>OX359199.1:4629883-4954883 GCA_947172415.1 Chondrosia reniformis | reverse complement strand
GTCCAGATTGTATGTACTGTTCCAACACGTGTCCTGTTTACTGTTCTAGTGTGTGATATGGAATACATTAGGTAAGGTAACTCTTGGTTCTGCTGTAGCAATGGGTCGGCCCTTGTATGGACTACCAGAGCACCTGGTGACGGAGGCAAGGCTGGTAGATGCCAAACTTATTGAGGACAGGTAAGGCTGCACTGCTTTGATCTCGGCCTTCCCACCAGCTAGGTGATGTACGTATTGCACTTTGGTGTTATTTTGTAGACGTAGCTATGACATTGCAGTGAATACTATCAGTGTCAATGTGTATTATGCTGATGATTACATATATAAGGATGGAGCACTGCAGAAGGTTGCTATGGATGCACAAAGGGACACTATCACTATTGAAATAGATCAGAGGGATACCCTATCAGAATTAGAAAGGCGTGTCCTAGAAACTAGATCCCCCCATGGAACACACAACAGTGCTGTAGTCCTACATTTTGCAAAGCACCTACCCTCTGGTCTCCACCTGTATGACCAGCTAAGAGGTCAGCCATTTTATTTGGTCTCATTGGCTGGTTATAATTAAGGATAATAATGTATGCTCAGATAGTGGCACAAAGAGCCTCACTTCACTTGGTCTGAAACATGGATCTAACCTCTTCTTGTGGGATGGAAAAAAGGTGATGTTGTGCAAGCTGATGTTTGGGAGTAACTTATTTATGCTTGCAGTGCTGTTGTGTAGGTGTCTGGTGTGGCTGTGATGACAGGCTCCCTTTGTGAGCCCATCCTTCTCAATGTGTTTTACCCAACTGAAGATGGTAGCAGCCACAAGGAGCTGACAAGGGGATTTCCCTCCAATTTGACAATAGAAAACTTAAGAGTAAGGAATGAGGGTTTAGTGAATGTGTAAGAACTATTTCATTTTCAACTTTTGATGTAATTTTTATTGCAACATTCTTTTGATAATCCAGTTAGAGTTGAGTGAAGCAGTGGGTATTCCCCCTGGGAACCTTGCAATTAACCTCATCAATGAAGGTGGGATGACTACATCTACGTATGTACATGTCCTAATCTTAAGACATTTTAGGAGCAATTTTATGTGTGCATTATTAGACACAAGACAAGAGAAGCAGGCTTCAGTTGTCAACTTTGGAAGTAAAGTGAGTCAGAAAGGGTGGGCATCTATAGGGATAAATGGCTCATTACCTCTGTTATTGCTTACATATGGTAATCAACACTAAAACATGAGCATATATAGATACAATTCCACAGTGTGCATTGTGGAGTGTTCTGTTTCTCTACAATTTTACAAGGAATTCACATTTTTATATTATGTTATGTTATAAAGAAAAAGAAGACTTTTGCATCTACATCCAAAACTCTTTCCAGGTTTAGTTTCTTGTAGGCTTTTTACAGAGTAGGCATGGCATGTATGAAAATGGTGTATTAGATTATTCATGCATTGGTTCACTTAGATGTAGTGTATATATGTACATGCCCCTAATATTACTCTCTCTGTTCCATTCCTTTAAAATATAGCACGATCCTCCCTTACAAGCTTCTAAATCCACCTCTGCAAAGAGACATGTTTATGTGAACCAATTAAGTGGACATGAAACCACAACCATTAGCATTATCTAATAGATTTACCATCAATAGAAGGCTGATATGTACATATGTTTGTATATTGAAACTTTAATGACCCAAATGTCCACTGTAGTTACATATATTTGGTCAGTATCTCTTCACAAAGCTGCAGTGGAATGCAAAGTGACTTGCTTTCCTTTCTTGTATCCCGTAGGATCAGTGTACACTGGGTGAACTGAACCTTCGTGATGGCGACAGACTGTCTGCCGAGAAACAGACTAAGAAAGGGTAATGCACTGTGATACAGGACATGCAGTACTATATGTGTTTGACACTGTTTGTCAATGTTATTATTTGATATGTTTCTCTTACTCATTTCTCCTGTACAGTGTCAAGACATTGGCACACACTGTAGCAGACTTGCATCATAAAACAGTTCACATTATTGTGGAGGACCACTGTAGTGTGAGTGTATCAACCATCCAGCCAACCATCCACTATCCATCCACTATCCATCCACCCATCTATCCATCCACCCATTCATCCATCCATCCATCCGTCTGTCCACTATCCATCCACCCATCAATCCATTCATATACTCATCCATTGCTTTAGAATGTTATTATATATTTATGAACAGGTTTTAGATAATAGCTATGATCCTTGGCCAATAATCACTATTCAGGGAGAGAAGGATCAAGTTAGTTTTGTGACAGTCATAGAACAATCATTATTGTCAATTTATAATTGCTTGTTTAACAAATGTCTAGTCCCTCCATGATTTGAGGATGTCCATTTTGAGGCAAATAGGAAGAACAGACTTGGAAGGTATGTCTTTGAACACCAAAATGTAAGCAATCACTTGAACATGTTCTTACTTCTGATCCACACAGACAACAGCCGTCTGCGTCTAGATGACGACAGTGCTGGATTGGGTCCTCCTTTGCAAGAGGATCATGTGCTATCCACTGCAGGCATTGTGCAAGGCAGTAAGGTGGTCATTGAACCAGGCCCCATTCCTCTGCTGTCAGAAGTGAGATCCTCAGTTTCTACTTCTTTAATTAAAATGGCTGCCCAATCAATGTGAAGCCATTAGCCATATTGTCTGGTTATCTAGTTTCTTAATAGCTTTTTTTAGAAAGTGAATACAACAATGTTGTCCAAACAGACACAGAAAGTGGACACCCATGCAGTTTTGCTTTGTGGTCCTTTGGGACCAGCCACACACATCCCCTACAGTGTACCCCCTTAAGACCTACATATATGTGTCCCAAACAGATGTAGCTTCATCCTCTGCTACAACTTCACCCTAGTTCTCCTTACTGTTAGGTAAGTCTGCAGTTTGCAATGAGCCCTCCAAACTCGGATTTTCAACCGGTTGAACTTATTGTTGACAGACAAACTACGATTCGACAGGTCAGCTAAAGTATTCACTGTTGACAGGGCTGTATAGAGAAATACCCCCCACCCCCCAGGATTGATTTCCCCCTCCCTAGATGTTTGGGAACCCCCTAAACTGCTTCAACACCCTCATACCATTGCTCCCCCTCTGGCCCCAAGTTCTGCATACAGCCCTGATTGACTGCACAGATACTTGTGTATACTTATATTATATACCACAACTAAATAATCTCAACAAACATCAATAAGAGGAAAAACATGAAAGAAGTAACTGCAAGTTGTAATAATTCAATTTCATCTTTTCACTTGTTAGTGCCTTGATCAAGTTACCATTGCAGTGAAGCTAAATAGTAAGAACTACATACGTAACACAAATGAGGTGACATGGAAGTCTGACCCGTTGGCCATGTCAGTGTACATCCTCCTTGTGTCATAGGTGATGAATGGCATCTGAAAAAGAGCAATTGGTGTGGAGAACCTTTGTCTGCCATTGATGATGAAGTAAGGAACCTGTATAGCTAGCCATGGTAACTAACCAAGGAACCTGTATAGCTAATCATGGTAACTAACCAAGGAACCTGTATAGCTAACCATGGTAACTAACTATTTGCAAGCATGCAATCATATTTGAGATATACAATTAGAATGTTTTCAGATGAGAAATGTGTCTAGTAATGAGAGGATGTTCCCCAATATGTGTGGCATGCATAATGTACTGTGCACTGGGTTCCCTCTGTCATACATGGATCTAAGGATACAAAGAAGAACTTCCAGAAAGACCCCTGGTCATTGATGAAGGGTAATATTCCCAGATACAGATACCTGGCCTGGTGGAGCAGAAGAATAAGGAGAATACTTTTGTATCCATATCCAAAGTTCTCACTAGATTTAGTTCCCTTACAATCATTTTATTATAGAGGAATGGCCATGTTAGAGAGGTACATTTAGAGGAATGGCCATGTTAGAGAGGTACATTTAGAGGAATGGCCATGTTAGAGAGGTACATTTAGAGGAATGGCCATGTTAGAGAGGTACATTTAGAGGAATGGCCATGTTAGAGAGGTACATTTAGAGGAATGGCCATGTTAGAGAGGTACATTTAGAGGAATGGCCATGTTAGAGAGGTACATTAAGAGGAATGGCCATGTTAGAGAGGTACATTTAGAGGAATGGCCATGTTAGAGAGGTGCATTTAGAATGGATGTACTGCATAGCTTATTGACTGTATGTATGTCTTGTGTTGGTATACTCAGGAGGCCACTATAGAGCAGCTTCACCTGACCTCTGGCAGCCTACTGCTCGTTTGCCCAGGGAAACTGCCACCAAAAGGATACATCAATCTACCTGTGTTCATTTATGAAAGTGGGGAAGGCCCAGTAGAATATGGTAGTACTGCTGACACTAGTGGTACCTCCACAACTTCAGAATCCATGGAAGTTGATGTGGACTCTAAATTGAAGGGTATTCCCCTTTATGAGCAGGACCCAAGGCAGTATTATCCTCCACTGTTGGGAAGTATCAACTATTTGGGATCAGTGCTTGTGGCTAAAGATGCTACCATTTCAGAACTCAAAGAAATGATTTCCACATTACCCTTAGTTAGTTAGTTGTGTATACCATCCAAATACAGGGTAGGGAACAATTTGGCTTTGGTTGGGTAACGTTGCATAGCAAACATAAAATAGAAGACTTTAAGATCCGAAGCCGATCTTAAATCAGTGTGTCTTCCCACTGTAATCTTTATTCAAATTATTGATTTGTTAGTTCCTGGGTCTGTCAGACCTGTTCCCCTGGCCCTGAAATACTAATATGTATGTATGTAGAGTGGTACCAACGTTGATTTGAAGGGTTACAAGTAATGTTTACACTTGCATATGGTATGTACATACGTAGGTGTCCAAACACGTCGTCCCCATTCCGGCCTTCATAAGGATCTATGATTTGGTTAATGGTAGGCCAGGGAAGATCTTCAAGCAGTCCTCCCACACCTTGAGGTAACTACTGCCTTCTCACTCAACCATCCCTCTGCCCACTCACTTCCCCGTCTACCTATTGTAGGAGACAGAAGTTTACAGGGGACACCAAAGTATGCATTAAGATATTGCAGCAGGAAGATGACCTAAGGTATTAAAACGTGTATAATGTGGTCTTGTCTGTATTAGAGAGGTGGCTGCATTGTAGAAAACCCTATGTATGGCCTATTATACGTATGGTTTTTGATTTTGAGAGCTGACTGTAATTCATTCAAAGGTGATCACTTACATAATTGATATATAATTTTTTTGAAATTGCATATCCAATCACTCTAGCAATGTGGAAATCTGGAAAGAGTAACAGGTTTTGCAAGGCAGTTCCTCTAAGCCCAGCACAATGTTCATAAACATCTCATTAATTACAGCACTTGTTGTGTACATACATATGTATGCAGTTTAAAAACAGTGGGAACTGTACATGTCCAGTGAAGCGACACCAGGTTTAGTTCCCTATAAGCCTTTTATGGTAGAATGGATTGGTATGTAGGAAAATGGCGTTTTAGATTACTCATGCATACAAAAACTTTGTTCAGATTTATAGAGCATTAACTAAATACATTTACAGTTTTGTCTGTTTTAATATGTTGCCCTGTGGGTACTTCATCTAGAAAGAGATCAGTTGGAGTTGAAGAATTCATAAAACTGAAAAAATGTTACTCTTAAACAGGAGGAATATCTCAAGAGATAATTGGAATTAACTTCATTTTATTTGCTCTTTACTTTAGTCCTTCAAGTCTGATATTGAATGTCAGAATGCGAATTCCACAAAATAGAACATATGGGCCAATCATGGAGGTAGGATCGCATTGTATGTGTTAATAAAGCTAATTGTGTATGTATGTGTTACAGTTATTGTCACAGCTTTCAGCGCATAGTTTCAGTAATTGCTTAATGAATGTTATAATTAGTAAAGAGTTCAGTGTACTCCTATGCATTGATAACCTCTTCGCCTTCCTTTAGATTATCTTTGACACTCAACCATCCCCTACTCCAACTGCTCTGAGAGGTTTCCTCTCCAAACTGCTTAGTATTCCTGAACAACACTTGAAGGTTGCCAAACACAAATTTGAAGTGTTTCAGTGGCTGCCAATAGAAGAAGCACCTGCAGAGGTTTGAAGTGCATATTTATTAGTATTGGTTATAGATGAGTATGGAATTGTTGCTTTGCAGGCTTCACAGAGCAAAGGATCAAAGAAGTCAAAGAAAGGAAGAGGCTCTACTGTGAACATTAAGAACTCTCCTTTCTTGTTGCATGATGGAGATACATTAGGGGTTCTGGTAAGGACTAGCCTGTTAGAGCCTATCATATATAGCCAGTGTGCCTATACTATGTATGTATACAAACACACCTTAAGCTTTAGGGCCTACTGCTACTATAAAGACCAAGTATTTTGTATAATCTTTGCTTATCAGCAAAAACATTCCAGTAAGAAACAGTTACACATCCTTTTGTATATTAGCCAAGTGGAATTAACATCCTTTTCCGTCTTTTAATCGTCTATGAGATTACAATTTTATGTTTCATTAAAAGATGGCTGCTCCTTGGTAATATTAAGTCCTAGCAACACTGCTAGTGTAGCTGCTATATACAGTATTTGTGCATGTATATCTGGCCACATGTACAGTGCTAGGGACAACAATATAAATACATATGGTAATATTGTAATACCATGTGATGTATTGTTAAATGAATAATGCCATGTATGGAAACAAGTGTGAATTAATGCTTGTGGATCATGCATATGATAGACAAAATGGTCGGTCATTCCTTGTTATCTACTGTATATATCCAACCGTGCAGGACTTGAGAGATGACTCAAAAGATGATTTTATGACATCGGATGACTTGAAGGGCCAAGCAATACTGACAGCCCAACAAGAAGAAAAGAGAAGAAAGTCAGTCTCTTTATTCCCATGTGTAGTTGGCTCGGGGCCAGCTGAACTTGGCTGGGGGTGACCCATTATTGCACAATTTTCCTTTGATTTTATGAGCTGACTGTAATTCGGAGGTGACTGCTCTATTCAGGTTTTACTACATTTGAGGTGGTGAAATACCCAGAAACAGCTGTCTGAACCAGTAATGAAGAAGGAGCAGCCTCTTGTATATATATATCCTCACATCCAAAGCTCTCAATAGGTTTAGTTCCCTGTAGGCCTTTTTACTGTAGAATAGATGTAGTATGTTGAAATGGTGTGTTAGATATATAATTCATGTACATCCACTATTTACATACAGGAGGAAAGCACGTAGCGATGATTGGACAACTGGCAAAGGATCTCATCAACCAAGAAGAGCAGAAGTGGGCATAAAAATTCATGTTCCAAATTTTGCAGCAAAGAATCCAAAATAATTTGTACCATTTTTAAATAATAATTTGATAAACTAATTTTACAAAATGCAATATATTGATCGTAAACAGATTAAAGATCATATAATATTTAATGTACAGAACATGTAATAAAGAGCTTTTATGTCAAAATGTGAGTTATTTGGTTAAATTGTAGGTTTTTATGACTCCATCTGACCACCCCTGTACATTCATAAATAGATACAAAATATATATCCACATACGTACATAACAGTATGGATGTTTTAATACAGTCATTAAATGTATGTATAGGTATGGAACATTGCATGTACAAGATACCATTTTCCTACATGCTATATGCCTATTCTGTAAAAGAGCCTATAGGGGAACTAAACCTGAAGAGAGCTTTTGGATGAGGATACAGGAGTCTTTTCTTCCTTCTTTTCCCTTCTTTCATCTTCTTCTCCACTGGGTCAGACAGCCGTTTCTGGGAATTCCACCCTTCATCAGTGATCCTGGGATGTCTTTTCTTTATCTTGATCTTCTGTGAATCCTTGGCATGTATATCACAGTTGTATATCACAGTTGGAATGTATGCTGAATAAACTCACTACACTCAAATGAACACTATCTTTAGAAAAAGATTGAAAGTCAATGGCCAAAGGGTAGTTATCTCCTTCTTGAATTACATCTCTATGAAAGTAGGGAAGATGTGGATCTTGTTATTTGTGGAGGAATCTATATTGACACACTAAAGAATACTATGGAAGCATATACGCATGTTTGTAGATAATGGCAATATGACTTACGCTGGTAGCACCTCTAGTACTGGATGTATTCTTGTCTGAAACACAGCTAAGCTAGGAGAATCTAGACAATAATAGTTATCCATGTGTTAGCAACCAATCTCTGTTACCATGGCAACGCTTACTATTAAAAATGGCTGCCAATTTAGTCCCAGATTTATCCCACTTTAAATCCTTCACTGTAACCCCTCTGTATCAAACATGTTGTTGTCAGAAAAATACTTCAGCAAAGTATTCATAAACTACAATACTTACACAGTCTGCTTGTCGGCATCTGAAGTAATTACTGGTAGATCAACACACTTGATTGCATTTGAGGAGGCTATTTACATAAGGACACATATGTATAAATTATTTACATTATATTGTTATGGTATATTGTTAATGAATATACTAATGTATATACAGTCCATGTACGTGTACATACATATAATATAGATAATCATTATGACAAACCTCCAGGCAAGTAATGGAAGTCTTCCTTGGCTGGGGAGAGGAAGGTCCTATTAAAAGTGGCAACCACTGATTCAAGATAGAAAATCTTCAAAGAGCCACAGAAGACCATTTTACTTTCCTCAGAGCTCATTAGCATGGTACACTTTGGTGTTGAGTCTGGATTACCCCAGCCAAGATATATAAGACTTTGTTCACTTGACTGGTTTGGCATAATATTTTCCAGTGAATATCATCATATCCTTGCACAGTCATTGTGCATTTAAGTCACATCTTCACTTGTACATGTTTATTAAAATTTGAGTCACATTAAAGATGTGTGCATGATTGATAATTTTAAAACATCCTACTTACTGCCACTAGTGAGAGCTTGAAATGAAATGGAGTATATGGCTGCTTCCCCCATCAAGGCAAATAAGAGGGTTTCCCCCCTAGGGCTCCATGCAGCAGCTGTACATGGACCAGCTAGATTTGTCCATTGTTCGCAAGTCCAATCACAGGTTTCCCAAACTCTACATGAGATCATATTGAGACACTTTACTAGAAAGCACTTCCAATGAGTTTGATGAAATAGTCACCCTTTACTATGTGACAACTCAAGACTCCAGTATATGTACTGAAGGAATTTTCTTTGTTCAAGTAGCCATGATACAGTGCAATTGTTTTTATGTATAGTAATGTTTGATCAATGTTGGAAGCCAAGTTACAAGCTGCACTTCCAGGATTTAATAAAATAAGTGATTCCATAGAGATTTAAATTGTTTCTATTATAATTGTTATTCTAATGTACACAACTACATAGCAGCTGCTCTCCTTTAGTGATGTAGTTGAAATATTACAGCTGTAACTAATTGGCGGGTTAAGTGAGTTAGTTGTGCCTATAACAATTTAAAGATTATAAATTAAGGAAAATTAGCAGGCATTCCATAATACGATATATGATAACACAGTTCGAGGAAACAGACAATTAAACCATACAGCCAGTACTAGTACTAGTACTATCTGAGCAATGGAATACTAATTGAATACTTAATGTTTTTGTTTCTACCCTATCAAATAACTATCCACACATTAAACTTTATTAATATTTTCGATGTACTCTACATATAACCAATTTTCATGACAATTTTATATAATTCCTTAATAATTGTTATACTGTATATAGTGCCCTAGTCATGAGTGATATGACTAACTAGAATAATAATCAATCTACATACTAACCTGTAGCAAAATGTACATACGTACATATATGTATACATGGTTTCGTTTGGGGGGGGGGTCATTTGCATATTATTTTACATACGTACGTATTTTATCCTCTAACAGAAACCTGGTATATAGTATCACATATATATGTATGCTTACTACTATTCTAAACATATACTATTACAACACTTTTGAGTTGAACCTGAACATTGGTGATGGAGTAGCTGTGAAGAGGTGCAGGCCGTCTGGAGACCATTTTGTTAGCGTAACTCCGCCTCCTTTGTAGCGAGTAATGTCAATATGCTCCCACATGGAGATATCCCATAACTTCATGCTAGTGTCACATGGTGAACATGTGATCAGATTCAGCCGGTATGGACACCATGATACTGATGTGACAGGCACATGGGCTGGACTTGTTTCCATAGAAACCCAAGTTGGAGTTAATCTTGATTGGCTGCAAACAAACAAATGTAAGAATATCACTTGAGTGATGCTACTATATAAGTATGTACATACCAGACATCCACTTAACCCTATAATAAAAATAAGTAAAACCAATCAACACTTGGGATGGACTTTACAAAGTGAACAAACTGAATAATTTGATAGGTTGGAAGGTCAACAGGTCATAGTTTGACCCCTGCCTGGCTCAGACTGAGAGGCTTGCTATAAATCAATCAACATGCAGTACATAGTAGGGACTTTCCCTCCCTCTGAGCATATGCAAAGGAACATGTGACCGAAACAGTGATTGTTTGAGCAAGTGAGTATGAGAGTGTGAGTGCTGTGGAGTGTGTGAGTGCTGTGGAGTGTGTGAGTGCTGTGGAGTGTGTGAGTGCTGTGGAGTGTGTGAGTGCTGTGGAGTGTGTGAGTGCTGTGGAGTGTGTGAGTGCTGTGGAGTGTGTGAGTGCTGTGGAGTGTGAGTGCTGTGGAGTGTGTGTGTTGAGATGGAGTAGAGACTGCCTTTCACTACCAGTCAATAGTCTTATCAAAACATGTCTGTAGACACCTGGTTATAATAAAGGGAAAAGTAACAAACTTTGATGGCTTATTAAATTAGTGGGTAAGGTAGCCCCTCCAATTGTCTGCTGTACCCCACACAACAATCAAACAATATCACTCCCAAAATAAGGGAAATTTCAATAGTTCAACTTATGCATGATGCAACTGAGTGGGTTCATAATTGGTAACTTGCAGGGAGATTAAGAGTGGCTTCTACCAATGAAATGAAATCACTCTATGGCATCCCTACATTCACTGTGCAAAAACCATATATGTACTGTTTTCACGTGTGATTACTAGGCTCTACCAATAGTAAACGATACAAATATTGAAGAAATTTTCAATACTATACATTGATTATACAAGGTGTAGAAATTAAGGTATAGAGAGTATTCAAAAATGGTAATTGACACTTTTGCACTGAAGTAGACCGAGAGATAATCACTTTGACATATGATACTCTGTGTACTCCATTTTAGGCCCATGAGAGTGTGAGCGCTGTGGAGTGCTCATCATTCAACAATTTGTGAACATCTTTACCATCTCAAAGATTAATTCAATGCAGTTTGAAGGAATCTTAACTTGAATAAGTAAACAAATACAAGAAATAACAAATAATAATTACTAAATCTTGACTGAATTACCTTAAGTTCTCTAGGTCAATCATCCATAGAAACAGTCCTTCTAGCGTAGCAACTGCTAACATGCTCTTGTAATGAGGTCTAGAGAACAAGGAGCAATTACACACTTCAAACCATTAATCTTAGAAAGTAATCAATTTCATAAAATTGTCAATAAACTGAATTAACAGTAACTGTTAGTGTTTTACTCATTGAAATGCAGCCAGCCATGCCCACCATTGGACCCACCCACCACAGTCAGTTGACATAGACAAGGCATTTCAATTTTAATAGCAGTACCTCTGATCATGAGGATGTCAGTGTGGGACCATAGATAAACATTTGTTTATCTATGGTGGGACAAACACAACTACAGGGATCGAGCTATCTTAGGCAACTCAATACATCTGTAAATTGACACATGTTGACAAGTTTGCTTATAAATGACTTACGCCCACTCTAAGCATAAAATATTCTGTTGTCTGTGATCCTTGAGTGTTGAATGCAGCTCAATAGAAGACCTCCCGAAGTGATGAACCTCTACAGTTCCACTGTGCCTAGCAACGGCCAGGTGAGGTGAGAAGTGATGCCATGCAATACCTCTGATTACAGCTGTATGCCTGGGAGCAACAGTGAGAGTGAACTATGACCCCTTTTACACTAACATACTTGTAAGGGTTCCATTCAGTGTAATCAAAAGGGTCTACCAGCTGATGGACTGTATGACAGAATCAGCTGATTAAACAACCTATAACAGCTGGCCATGGTTAACAAATTCTGTGGTAACTTGAGATTAGTAGTAGATAACGCGATTTAAATGGAGAACAAAACCAAAGAATTGAAGACTATTCAAAGAGTACAGCTAATTTCTATAATGGTCAAAGGAGTTGTCCTAAATAAGTTTTACTTTCTGCATCTTAAGTTGTTTAGGACAATTCAGTGAATGTCAGCCAAGCATAGTAAACAGAGTGGATAAGAAAGTCAAATCAAAAACTAAAAACTTATAAGGCAACACCTTCAATAGAGCTATAGTTTTACTAGACCTCCTTACTGACCACACCTAAGGGTCACAGTCAAAAGATGGATGACAGTATAAATGGCTAATTATGCAGAATAACATTGTACCTCTTATGTGCTGACTTTCTTATTTGGAGTGTACCCCATTACGTCAAAAGAAAAACAAAGCAGATCTCATTAAATATGCTAACATACATACATTCTGTAGCTTACTAGCATATTCTAATTAACCTTACACATCAAACATTGTATGCTTTTGCTGTATTAGAAACTAGAATTACAGCTTGGTATGGGTTGATATGGGTAGACGTGGGTTGCTATTGGTTGGTATGGGTAGACGTGGGTTGCTATTGGTTGGTATGGGTAGATATGGGTCGGTATGGGTTGGTATGGGTCGGTATGGGTAGATATGGGTAGATATGGGTTGGTATGGGTAGATGTGGGTAGATATGGGTTGGTATGGGCCGGTATGGGTAGATGTGGGTAGATATGGGCCGGTATGGGTAGATGTGGGTAGATATGGGCCGGTATGGGTAGATGTGGGTAGATATGGGCCGGTATGGGTAGATATGGGCCGGTATGGGTAGATGTGGGTAGATATGGGCCGGTATGGGTAGATATGGGCCGGTATGGGTAGATGTGGGTAGATATGGGCCGGTATGGGTAGATGTGGGTAGATATGGGCCGGTATGGGTAGATGTGGGTAGATATGGGCCGGTATGGGTAGATGTGGGTAGATATGGGCCGGTATGGGTAGATGTGGGTAGATATGGGCCGGTATGGGTAGATGTGGGTAGATATGGGCCGGTATGGGTAGATGTGGGTTGGTATGGGCCGGTATGGGTAGATGTGGGTAGATATGGGCCGGTATGGGTAGATGTGGGTAGATATGGGCCGGTATGGGTAGATGTGGGTAGATATGGGCCGGTATGGGTAGATGTGGGTAGATATGGGCCGGTATGGGTAGATGTGGGTAGATATGGGCCGGTATGGGTAGATGTGGGTTGGTATGGGTTGGCACAGTACAGTTGGTATTGATTGATATATTGGGTAGCTGTTGATTGAGATTGGTCTAGAGCTAATTATAATAGATAAAAATTGTCCTTAACCAGTCTATATATGTATGCAGAGCTGTGCTGAGCATACTCTTTGAAGTATGATCAATTGCTACAATTATATTTCAAATTACTATCTTGGCAGCAGTGTCACTGAGATAATCGCTCAACCACAACAGACAGATTACATAATTTTAACAGCAAAGATTTTAGCTTAAAATTGCTGATAGATTAATGAATAAGGTCACATTGGTGCAGCTTCTATACATAGACACGTACATACCAACAAGATATTCTTGAATATATATCTGCCACTTCAACTTTTGGAAGCTAAAGGGTTAAAGGAATAAGGTCGTGTGAAAGAGACAGTACAAGGAATATGTGTGCTGAGTAAGGGAGCAAGCTACAGTAACATAGAAATATGGCTTCCGAGAGAGCCTAGAAATACATCCAGTCCGACTAAATTCCTGCTAGAGCAGGCAATTTGATTATACTTGTACACATGTTGTATGAAGATTAGTTAAGTAATTATAGAATTATACTTTCTGTTTAACTGTAAACAAAGTAGCCATGATAAATTCATTACATGTATGATACATTACATGTATGATACAACTTATGCTGTTAAGTGATTATAAATCATAACCTTTACAAGTATCATTAGCTGATTATCAAACCACAACCATTTACTATTGACAAAAAGAGCAAAAGTAAGATTATGGAGTACATTAAGTCAACCCCTACTATTGCGCAATCAGACAAAGCATCCAGGCCAACTTGGCTAACTAATAGATTACATCACTGTTACATCATTCATATATGATGAATGATCAGACTTACTGGCTATGCCAACCAGTAGTTCTATCACCAAGGACAACTACCACAGCTAGCCTACACTTGTTTCCTCCCCTCTCTCTCGCCCCCCCCCCCTCTCTCATAAGTACCATATTTGCAGGTACAGTGTAGGTTAGATCACTTGTAACACACCTGGAGGTGAGGATAGCCAATAGCTTGATAGGACCAGCTCCACCTGTACAGGACCAACACCCAACTGGCCACACTTTGACCCCACGGTGCATCCTCTACATAACAAACATATTAAGGAACTTCATAGATTCAAATTATTCATATATTTCAAACATTTGATAGTAATTGGTAATGCATATATTACCTGATCCTTTCTCTGATAACTGCTCAAGTGCAGCATACAGTCCATGGTCTCGCAAAGTGTTAAAGCACTTTTTCCAAATGTTCTCCTTCACTGGTAGGAAATGCTCCGCATCTTCAAAAGCCTGTTTTCTCTCACGTTGTTGGGGCTTAAGTACTAAATCCGGATATTCCTATGTTGAAATTAAGTCTTATTAATCAAACTCCTCACCAAATGTTTAATTTTCAATAACTGTACCGCTTCAATTCTGCAAAGAGTTGTTCTCTGAAAATTGGCAGCCATTTTAATTGTACAACTTTGTTGCCATATAAAGGCGTATAAAGACGGAAGTGGTATAGTTTTTTTTGTTTTTAATTGTCTTGTTCGCTGGTCCCTTTGATTTGCCAAGCGTCCCGGCGCAAGGATGGCTAATGTATCAGGAGAGCTACCGAGCTCTGGTCAAGCTCCAAAATTAACGTTGAATGACACCTCCAACTTATCAGCTTTAATAGTAGTCACCTTTCTGAAGGATATTCTGGAAGAACATTATTACGAGGGACTCGTGAAAGGCATTACAGACCAAAAAAGATTTAGAGAGTTAACAGAAAGAGAGAATATCAGGAATATGGTACAAAAGGTAACTGGTAAGCTGAAAGCGATTATGGCCAAGTTTCCAGAATCTAACGTCACTAGCGTAAGACAGCGATGCAGTAGATTGGATATTCACCAAGCCAATGCATCGGCAAAGTACCACGTAACGGCGCAACATTTATTTCACGATGGAATAACCTGGGGTCGACTAGCCTTGTTTTATTCTTTTACCGCCAGCTTCTGTGTTTATGTGGCAGAAAGTCAGATGGAGGACTTAGTAGACAGTACGATAGAGTGGTGTCTGGCGCTACAGCACAGCCGACTGGATCCCTGGATATTACAGTCCCACGGATGGGTCAGTCAGTGTACATTCACCTTTGGTTCAAAGCATGCAATTGCACTCAAAGGTGACTGGTTAATGACCGGTAGAGACCTCTAGCTTGTTTAAAAATGCGTTTGAGGAGAAATTGCTTGCTCTGTTTCACCACTTAACATACTTGACATAGTAGGTTTTATCTCAGTTACCCCAACAAATCTGACACCTGATATTATATTTTTCCAGATGTCTATCATACCAGGAGTACACATTATTCTGTGCTACAATTGTGGGTGGTATATACATATGAGGCTACACCTCTCAGATTGACATTCCTTTGACATTTTTGTTTTGATAGTGACTAGCTCAGTGTTGTTATATGTATACTTCCTAAGGATGGCTGTCTCGATGATTTCAGGCCTCTAATAACCCTCTATGTATAACTCAGCAAGATCTCTGTATTAATGTCTTGAACAGATCAAGTTGAAAGAACTGACTGAAATGTGGTATTTGGGGCACCAAAGATAAATATTCCTCAATAGAGAGGGGATAAACTTCCTACCACCTACATACTTATGTTTAATGATTGGTCCATAACTTATGATTAGTTCATAGCTTGGATTAGAAATTCATAGCTATTAATGGTAATGATTAGTTCATAGCTAGGAACAATTATGTAATCTGGTGATTCCTGATTTACCAGTAAAGAATGGGTAAATGGCTTCTGTCCATTAAATAAATGTACATTTTGCTGTTAAGTGTTGACTAATCATTGCTGAATGATAGGCAAATTTAAACTTTTTTTCAATCTTCTGTTTGATGACTTCACTAATGAGTAATGTCATATAGTAGGAATGTATAGTTAGTCTAGTACTGCTTTACAGTACTTACGTTCTTGTCATATCTTTTTGCTATTTTTGTGAGTGGTAGCTATGATTGCCATTCCAAGGACATGAGGTGGCACACTTTTAGAATTTGTCCACATGTTTAGCGTGACTAACATAGTTATCACTCTTTCAGTTCCATACCGGTTCTAGCGGTATTCCAAGAACGCAATCCCTAAAGTGAATTGCTAAGTGTCATGATACGCAGTGCACATTGCATGTCACAGCCTTGAGGAATGAGATGTACGTTGTAAGATGTTGTAGATATTTGAGTATTCACTTAGTGTAGAGGAGTGGTCTCTACCTAAACCATACAGTCCTTGGAAGGAATTTGAGGTCTAGATAGGCAGTATGGAAAGTTGAATGTGAAGTTTTGTAGGTTATCTTGAAGTCAGGAGGTGTGGTTATGATGTCACAATTAAGATGTCAGTCTTGTGGTTTTGATCCTTGTCATACCTAAAGGTCATGTCCTATGTATAGGTACAATACATGTCCTATGTATAGGTACAATACCTGTCCTATGTATAGGTACAATACCTGTCCTATGTATAGGTACAATACATGTCCTATGTATAGGTACAATACCTGTCCTATGTATAGGTACAATACGTACATGTCCTGTGTAGGTACAATACATGTCCTATGTATAGGTACAATACCTGTCCTATGTATAGGTACAATACATGTCCTGTGTATAGGTACAATACCTGTCCTATGTATAGGTACAATACATGTCCTATGTACAGGTACAATACCTGTCCTATGTATAGGTACAATACATGTCCTGTGTATAGGTACAATACATGTCCTATGTATAGGTACAATACCTGTCCTATGTATAGGTACAATACATGTCCTATGTACAGGTACGTATGATACCTGTCAGTGTCCTATGTACGAGATATGATACCCACCTTTTATTGTTAGTATAAATTTTAAGGTATTTGATTTCACTCTAATACCTTTGGCTGCTGTACCAATTTACCGTATGGTTACCTAGCACATGCTGTTAATCCTGTTTCCCTCTGTGTACAGGATGGTTTTGTTGAGTATGCAGACAAAGCTTTGGGAGAGAAACCTCGGGTGAATGAAGACGATGAGACACACTTCCATTTCAGTGGAAAACTAGTAGCTGCTGCAGCAGTTATAGGTGCTGCAGCTCTAGCTAGCTTTTTTGGAAGCAGATAACCACAATTGTGTTGTCAATTTCAATACACATCTGTTGTTTTATGTTTATCAGTGTAATAGTTTTAAAAATTCCAACCCAAAATAATTACATTTAATTGTATATATTGGTTTATCATATGAATGTTTCTGATTTAAGTATATTGCTTTTATAAAAAAAATGCTTTTATTATCCTAATTAAAACAGCATTTCTGGATGTACGTAAGTGGAGCAGTATTTGCTAATTATATACTAATAGGCATATTCCTTGTCATTGTAGTATACAGTTGTGGCTTGGTATATTCCTTTGAGCCATTTAAATTTTACACAAATTATGTGTACCAAAAATCTTATTTGCTCTACTCAAGAGAAATATTACCTTTGTCTTACTTGCCAATACTTATTTGCAGCTATACACTTACTGATAATTTCACTGTATGTCATTGTGTGGCGTATACACGTTAGGGGGACTGCAGCTTCATCTGCCCCAGTTCCTATGCTAATGCTGTGAACTTAAGGGATATATGCCTTATCAAGTACTAAAGGAATATCCTTACACCAAAAGTACACATTATCCTTCATCGTTTGACTCTGGATAACCCCCCATCCACTTTGTCTCCTGAGGAGCTAATGGGTGGAACTAAAGTCCACTTAGCAGAAACCCGATCTATAGACAGCTGTTAGATGGAGCCATTCTGCTAATAAATACTCTTACAAGTTACAGAGACAGGAACGGCCAAAGTGTGGTTTAATTCTCAATTATTGCAAGAGGTTTAATTAAGGTTCCATACAATAAAAGTAACACGTCATATCCTGAAGGCATGCAATGCACCTTTCAACGTGTTAATCAGCCATTTTTTATCATTTATTTCGTCATCAAGGAAATGGCGTCGTGGAAACTGCCATCTAGAGTGTATCAACGATATTTTCTAGCTATTAGGTAAGTAAACTGGTTTATGTTTTTTAGTAATATATATGACATATAATAATGTTACAATTAAGTAACTTATTAGAAACTTTACAATATTCACTTTTCTTCCTTCGCAGAAGGATGAATGGTGTCGTCAGTCGAACATTTTTTCCTGGACTGAATGCCGTATCTTCTCACCATAAACAGTTCTCAGAAGAAAGAGTCCTCGGTTACAGTCCGGAGGATGTGTTTAGCGTGGTAGCTGATATTAATAGTTACAAGAAGTTCCTTCCGTGGTGTCTTGATTCAAAAGTTATTAAGTCTGTTTCTCCAGATAAATTTTATGGTCGTCTGGTTGTAGGTTTCCCTCCTTTAACAGAAGCGTACACATCTGAAGTTACTACTGCTGGAAATTACTATCTTAGGGTAAGTCTATTTTCATTCCACTTGTCTGTTGATTAAATACAGAGCGTTGGCGACATGCTGGATTTCCTTACACTCTGTTAACCAGTATTGACTAAACTTGCTTCATCCATCTTTTGGGAATTGGTACATGCCAGTATGTGTGTGTCAGTCAGTGGTCACATGACAGTATGTGTGTGATATGTGTGTCAGTCAGTGGTCACATGACAGCATGTGTGTGATATGGGTGTCAGTCAGTGGTCACATGACAGCATGTGTGTGATATGGGTGTCAGTCAGTGGTCACATGACAGCATGTGTGTGATATGGGTGTCAGTCAGTGGTCACATGACAGTATGTGTGTGATATGGGTGTCAGTCAGTGGTCACATGACAGTATGTGTGTGATATGTGTGTCAGTCAGTGGTCACATGACAGCATGTGTGTGATATGGGTGTCAGTCAGTGGTCACATGACAGTATATGTGTGATATGGGTGTCAGTCAGTGGTCACATGACAGTATGTGTGTGATATGTGTGTCAGTCAGTGGTCACATGACAGCATGTGTGTGATATGGGTGTCAGTCAGTGGTCACATGACAGCATGTGATATTATATCAATAAAGAGACTTTATACAGTCGACTCCTGATAGAACAAACACCAAAATCCCAGCATCATTGTTCATTATAAAAAAGTTCTTTATAACCAAATGTATACTTTATTTGTATATAACTATACAAATAAACTACTCATCAGTGCAGTATGAATACAGTAAACAGCTGTAGAATGCTTACAAAATTAAAATAGTATATTAATGGTACTTAGGGTGGACTTTGCAACTGAAAATTCGTCACAAATACCCTACTCTTTCCTCCCTTTATCCACTTCATCCAGTAACTTTGGTTTAAGATTGATAAAGTCATTTTTGGCTTCACACATACGTACATAATTTATATGTTAACACGTTTGTTTAAACAGAAAGGAATTGAATGGACAGGAAATTGTTTTTTGTTATAACCCAAATTTTTTATGCGCGAGTTATAAGTGGAGTTGACTGCATATCCATATATGCATATAATTTGCCAGTTGTATGAATGTCTACCCATAACTATTTTACGTTTGTGATTACTCATTTTCTGTGTGTACACTTTCTCTAGTCACTGTGTCAGGATGGCAAGCTCTTCAAACACCTTCTTGCCGAATGGCATTTTGATGAAGGTCCAGACAACCCACTTGGACAAACCTGTAACTTGAAGTTTCATGTAAGTTTCTTGAAACTAGGAATTAAATTAGGAAAAAAACTTTCAATTAAAGTGTGTCAGAAGGATTTAATGATTGATATGTAATACATTATAACAAGATAATTAATACCGCACAGGGTATTATAAACAGTAGTGGATTTAGGAATTACGAAGGAGAGGGTAACTTACATGGACAGTATGGAGTGCATGGGCATCCTATTTGTTGGTCTTCCTTATATGGTTGGCGGTGGCAATCTAGTCTTGGAGGGGATACGTCCTAGATTACCTCCACCCATATACATCACAACCTTATGATATCACCTCCACCCATATATCACACCATGTGATATAACCTCCACCTCTAAAGGGTTCCTAAAGGGTAGATCATTAGTAAGTAATTGCCCACAATGACTCCCCTTGCATCAGCCACTGCTAAAACTACATTTGATAAATATTTTTTTCTTTATGCAGGTTAAATTTCACTTTATATCTGGGCTACATTCAGCCTTGGCCCATATGTTTTTCAATGAAGTAGTGAAAACCATGGCAGATTCGTTTGAGAAGAGATGTCAATATCTTTATGGTCCAGACTTTTTAAGATCAAGGACCAAACACAAAAACAAAACTTAGCAGAGAGACCAGAGAAGACTGCAGATAATTATAAGACTAAATCAAACCTGTAGATACATATGCATATGTTACTTTATTTATGTATTTATTTACTTGTTTTATAACTACATGTATTTATTTATTTGTAAAATAAAATTAATGAAACCTGCTATATATGTGTATGGTATGTCTAATGATTTTAACAAAATTACTACAAATTCATCATTTTGTTCCTGTTACCATTAATAAATACCGAGTTTAAAAAAACTCGAACTCGTTGGGCTATTGCTTTGTTTCAAGGGCTTTATAGTCTTAATGAGGTATATATAGGAGCTGCATGGTGTATTCCTGAGTCACCTTGGTTGCATTTCACAATGGTACAGGGCTAGCCTGTGCTTAAGCCAAAAAGTGGATTAAGCACCAGGAGGCCTATAGGAGCTGTATGGTATTTCTCCAAGCAGCTTCAGAAAGGGATATTTTATTGCCAGAGTAGGGACATACATACATATTCAATATGTTTTTTGAATTATGAATGTGTCTAAGGGTTCCATGACAGCTAAAAAGTGAAGGCTGATATCACTAAGTTGCCAAGCAAGGTTGATGTACATGTACTCTGACGATATGTGGAAGCTCATTACAGAATACCAACCCTCACAGTTAGAGTTACAATAATAAGATGCCTCTATACAAATACATTACTCCTTACCATACACATCACTTCCATGTTTGGGAGCATTGGGATAACCGAAGTAGGGATGGTGCATGTGCCCAAACATGGAATTGATGTGTATGCACGGTTAAGTCACTTAAATACATGCCACTTCTGTATGTTTATCCTTGTCACATGATCCCTTTCTTCTTTTGTTACTTATCCAGATTTGCTAGTGACTGTTGGAAGCACTGATTTATTCATTTTAATTTTATTCATCTAGTAATTTGTTGTACAAGAGCAATTAGGTCATTTTCTTTTCTTCTCATTTTTTCTCATGGTCATTCATTTTCAATTTTACCACATTCTTTCCTCTGTTTTCATCCAATCACTTTTTATATTCCCAGGACATGCATGAAACCCACTTTGTGGATGCAGCTTCCTGTTGACAATTAAATAAATGAAATTTTAAAACAGAAACGTGGCTATTCCCTAGTTCCTAAAATTCTTAGACGATATATACCCTTAAGATGTATCTATATACGCATTTATGCACTAGCGTGAAACAAAGAAAGAAAAACCGGAAGTAGACTGCCGATCTAATACAGTGAATACGACCGCCATGTATTTTTCGGGTTGATTCGTTACGCCATTTTTTGACAGCCCGTATATAGATCTATCTCTATTTACAAATATGGGTCACTGCTAATAAATTGGAGGGCGTGTTTATACAGCCATATTACTGTAAGTGGTTCTTTACTTGTGCAAGCAATTGTTCGTGAAATGGCAAGAAAAAAAATACTTCTAATACTATATTATTTTGCTATTAATACTGTTTCAGGTTAGTGTTTTATAATCGTTATTAATATTCATATACATTCCTGGCTTACCACATTAAACCTAGATCGCTTATTCTTCCCCTTCCAATATGTAGCCCAAAGTGTTGCTTCAATGAACGGATGCTCAGGATTAGTTAGCTGTTCGACTTGTATCCAGTCCACCCAAAGTTGTGTTTGGTGCTACAGCGGCAATGTAAGAGCGAAAACATCAATTACTGCATTAACCTCAAAATACTGCTATGTATGGGTGATTGTCTTGGTCATTGCGTAACGATCTTTTTCCTTGTCTATAGACCACTTCAGGAGCTCGCTGTCTCCCTGCGTCAGAACGGGATAGCTGCGAATATTCCCGTATAGAAGATCCCGTTGGTAGCGTAACACCTCTTCAGGTTAGCCAACTATAAGAATCTATGTTACTGATTGCCAAATATCGTATAATATACGAAAGATCGATCACCTTCAAGTTATTTTCTACTAGAATGATGGTAATATGGTCAGGTAGGCTTATGTCCTTGCAACTCTTAAATTCGTTGTCTTTTCTCTACGTTTACCTATGGTCTTCATATAGCACATTTTAAGTTTGAGTAAAGTGTTATATCTCTATAGGTTTTTAGTTTTGGTTTGTTAAACATTCATACAAGTTGTTGCAAGACAATAGCCAATAGACGGTAACAGCCTGGATGAATGGAATAATTACACAATGTAAATTCTATTTGGTTTATATTGTGTAGTGGTTCATGTATGTAGCACTTTCAATACAGTTTTAAAAGCACAACATTCGTAAATTACATTTGAATTGTTTTCTCTTAGAATTTTGAACTTTCTGAATCTGTATTGATATCACCACAAAGAGTAAAGGTTAATTTGAGATCAGGTAAGGACCAGTCCTCCATTTGTTTGTTGAAGTAAATACAGGTATTCCATTTAATTAATTAAGGATCCAATATGAAATTACCATAGTAGACGTCCTAGCAAGGCATGTGGTGAAGGGGATGTAGTTAATTAAATTGGTAATGAATAAATAGATCCTGATTGTTAATACATATATAGAGTATCCAAAATAGATATTGACTACTGGAGATGGTTATTTTTAATGCTTTGGTACATAAATCTTCTCCTGGTTGCTGGTGTTCAGCTGGGGGTCTAATGTTGTAGCATAGAAGGGGAGAACAAGTGTGCAAGGGTGCAAATTTCTATATATTATGATGGTGGTTTGGACGGATGGTGGACATGGTGGACATGCATTCTTCAGTATCTCAATCTCTTTAGTTACCTTTGTCTTCATCGCTTGAAGACGTACTGGAACCGGAACCAGAGGTTGACGAATCATCGTTGTCATCATCGGAGTCATCGGAGCTGCTTGAACTACTTGCACTAAGTCTCTTTTCTCTTTTTAATATTCCACCTACTCCTTCTATAAAAGATAATAACATTGATAATCTCTTGATAATCACCATCATTGCATCAGACCCATACCAGATTTAGTTGGTTTTGGTTTGGGAGTTGAAACATTCACTGCCCCGCCAATATCCTGCAGGAAGAGAGTCAAGGGTATGGCAAGGTTGAAAGGGGATAGAAAATATGTCTTACATGTAACTTCTTTTCAATTTCAGCTCTTTGCTTAGCTGCATCAGAAACTGAATCTTTACTTTTAGCTGAGAACAAGAGTCAACACAATGAATGCTAAAACAATTTGACTTGATTCATCAGCTCACTGTTAGGTCTTTTCTTTTTCAATATGGAGCTGACATATTTTTCAAGTTCTCTTAAAGTGGCTGGTTTTAGAGTTTCAAAGTCAATTTCAATTTCATCTGGGCTTGAGTCCTTGAGGCTGGGTTCACGCAACTGTATTATATGGACCACTTTCCCAAGTTTGTCTCCAGGGAGCTTATTAATATCCAAACTCAATTGTCTCTTCTCATCATAAGACATTGGTCTGTCATCTTCCTCTTCTCCAGTATAGCCACTGGGAAGGGCTTTCTTGGTTAACTGACTGTTCCTAAATTAGCACAATTAGCAAACATATACCTAAATATAGTAACTATTTAAGCTTGAAATAACATTCATGGATTGGTGTCTGTTCAGCAACATGTGAAGCTCTCTCTAGCTAAATGAACCAGTTAACACCTAGATTTTGCCCATTACTTTGTATTCTTTCCACCATAATATGAAAATATGATAAGGACTCACAGAAGATTAAAAAGAAAACACAGATTCCGAGGGTCACAGATGAAGGGTGGAATTCCCAGAAACAGCTGTCTGGTCCAGTGGAGAAGAAGAAAAGGAAAAGGAGAAACCTCTTGTATCCTCATCCAAAGATCTCACTAATTTTCTCATAGTAAATGTTTAGTTCCTTGTAGACCTTTTACTCTAAAGTAGATGTATAGCATGTAAGAAAAATGGTTGTTAGCTTATTCATTTGAAGTGCTTGGCTTTGTGCAATGCAGATCTTTTGTTTCATTATCATCCTATATTGAAGAGGTTCTCTTAGCCTTAGGCCTATTATCTGGACAATAATTAGAGCCAGTATTGACGTATTTGTGTAACTATATATGCAGGGATTTAGAAGTCTATTCAAAAGTGAAAGGTTTTGAATGTAAATTTAATTTAAATGGAAACACTGTAGTATTTATTACGAAACTGCTACACATTAACCCACAAATCAGTAAACATAGCCTAGTATGTGAAGTAGGTATATACAATATACAGGTGGTGTGCTCTTTTTGTGAGCATCTCCTTCTCTATTCCTTCAGGCAGTCCAGAATCGTTCACTCTCGAGGTTAGACCTGCTGGAGATTATCCTTTAGATGTGTACTTTCTAATGGACTTCTCAGCATCGATGGGAGATGACTTACGTAGTGTTCAGAATCTTGCTAACACCATTGGTAAACAGAATAGCATGCAATGATGTTCATTAGGCGCTGACTGATTATACAAACATACTGTACTATGGAATTATTGTAGCTAATACAATTGGATCTATTACAAGTGATTTCAGACTTGGCTTTGGTTCATTTATTGAGAAATCTTCTGTTCCATTCTTTAGACAAGGACAATTAGACAGGTTAGGTGATATACAGTAATAGACTATATACAATTTCATATTGAACAATCATATTGTCTATTCCCTTTTAATTTTAGTCGACCAATTAGCGGAAAGTACAGTTTTAAGCACATCTTGAGCATGACAAAGAGTACAGAGGATTTTAGAGTACATTAATTGTCCTATCACGTTTGATGTATATCTATATAGTTTTACAATCCTCTATATATAGAATGCTGTAATGGCAGAATCAACCAATGGCAATTTTGATTTTCCTGAAGGTGGATTTGAAGGCTTGGTACAAGTCATTAAATGCCGAAGGGTACGTAATACAGCAAGTAAATGTATGTAAGCAAAGCAAGTCACACACACACATACACACGCACATACACACACACACACACACACACACACACACACACACACACACACACACACACACACACACACACATATATATATATACATACATATTATTCTATCATGGTACCTTTCATAATGCCCATTGCCACAGCAAAGAGCTGATAAAAAGGGGGTATTGTCTCCCATATATGAATGAATTGCTGATTAATAGGATATATTGCTGATTAATAGGATATATGGTGTAAACTGGCTAATTCAGGAAGTGAAGTACGTAATTCTTACGCATTCGTTTTCTTAGTTGGCGACGATTTCTTTAGTCCCTGAAATGAATTTCATGAATTCCTTCACCTTTAAGCCATTTTGATTCTGATCTGCTCAAATGCCCTGGTATTGGGGTCTACGTACGTATATCAGTTATAATACAGGATCAAATGTCAGATTTCAGAAGGCATGAAACCTATCTGAAACTCTTTGAACAGCCAGGTTTCAAAAGGTATGAAAGTATATATAAAACCGGAAAGGGGGCTGTTAAAATTTGAAACCCATGAAATTAATCTATTAGCACACACTTGAGCACCCTTTAAAACCTGAAATAGGTTTCATGCCATATGAAACCTGAAATTTGATCTCCTGTGTAACCCATCACCACCTTGGCCTAGTATTATTTCGGCTATAGTCCTCGACTCTGGGCTATAACTATTACATATGCACACACATATATAAGTACCTTTATGCTTATATTATAGTTGATTGGCTGGAGAAACAACACCAGACACCTTCTTGTTTATATCACTGATGCACAATACCATATTGGTTCAGATGGCATTGTAAGGCAATTGTGTCCTATATACAGTATATACCACAAACATTAAGACATGATTCTTATATTTGTAGCTTGCAGGAGCTGTGAGGCCTAACCAGGGAGAATGCTTAATGCCTCAGGACTCTACTCCTCCTGTTTACTATGACCTGGAACTCTCAAGGAGAATTGTACATAGAGTGACCTTCTCTTTTATGTGTTCCCCTAAGCCTTAAGATTTAGGAGTATCATGCACTTCTGCATGGATACATCTTAAAGGTGTTTTCATCTCTATGTATAGGACTATCCGTCCGTGTCTCAAATATACTCTCTTCTGGTTGAGTATAATATTATTCCTATCTTCACATGTGTCAGTGACTACTTGCATCTCTATGAGGTTTGAATTACAATATACATACGTACATAGAAAACTTGATTAATGTATAGAAGCTGAACTGTTATATACTACTCCTAATAATGCTTAATGTACAGTCATATATTTCAATGTAATAAAACCACCTACCTTGCTAGTGCATGCATTTAATATACTACATTAGTAACTACTACAGTGCATAAATGTAACAACATTTTGCTAATATTTGTATTTGTATAGAGATTGGCCGCAGTTATACCTGGAGCAACTGCTGCAAGACTGTCTAGTAATTCTGACAACATAGTCCAAATTATTCAAGAAGAATACAAAGTATAAAAGAATATCTTAATGTTCTTTCTCTATATGTATATACGTACATACATAGACTGTATGAATGTCCTGTAAACATAGTTGACATGTAAACTAAGAAAGAAAATGGATGATAATAATGCAAATAGAATACTACTACTTCCAAGATTTATTTATTAGGGAAAGCCTAACAAGCTTTGCATGAATGAGGATAAAGGTTTTTTAAATGGTTCAGAGAGCTATTTGTAGGCTTTCCACCCTTCATCATTGATCCTAGTTTGTGTACGTATGTTTACTAACTGGCATAGGTTATGTATATGTATTAGTTACATAGTTACTGTATGTAAGTTCATACTAAATGTAGAAAATATCCCAAAGAGTTCAAGTCACTGTAGCTGCAGTTCCTGGTTTGAAGGTTAATATTGAAACAATAGCCTGTTCAAAGTGAGTTCATATTTATGTGAGGTGAGAGTGTTATATTTTCAATCTAATGTTATGTTTGTACGTACATAGCCCAAACAATGATGATCCTGCTATTTGTGAAAATGTACAGATCAATGAAAAAGTGAGTATGGTTTATATTATATGGTCGTACGTATATATTTCATTTTTCATGCCAGATTCAATTTCATAAATGCTTATGTATGTAGGTTGAATTTAATGTATCATTGGAACTTACTGAAATTACTGAAGAAGTCCGCAATCTTGAAAGGTTGGATATTGTGACTCAATGTAGTCTGTAGTAATATATTAAATAATGGTGAAATGCCCAATTAACTACAACTGATTAGTCACTCAACATTATATGATTACAGCATGGACCTGAAATGATTAGATTAATTTTAATGTAATTACTAGAATGTAAATAAAAAAAGCTGTAAATGTCAATGAAGTGAATTACATTGTCTATGTAGCTATTATACGTATATAACAATGAATTGTATAAAACTCATATAGTATGGAATTATGGTAATCACTGGAATTTTTTCAGCATATAGCCTTTGTAAAGGTTTTAATATGTAATATTTTCTTTCCATTCTGTTATAGCTTAGATATTAGAGTTGTATTCTTTGGGAATGTTGAAGTTTTAGTTGATGTACTACTTGACTGTAGTTGTGACAACAATGGAGTAAGTTGATTACATTGATACATTATTTTTAAAGAGAGGCAGCAATTGTCAAAATCACTTTGTAGCAGAACAGACGGACTTCTGCTATACAAAGTTATTGTGAGCATGTGCAATTGGTGCCTAATCTTGAGTAAAAAGCTTTTAATCAGTCTTTTCCTTGTGTTACTATTTTTTATTGTTCTTTTTGATGTCCATTTGTGGTTGCTTTGTTGATTCATAAGTACCTGTAAACAGTCCCCTTTCGATGGCCTATCCTCTGGAACAATCATCCTCAGTCCCTCCCTTCTCGATTAGTAAGTTTTCCGTTCCAGGTGCATTCACTCAGCCTCCCCTGCCATCACTGCAACTGACCTGCCTAGCCAAACGTATACCAGAAAACTACTGAAATTTGGCAGGTTCACTGCAGATGACCCCCACTTTGCTGCTACAGTCAACACTAGACACATGAATCGACTTCATGGGCTTCCTGCCTGACAGCACAATGCCTACATTAGCTTCATTGAATTACTTTCCTTCCTAGACACTCATGCAACAACTCCCCAGCAAGGTGCACTTGTCTCTTCTATATACCCACACTATTGGCCGCATGGTAAACCCTTTGTATGCACAAACCCCTCCCCCACAGCACCTAAACATACGTATATAGTATTTGGTATTTACAGTGTACCCGTCCCAACATGGCCTTCTACACCTGTCCCATCAGCTTCTGTGCAATCCACCTCTCCACCACCTAGCTCCATGCTGACCTAAACTCTTACCTCCAGTGGGATAGGTGTGACATCGGTACTGGGCTGGCTGCACAGTCTGAAGAGTCACCTCATTGTTAATAGCTACATTCCACTGCATACCCCCCCCCCCCCATGCCCCATGGCATGCCCACCTCCTCAGAGATCTACCATCAATGGTATCAAGTAGCGCTGTGTGGGACGTGCTTCACTTGGTCCAGAGTGCCCTGCTATGAACTGCCTCTCTCTCTGGCTACCAGCATGCTGTCCCCCTCAACAGACCTAGGATGGTCCTTATAATCAGTTCAAGGCCACTTCTTCTGAATATACAAACATTACTCTTTTGCTTTTCGTTTCAAGCCCCAAGATGGCTATAAATATCTCTATGCATTGTGCAAAGCTGCAGTATCTATATGCAGTTATATTCAGCTCCAGTGTGTCCTCTTGTCTAAGGGAGGGTGCAACATATAGGGATCAAAGGACATGGCTGCATGGCCTATATGCACAAAGGAGCTAGGTTTTCACTGAGTCCTAATATACTCATATGTTATCTGTTGACATAACTATATCTATATATATATAATTCAGTAGAGTTTGTGTGTTTATTTGTTTGTTACCGCATTACTCCGTCGTTTCCGGATGAAATGCAGTCTAACTCTCACGGATTATGGAGTATCACTTAGGAAGTGACCTGTTTACGAAAATTCGCCACTGCGGAGAAGAGCGTCCAGTCTCAAATTAATGTACGGGAGAGATGCTATTTTTTTTAGTTTTATCATAGCGGAGAATACCGCCGAAGGAGGGCTTCTATGCTAGTTTGTATATATAATAGATGTATATAATATATATATATATACGTATATATACATGGGTATACCATAAGTATAAAACCTCAGAGATCAAAGAGGTTAACATAAATGAATGTTTATCCTTATCTTAATTCATGTAGTCAAGAGGACCTGAAATATGTTTTGAAGGTGGCAAATTAGCTTGTGGATTGTGTCAGTGTGATACTGGAAGGTACCTGCTCTTATTATATTGATTATATACATATATTAATAACCATAAGGATATGTAGAGTAGCCTTGTATATGTATAAATAAAGCTAAGGGTTGATGGTTGACTTCAATCAGTTTATAATTAGTTTGATCTCAATGCTGTAAACTATTGAATGATCTAGCAACCTTTGTCAATTTCACACCTTGAACTGACCAATGTGATTGTTGGCAATTCATTTCACACCGGTATTTGTCTTGTACAGCTGCTCTGGGGACAGGGGCAGGGTGCTTGGTGAGGGTGCTTAGTGACAGGGACAAACAATGTCCCTTTTACCTTCTCTATGTCCCGTTCTAAAGTCCACAGAGCCTGCAACTGGCTTGAAGTGAATTCTTGTAACATCCTTCTCAACATTGACTAACACCTTCAAAACCATCTATATGTTGTCCTAATGGCCTAATTTGATGTACGTAAATATATATGTACACCATGTTTTTGTATTACATTCTTATAGAGCTGGAAAAGACTGTGTTTGTAATTCTACTTCTGCTACTGAAATCAACCAAGATTGTCTGTAAGTGAACTTGCTCTAAATGTAACACTTTTTATTAGGAGGCTATCATCTTTCTAACAGAGTTGGAGTTGATAATTTAGAATGTTCTGGAAAAGGAGAATGCATTTGTGGAAGGTGTTTGTGTGATAGTATAGTAAGTCACCATATTTTTGCATGAACATAGATAATATACTTGAAACCCCTACATTGTGTATATGCTAGTGCAATTGGTGCATACGTTTGCATGCATTACATATTTTACTTACGTACTTTAGAACCAAAAGTTAAAATGGTCATTTTACCGATTCTTATACTAATGTACTTATATATGTATGTGTATATTTTTAATATGTGTATACTCTAGAACGAGGACAAGTATTACTTTGGAAAGGCTTGTGAATGCAATAACTTCAATTGTCCCATTGATCAATTAGGAAGAAGATGCAGTGGTACTTGAACATTATTAGTGCCATTTAACTGTCTGTTACATGTGTCACTACAGATCAGCATGCTCTATCCTTCTTCTCCTTCAGGTCAGGGTACATGTGGCTGTGCAGGGATGTGCATTTGTGACATCTCTCCACTGTCCAGTCGTCCCTACACTGGAGAACTATGTCAATGTTCACCCGACACTGACAGCTGTGAAGATCCAAGTGACATTGGAAATGTACGTTTTGAAATTGAAAAATGGTAAGTATTTAAATTCAGTATTGTTTTTTTAACAGAGACTTTGTAATGGTGTTGGTGAATGTGAGTGCAATCAATGTGTGTGCGAAGATGGCTTTGCTGGAGACTTCTGTGAACTTTGTAAATCCGAGGGTGTAAGTCAAAAATATATCATTCATCTCTATTAGTCCGTCTGTTTATCAGTTGAGATCATCCAATTTAGCATCCATTCTTTTATTAATCCATCATTGATTTGTACTTTATTCATTTCTTTCTGTAATGATCAGTCCTGCAGTTCACAGAATTGTCAACTATTCAGTGAAGGATGTATTTCATGTTTAGTGTCAATTGTAAATGAAAAAGCTGTAATAACATCAAACAAATGTTCAGCTTCCTGTCCAAATGTCACATTAATTGACAGGGATCTAACTGCTGAGGAGGATGAAAGTGAATTATACACATATATCCTTTCTGCTGGACTTTGAATACATATTGTTTTGTACATACTTACGTATACGTATCTAGGTACATTTTCCTGTATCGCTAATGTTGAAGGAGATAACTGTAATGGCATTCTTTTCTTTGTTCCACAAGACAGCAACCAAAGAAACACTGTCTTAGTACGAGAGTCACCCGGAAGTAAGGAGAAATTAAATCTAGAACAATGTGGCTAGCATTAATATAACCCTTGTAACGACAATTTATGTATGTACGTATATATATGCAGGTTGTGTTGTAAGCGTACCAGCTGTTGCTATTGCTATTCCTATAATAGTTGGATTACTGATCATTGGGATATTGACTATTATCATTATTAAGTTAATCTTGATGTATCTGGTAAGATTGAATCAACTCTCTATTTGGCTTTTCTAATGAGGTTTATTTACGTACATTGACTTGTATCAATATAGGATTGGCGAGAGTTCAAACACTTTAAAAAAGAGGTTGCAGGAGTAAAATTTGATGTTGTGAGTATTTAGTAAGAGAACATGATCTAACGATGTACTAATGACTCAGCTGAGTAAAACGTAAACTTCACCATTATATTATTATTTATTAATTTTAGTGCTTCATATGCTTACCATAAACAGTTTTTTCTCCTTTCCCTCTCTTCACAGCTGCCTTCCTTTCCCTCCCTTCAAGGCTGCCTTTCTCCCCTTACCTGCCTTATATAAAATAATAGATTATAATTACGTATATTGTACCTATAAATGTAATTAGTGTTCCATTTGTGAATCAATGTACGTAGACTTTCACAAATGTGGCCAAATTTGTTATCATATATGTACGTATATGTGTTACATATGTACACTTTATGCAGGGAGGAAATCCCTTGTACAAGAAGGCAAGCCACGAGATTAATAATCCTCTCTACACAGTGATGACTACTGCAGCTCCAGAGGAATTAAAGTGATCAGCCTTTTAGTCTAGGTAATTTCTATATTTCAGGAACAAACATTATTATTAGAGAGTCTCAGAGTATGTATTTACTATCAACTTCTCTGATATATTATTATTATTAATAATGTTATTATTAGAGTGCCCATGCATACAATGAATGTATAAAAAGCAAACCAAAGGTGGTTAAGGGGCACAGGGCTATACCTGGACACGTATAAACTATCGCCACTTAAGGCTACCAGGCTGTCCGCCCAGGTACATAGCCAACTGCCTGGGTGCATTAAGCCATACCACTTAAGGCTACCAGGCCGCACTTCCCAGACAGCCACATACAAGCACCAAGTTCGGAGATGGTGCATCATATAAGCGAAAATAAGTGTTTGGTGTGGTGTATGTGGGTGTGGTTGTATACAACAAATAAGGTGAGTGAATATACATGTGAATAATTTAAAACGTATATGTCTAAAACAAGGGTGATATGCAGGTGAGGGAGCCATAGGGGTTAATTGCCAGGGGGTACATTGTCAACAGTAACGAACCAATTCACAGGCCTCTCTTAATGTAACTAATAATTTCTCTTCATGCATGTTACTGTCAAAACTATTATCTACTTCTTTTAACTCTTCAAGCAGACTAGCTCGTACATTTCTGAGACTAGGCTTACCACACCTAAAGATAAAATGGGCACAGTCTTTCACTTCTATTAAGTTACAAAATTGGCATTTTCTATCTGTAACCACCTTCCCTCCTCAATCCTTAGTCTAGCTGTACCACCTCTCAGTTTGGCTATCAGACTTCTAACCTCCCTATTTCTAATTTCAGTACTATAACTTGGTTCCTCACTATCCATCAGACTGGCTAGGTCCCTTAGCTTGCTACTACCATTCATACTATCATTCCAATCCCTCTTAAGTTCTCTTGAAAGGCAACTACATATTACTGACTTGAATTTATTCCCAGATAGGCTTTACAATCAAGAGAGTTCCCTAACTTCAAAGATGTCTAATAAAGATATATCTTTATTATACCTGTGTTGTATATTAAACATACGTATATTGCATTAAGTGATTATGAGTAAACATGCATCAATAAGATATTGAAAACTGTAAATTCCTAGTTTGTGCATGTAGTACCTAAGTATGACAAATGTATTAGTTCCCAAGTTTATAATAAGTTTATAATTATGCATTTAAGGTGGAGCAGGATAATATATAAAGTGGTGCACTTAAGGGGATTCTAAAATGAAAATATGTATGTATACAAAATTTCAAAACAGGTAACTACATTATAATGAGAAGCCTTTTCATATACCTTTTTAAGGATTAAATAACTGCTTGTCATTTGAGATGTTAAAAATGCAGTGTAATGATAGGATTTCTGTTTGTTGTACACCATTTTCAACTTTTATATAGCTCGTCACATTTCCCACTATAACTATATGCACCAGTATATTATTCTATTCGTTGTTAATTAAGTAAACGTTAATCTGAAACCTGCTAAATGCATACACAATATATGCTTTATACTGATGTGAATGGGTTATTTTTAAGAAGTTGGGTGTTTTAGCTCTCCGGCTTGTCTGCTGCAATTAATGGCGATGAAGAGATTCTTCATATTCTTATACATTTCCCTTTGTACTGTTTCAGGTTGGCAAATCTGCATGTATAGTTTATTTCATTGTAACAATGATGAAATTGTTTGTCGCTATAATACTAATATTTAATCCGTTTCTTTTCTCCTTCCGACCGCGACACATATAGCCCAAAGTGTTGTTTCATTGAACGAATGCTCCCAATTAATTAACTGTTCCACTTGTATCCAGTCCATCCAAAGTTGTGTTTGGTGCTACAGCGGCAATGTACGTCCGAATACACGCATACAACGTTCTAAAGTTAAACCTTAAATGCTCATTGTATACTGTTACATATACATTATATATATATACGTGACACTGTCTAGACCACTTCAGGAGCTCGCTGTCTCCCTGCGTCCGAAAGGGATAGCTGCGAATATTCCCGTATAGAAGATCCCTTTGGTAGTGTAACACCTCTTCAGGTTAGCCAACTATAAAATCTACATGTGAATCAAATTATGTTGCTGATTGTTAGTAACAGCTAGCGATTATGTAAAGCATCATAATCATGGGAAACATGAGTATAGAGAGGCTTCATCTAATTGACCAAGATGTATATATATGGTTGGTATATAGATGCATACAAAGTGAACATGCATGCATATAGAGCACTGGTCAGACCAATCTCTGTCAGTATGTTTTGAAAGGATGCTTATATTAAGTGTTAGTTTTATCTGCCTCAATTTCCTATATGTAGTATACATATACACTGTATACATATACATGCAGTGGAACCCCTATTTGTAGACACCCTGTATATAGTGATCATCAACTGTATATACCAGCCACTATGCCAGGTCCTATAAACCAAATTATTAGCTTGCATACATAATATACTAAAAAATCCATTTCCATAAAGCAGACAGTTCACTGGACCAAACGAATAATGCAATTCAAAGTCAGATATTCTCCTTCCTTTTATATATGCTCCTAAATCCCAGCTAGACTAAGTCTTCCTTTTATGCTCTTAAATCCCTTGGAGATATCTGTGAGTTCCTGGAAGAAAGAGGGTTCATGTCATGCAGTTACGGATCGATGCATTAATGCACATATGTATCTCCAAAAATGCAGATCAGTTAATATTATACATATACAGTCACGTGTGCTCAGCTAGTTTCTTGATTATGCAATTGCAAGTTATTTAGAATGTCAAATAAACACATCAACAGTGCACCCTCTATATAAAATCAAGACAATCTCTATAATCAGGACACTTCTGTGAGCTAGTCCTATAGCAGTGTCTGCATGTACTAGAGGGTTCATTATACATGCATATATATAGACATCCTCTTGAAACCTGGCAGTTCATGCATATAAAGTTTCAAAAGGTTTCATGCTAGATGAAACCTGATATGTGATCCTGTGTAGGTACAGATACCACTAGGACCGGTTAATAGAAGTTAGCAGCTTTAGTTGAATATGTGGTTACTCAAATATAGCTATATATTCAACACACTTTTTAGTATGTGTATATTCGTTCCTTTTATTTATTTTTATAGAACAATGAACTTTCTGAAACTGTATTGGTGTCCCCACAAAAAGTAATGGTTAATTTGAGACCAGGTAAGGACCTCTATATTAACTCTTGGCCCTGGTCATGGTATTTGAATCCCTAAGGAACAAAGTAATAGAGTATGCAACTGTAAGAATTGCTTTATGCATGCATTCATGATGCCTACGACGAGTAAAAACAAATTTTAAGCTGTATAACCATCTTTAGCAAATATTTATAACCGTCTTACAGTATTCCTAATTTGAAGCAAGTATATACAGGTGGTGTACTCTTTTTGTGAGCATCTCCTTCTCTATTCCTTCAGGCAGTCCAGAATCATTCACTCTCGAGGTTAGACCTGCTGGAGATTATCCTTTAGATGTGTACTTTCTAATGGACTTCTCAGCATCAATGGGAGATGATTTAAGTAGTGTTCAGAATCTTGCTAACACCATTGGTAACATATATTAGTTTGCAATGATGTTCATTAAGTACTGACTGATTATACAAACATACTGTACTATGGAATTATTGTAGCTGATACAATTGGATCTATTACAAGTGATTTCAGACTTGGTTTTGGTTCATTTATTGAGAAATCTACTGTTCCATTCTTCTATGAATTTCAATTAAGGTCAGACTACGTATTACATAATTAATTGACCAATAAATTATTAGTCATCAGCATAATAATTTATTTATATAATTCCTTTTTAGTGGATCAATTAGCCAAAAGTACAGTTTTAAGCACATCTTGAGCATGACAAAGAGTACAGAGGATTTTAGAGTAAATTAGTTGTCCTATCACGTTTGATGTACGTATATCTATAATATATGTACTTACAGAGTGCTGTAGAAAGAGAATCAACCAATGGCAATTTTGATTTGCCTGAAGGTGGATTTGATGGCTTAGTACAAGTCATTAAATGCAGAAAGGTGCATATGTATAAGGCATGAACATTAATTAGGACATATACGTTATATTTCAACACAGCACATATATATAGATATATTGCATACGTTGGTTTATCTATCTATCTATCTATATATACGTATGTACACATATTCTTTATGCTTATGTATGTATAGTTAATTGGCTGGAGAAACAACACCAGACACCTTCTTGTTTATATCACTGATGCACAATACCATATTGGTTCAGATGGCATTGTAAGGCAATTGTGCCCTATATACAGTATATACCACAAACATTAAGACATGAATCTTATATTTGTAGCTTGCAGGAGCTGTGAGGCCTAACCAGGGAGAATGTTTAATGCCTCAGGACTCTACTCCTCCTGTTTACTATGACCTGGAACTCTCAAGGAGAATTGTAAACAGAGCGACCTTCTCTTTTATTTATGTGTTCTCCTAAGCCTTATAAGACCTAGGAGTATTATACACCTCTGCATGGATATATACTTTTTAAAGGTGTTTTCATCTCTATATAGGACTATCCGTCCGTGTCTCAAATATACTCTCTTCTGGTTGAATATGATATTATTCCTATCTTCACATGTGTCAGTGGCTACTTGCATCTCTATGAGGTTTGAATTATATTATTCCTTACTAGTCATTTTACAAGCTTTTAATATAAATTTACATTATATATACGTATATAATTTAATATAATTAATGCTATTACAGTAACTACATAAGTACATAAATATTACATATTTTGCAAACATTTGTATTTGTATAGAAATTGGCCGCAGTTATACCTGGAGCAACTGCTGCAAGACTGTCTAGTAATTCTGACAACATAGTCCAAATTATTAAAGATGAATACAAAGTAAAAAGCTTATATAGCAATGCATACCTATAGGGTATTATGCGTCTACGTATATAACCAACTGGCTTCAGTTATGTGTATACGTATACGTATGTAATAGTTACATAATTTTGTAAGTTACTGTATGTAAATTCATACTAAATGTAGAAAATATCCCAAAGAGTTCAAGTCACTGTAGCTGCAGTTCCTGGTTTGAAGGTTAATATTGAAGCAATAGCCTGTTCAAAGTGAGTTATTTAAGTATTCCATTTGTTAAGTGAGTTGAAAGTGTTATTAAACATGCTTGCAATCCAATTCTTATCATTGTATGTATATAGCCCAAACAAGAATGATCCTGCTATTTGTGAAGATGTACAGATCAATGAAACAGTGAGTAGTACATATATGTTTAACTACATCTGCACATTATGTATATTTTTACCAGATTTACTTTCTTAAACATATTTATAAAAGGTTGAATTTAATGTATCATTGGAAATTGTTGAAATTACTAAAGAAGTCCGCAATCTTCAAAGGTTGGATAAACATATAATCACTTATAAGTATCTGTACTTGTGTATACATATATTTATTAATTATGTATGATTCTGTAGTTGACCACATAAATGTTGGAAGGATTATATATGTCTGTATATGTGTGTTTATGCAGGGTTTCTTTATTAAATACTAAAGGGGAATGCAATATACGTACTGTAGATCTAAGAGGGAAACCTAGCTATATAGTTGCAATACATTTGTTTGCTATTAAAATTGGTAGTTTGATATTCCTTAAGGAGACAAATATTTTCAAGGTGCCAATGCCCTGTCCCCTTATTTATTATATAAGTTTTTAAACACTGTATATGTGCAAGTGAGGACATATTAATATGTGCATACGTACATGTACATTGTACGTATTATATATATATTGTATACAGTACGTACGTACTTCATTACAGCTTAGATGTTAGAGTTGTATTCTTTGGGAATGTTAAAGTTTTGGTTGATGCACTACTGGACTGCAGTTGTGACAACAATGGAGTAAGTTGATTACATCCACCCTACATCATTATAATGGTATCCGTAACATTAGTCTTCTTCACCATTATAATATACATCATGATGTGAATAATAAATGATTTATATTTAGTATTTAAACTATTCATGTAGTCAAGCGGACCTGAAATATGTTTTGGAGGTGGTGAATTAGCTTGTGGATTGTGTCAGTGTGATACTGGAAGGTACCTGCTCTTGTTACATTGATTATATATACGTACATTAGAGACTGTTCGATAATTTATACACAGTAGCCATGGTACTTATAAGAGGGAAATATAACAATTGCAACATGGTTTGGTGACTGTAGTGAAAAAAACAATGACTTCAACTTTCAATGGTTTGCATTTGATTTTCATGTAGCAATTGTTAAGAAATGTTCCTCTTTTTCCCTTTTTCGGACAATTTATGATTTGTGACTGAAAAAAGATTCCTTTGGTAGCACTTTCATTTTTAGATTATATGAAAATTTACCAGCTGTGACTATAACTCATATTCTATGTCTTTGTCAAAAACTAAATATTAAGCCTATATTGCATAATCTTTGTTTTTAGACTTGATACAGAGTGCCCTAGAAAGTAATTTATAAATTAAAATGCAAACATCACTTAATGGATGTACTTTATAACATGTAAATAATGATATGCTTGTCTTGTATCCTTATAGAGCTGGGAAAGACTGCTTTTGTAATTCAACTGATTCTGAAATAAACCAAGATTGTCCGTAAGTATTATACTAAATGTAACTCTATATAAATGTAAAACATGTTAGTAGGAGACAATACGTATATGTATTGCCATTTCATAATCTTCTTTCTAACAGAGATGGAGTTGATAATTTAGAATGTTCTGGAAAAGGAGAATGCATTTGTGGAAAGTGCTTGTGTGATAGTTTAGTAAGTCAATGTGCATAAATATGTATACTTTGGCCTATAGTTAGTTAGTCTATATGTACAGTGCATATCTACATGCAATGTGCCCATATTTGATAGGGTTGTATCACTATAAATGTACATTAAATTCTAGTATAAGAATATCAAGATGGGACAAATATTTTCATGCATGAAACTCATTGGATATACTGTCTGGGTGTCTGTGAATATAAACACCAAGTTACACTGTTGTCATTTAACACCTGTGCTTATGTATACTTTAGAATGAGGAAGAATATTACTTTGGAAAGGCTTGTGAATGCAACAACTTCAATTGTCCCATTGATGCATTAGGAAGAAGATGCAGTGGTACTTGAACATTATTAGTGCCATTTAACTGTCTGTTACATGTGTCACTACAGATCAGCATGCTCTATCCTTCTTCTCCTTCAGGTCAGGGTACATGTGGCTGTGCAGGGATGTGCATTTGTGACATCTCTCCACTGTCCAGTCTTCCCTACACTGGAGAACTATGTCAATGTTCACCCGACACTGACAGCTGTGAAGATCCAAGTGACATTGGAAATGTGTGTTTTGAAATTGCAGTTAAAGTATCAAGTGTAAAGCACTTAATTCAGTTCGGTTTCTTTAACAGAGACTTTGTAATGGTGTTGGTGAATGTGAGTGTAATCAATGTGTGTGTGAAGATGGCTTTGCTGGAGACTTCTGTGAACTTTGTAATTCTGAGAGTGTAAGTCATACTTGATCATCTATTAGTCCTTCTGTTATCAGTTCATTCCATTCTATATATTTGTCCATATATATGTTCCAACAATATGACAACATATGCATCCATCCACCTATATCTATTCATCTGCTTGCATCCAACCACCCTTCTATCCATCTCTCAATCAATCTACTATTAATTAATTGGTTTACAAAATATATACATCTCTTTTCTCTAATGAACAGTCATGTAGTTCACAGAATTGTCAACTATTCAGTGAAGAATGTATTTCATGTTTAGTTTCAGTTGTGAATGAAAAGGTTGTAATGATATCAAACAACTGTTCAGCTTCCTGTCCAAATATCACATTAATTGGCAGGGATCTAACTGCTGAGGAGGATGAGAGTGAATAATACACATATATCCTTTCCGCTGAACCTTTGAATACATATTGTTTTGTACATATGTACATACGTATACGTATCTAGGTACATTTTCCTGTATCGCTAATGTTGAAGGAGATAACTGCAGTGACATTCTTTTCTTTGTTCCACAAGATAGCAGCCAAAGAAACACTGTCTTAGTACGAGAGTCACCCGGAAGTAAGAATATGTACTAAAACAAATTTGTTAACACATGACCTTTAACTTGGAGGTCTTGTAATGATAATAGGTTGTGCTGTAAATGTAAATGCAAATACACCAGCCTATGCCATTGCTGTTCCTATTGTTGTTGGAATACTGGCTATTGGGATATTGACTATTATCATCACTAAGTTAATCTTGATGTACCAGGTAAGATTGGAATTTCTGTTTGGCTTTCTTAATGAAGATAATCTATTATAATTATAATTTTATGTACTGATCTGATTGTATAGGATTGGCGAGAGTATAAACACTTCAAAAAAGAAGTTGCAGGAGTAAAATTTCATGTTGTGAGTGTTAAACATACACTAATGACTAAGCTAAGGTTTTTCATACTCTAAACTGCTGTATATATACAGTATATACGTACATGTTTAAAATTTCAGATATTGATTCTGAATGCAATAATAGCAATGTTCCACAGACTTGTATGATGTTCACCTTATGCAGGGGGGAAATCCATTATACAAGAAAGCAAGTCAGGAGCATAATAATCCTCTCTACACATTGTTCATGCCTACTGAAGCTCCAGAAAAGGAATCAGCTTTAAAATTTAATAATGAGTATACCTAGGTTCCTGGGAACTGTGCCTAACAAAAAATGTGTGATTAATCACTAGGATTTTATAGTGTGTATACTTCAGATAAACAATACATATGCACCATGTAGTACAGTAGATAGACTGCACTATATTATATATTTATGTACATACGTACATATAATAATAAGTAATAGTAAATTCAAATATTATAATATACATACATACGTACGTACGTACATATATATTATACTATTGCTTCTGGTACATATTATGTATATACTGTATATCTATTTTCAGTACTACATGTATATCAAATGACTTCTTAAATAATCAATTCAATAAATTGAAAACTTCTACTCCTACTTTTTGTAACAAAGACAATTCTTAAGGTTAAAAAATAAGCTGAGGAGAGCCAGAAGCAAACCAACTAATATTCAGCAATTCTTCACTGACTTCCTTTGAATTGAAAGCCATGCACTGTGCATGCTTAAATACATTCAATGCACTGATGTGGTGTGATGAACTGGGCTTATCCATATGTATATAGTCTCTCACTTTAGTGTGTTAGTTATTTGAACAAATTTCATTAGTATATATGTATATACACTGAAACGTCTCTATATATAATTAATAAGGAAGCCATGGCCAGCAAAGCATATAATAGGTTTTCATAAAACAAAGGTTTCCCAATATATGCAAAGGACTAACTTGAATGTTGAAAATATATTCAGTGTTATTAAATATAATAGGATTTCCTCTACTTAGAGTTGTTTTTTTAAACTTATCTATTTCAATTTTAAGTTATCATTATTATACATTAGTATTTTCAATGTATATATCTTAACACACTTATAAATATTTTAGTACTTTTCAGTACATATATTATATATATAGGAACTGTCCTTTGAATTTATAATACAGAAGTTAGTTGTACATGTATGTACATGTGTTGGTGTACATGATAAAAGCAATGTATGCTTACCCATATACTATATTATATATAGTGCATGCATGGATACCGTAAGCATGCATTTCATCCAATATTCCCACTACTCATAATGGCTTATTATTATTTATATATACGCTATGTATATAAGAGTATAATTGGAAAGATTTCATTGTTGTCGTTAACGTTGTTGTTGTTGTTAATATCACCATCATCACCATTTCCATGCATTATCGCCATGCATGTTTTGGATGATTGCATGTGTGATTTCTGAAGGAAACACTTCAAAACAACTAAGGTCATGCAGTAAAGAAGTATTACCCAGAAACAGCACTATCTGATTCAGTGGAGCAGAAAAGTAAAAAGACGACTTGTAATCCAAAGCTCTAGCTCAATAGGTGTCCTATATATAGGCCATTAATTATAGAATATAGATGTGGTATATATAGGTATTGAGGTATCTCCCTGGTATATATATACGTATCTATACAGTGTATAAGACAATGTGTAATAGACTGACACAGGTAGGGGAGGGGAGATAACTACTAGCAGAAGAGCAAGACCGTTTTAGGAAAGGGAGAGGGTGCCGAGACCTGATGTTAACACTTAACCTATTAGGGTAGTATACATTATGACGACAAAAGGAGGGATGTTTACTGTATTGGTTTTTTGATTTCAAGAAGGTCTATGACAGAGTGGATAGGGGAAACTACATAACTGAGAGACTGGGCCTGGGAGGGAGATTAACAAGCTTTCTGAAGGCAGCATACTCAAATCTGAGCTGTGAGGTGAAGGTGTGAGAGCAGTGTAGTGATGCTTTTAGTGTAACAAATGGATTAAGACAATTAAGGATGTATTGCTATTTTTGATATATGTGCATGGTAGGAGAAATGAAAGCAAGGGGAATGGGTGTCATGTATAGAAGGCAAAGAATATCCGCTTTGCTGTATGCAGACAGAGGAAGAAGGGGATGAAGAAAACTGTTGAGAAATTTAGCATTGATGAGGAAACAATAGGACCATTACAAGTATCTATATAGGATGTAGTCTGACAGAGCACCTGCAGTATTAAGTAATGTTGGAGGAGAGAGAGCTAAGGCTGGTGCTAGAGCACTGGCTGCATGACTGAGAAGATGTAGAATGAGCGTGCATGGGGGTGGTCAAAGGAGAAACATTTGTTAAACTACTAAAAGCACTGGTGCAGTCTGTCCTTCTGTATAAATGGAGCCAAAGTATATGGGGCTGTGGCAGAAAGTTAGGAGTAGTTGAAGAGGTGCAGTTAAGGGTGGCAAGAATGTTTCCGGGAGCGAGTAGGCAACACCAGATTTCTTTGCATGCAGTTTGAATAAATGGGGATACCCCCATTAGAATGGGAAGTCAAAAAGAGATGCATTGAATTCTGGTGGAGGGTCTTAAGGTTGAGTGAGGACAGACTAGTGACATAGGTAGCACTAGAAGTTCTAAGAATGAGTGGCAAATTATGATGGCTGAAGGAGTTGGAAGATGATTGAATGGCGAAATATGAGAATGGAAGACTTAAGAAGGATGTCCTTGGAGGAGGTTAAGTGTATATGTTGACTGAAACTGGAAGATACATTCAAAGCTCTATTCCTTCCTGTACTCCCACACCTTGCTTTGCAGTCATACTCCCAATCATTAGAGTTAATTAAGAGGGGGAACTGCTGGGCTATAAGAGTAGAAACAGGCAGGTGGCCATCACTAGCTGGTGGAGAAAAGGAAGGAGTTGATGCAAGCCATAGGGACATAGTGGGAGGATTCCAGGAGATGAGAGAAAAGAATAAGATAGTGCCTGCAATGAAGGAAGAGTGGGAAGAGCACTAGAGAAGATGCATGTGGTGTCACAGGTTCTCTTGAACAGAATACTGATGTCAGCTGACTAAATATTTGATCGTGCATGTGAACCAATTGTTGTCGTTTTCACGTTGATAAATTTTCTGTACAGTTACATGGGGCATGCATTATATAGGAAATTGTCTCTTATAAATTGGATTACTCATAAATAAAAACTGAAGCCTGCTAAGTTGTATACATATAAATTGACTTGCCACAAGCTAGCGATTAGTATATATATATAAGTTCGCGTCTTTTGAGCCCGCGTGCTGGCTGGAGTGAATTGTAAACAGTTTCTTTGAAAACTTGTCAGGCAAAATTATTTTCAAGAAAGTACGTGGGTCCTCCTTTGTGATTGCCTTAATATATAATTTTCTGCGAAATTGTAATGAAGAGACCCTTGATATTCTTATGTATTGCCGTCTTGACTGTTTCAGGTTAGTAAGCATGCATACAAAATTTGTAGTTTATATAACGGTCATGTATATATATAATTTTCGTTATACGCCTTATATTAGCTATATACCCAATTAATTAAAGTGTTCTTTTCTTTTCATATAATATATAGCCCAAAGTGTTGGATCAATGAACGGATGCTCAGGACTAGTTAACTGTTCCACTTGTATCCAGTCCACCCAAAGTTGTGTTTGGTGCTACAGCGGCAATGTAAGAGCGAAAACACATATTTATAGGCCTATAAGGTCTAAACGGGGTTATTTGGAACGTGTGGTAACTTGGAAGCGACCTTTTTAGCTAGTATTTCAGAAAGTATACACTTGCTTGACTTTAAATATAGGCTGCACCAACAGGGCTCGTTTTGACGTTAAAGAAGGTAAAGGATTATTATAGCATAAAATGAACCGTTATATTTACAAGTGGGGTAATTTAAACGACAGATTACTTGGAGCAAAGCTTTCCTTTACCTTCTAACGCCAAGGACGAGCCCTGTTGGTATATTATTATAATCGTTATAAGACGCGTATAAATTCCCATTTTTACAGACCACTTCAGGAGCTAGCTGTCTCCCTGCGTCAGAACGGGATAGCTGCGAATATTCCCGTATAGAAGATCCCGTTGGTAGTGTAACACCTCTTCAGGTTAGCCAACTAGATCATGAGCTACTGATTCGGAAATTCAAATTTATGAATTTCAGACATATAGCCGCCACATGACCGAAACCGTCATGGGTACCGGTGGTGTTGCATGTTTCCTGTATATATCCTTCCATTCCTGAGTCCGTTTGGGGTGAAATTATATAGGCATACTATGAGTATCCTTTCCTCTTCTTTGCTTTCCAGCCAATTGTTCTGTCACTTTTGTTGAACATCTCCTTTCTGAATTTCAGACTACACTTTTATAATTTATTTAGAAAACATGTGCTTATCTGTGATGACCTTAACATAAACCTTTCCAGTGATAACCATCTTCATAAAGATAGGCTTCTATATTTTATTCAATTACATTCTTTGTTGCAACCTATCTCAGCTCCTACTCATGAATCTCGTTCCTGGAACCTTCCTTGTTTCTGACCTGTGCCTGCCGATACTTCGGATATTTCTATATCTGATCACTCCATGATTTTCCTTCAACTATATATCATGGAAATATATATTCCAAAGCCAATGCCACTTGTCTTAGAAAAAAATCTTTCAAAAACTTTTGACAAACTTGCTTTCCTTGCTGACCTTGCTGGTCTGTTCATGAGGTCTTTGATTCCCTTGATGACAAGATGTTTGCATTTCAGCATCTTTTCACTTCGAATGCACCCTGGAAAACCACAAGAACTAGAAGAAAGTCACTACCATGGATTAATAAACCGGTCCAAAGAGCCATCGACCCAAGGAACTGACTTTTGTCCTATTTCAAGAAGTTTTGAATGATGATTGTCTGGTCTACATGCAAGATCCAATGGAACAATATAACTAGCCTCCTTCTCCTCTGGCTGTTTTCCAACCGCTTGGAAGCAATCCTGGGTCAAAATTCTCCACAAGGGTGATCCCAAGGACGTGTTTAGCAACTATAGACTGGAGCCTTTCAAGCCTAGTGGCCTGATTAAGGGACCATACAGCATGTTCAATCAGTTTACTACAGATGCGTAGAAGAGAGACCAGGCTGAAGAATCTAGGACGACCTCAGCCATGGCCATAAGGAAGAAGTTAGGATGGACCACTCTGCCTGAGCAACAGCAGCTGCATCTACTACAAGACAGGTCTTTTCCTGTATGAATAATCTCAGCCCTGAATATCTATCAACCCTATTTCCTTTTAACACCAACAATTTGCGTATTTATGTACATGTATACGTATATACGACAAGATAGTAATAAGGTAATAACTTCTCTATAGAACTTGGAACTTTCAGAAACTGTATTGGTGTCCCCACAAAAAGTAATGGTTAATTTGAGACCAGGTAAGGACCTCTATATTATGTTCAGTGCTTCATTCCAAATTACGTATAATAATATACAAGAAATTTTTAAATACTTTTATTATTATGATACCCATAACCTGTCAAAATGAAATGAATTAAAATGTACATTTCATATCCATGCACCTTTTCAGCTAGCCATGCATACAGTATCAAGTGTATACATGTGCAAATATAATGTAAATGATCGTGAGATGTGATTCTCTCTATTCTTCAGGCAGTCCAGAATCATTCACTCTCGAGGTTAGACCTGCTGGAGATTATCCTTTAGATGTGTACTTTCTAATGGACTTCTCAGCATCAATGGGAGATGATTTAAACAGTGTTAAGAATCTTGCTGACACCATTGGTAAAGATCGAGCAGTAATGATTACTCATCAAATAAACACTGATATCGATTTACATATATATACATATAATGTTTTGTAGCTGATACAATTGGATCTATTACAGGTGATTTCAGAATTGGCTTTGGTTCATTTATTGAGAAATATACTGATCCATTCCTCAGAGTCAGGTTAGAATATTAGACTGTATCAAGCTGTTATTTACATGTATTATATATACATACAATATAATTGTGTCTATATTTCCGGTTGACCAATTAGCGGAAGTTACAGCTTCAAGCACATTCTAAGCATGACAAATTCTGCAGATGATTTTACAGTAAATAAAAATTATCACTTGCGTTTGATGAATAGATAGTATGACAAATTATATTTACCTTTATGTCCCGCTATAGAATGCTGTAAAAGATGAGAGAACCTTTGGCAACAATGATCGTCCTGAAGGTGGATTTGATGGCTTACTACAAGTTATTAAATGCAGAGAGGTACTATAACTATATAGAATTAGTATAGAAGTACTGACATTTGTTTAAAGTTTTCATAAGAGTACTATGCACTATATAGTGTTTACATTTCTATGCATTACATGCATATATTCCGTATTGTATCATTTGACTTTGATACAAATGAACAAAATATTGGTGCCTTTATGTACGTACATATGCATTACACAGTTGATTGGCTGGAGAAACAACTCAAGGCATATTCTGGTTTATATCACTGATGCAGAATACCATATTGGTTATGATGGCATTGTAAGGCAATTGTGTCCTATATACAGTATATACCACAAACATTAAGACATGAATCTTATATTTGTAGCTTGCAGGAGCTGTGAGGCCTAACCAGGGAGAATGCTTAATGCCTCAGGACTCTACTCCTCCTGTTTACTATGACCTGGAACTCTCAGCAAGCATTGTAAACAGAGCGACCTTCTCTTTTAATTATGTGTTCTCCTAAGCCTTAAGACCTAGGAGTATTATACACTTCTGCATGGATATATACTTTTAAAGGTGTTTTCATCTCTATGTATAGGACTATCCGTCCGTGTCTCAAATATACTCTCTTCTGGTTGAGTATGACATTATTCCTATCTTATGTGCCAACAGAGTTTTGCCTCTTTATGAGGTTTGCAAGTAAATTGTATGCTATTGCTTTAGATTTGATTTATAAGAAACATGCATATAAATCCTTAAATTAAGTGTATTGATTCTAAGTAATAACTATGTAATAGTCAGAACATACGTATGCATTACACTACACTTGTGGGTTAGTATTTTGTCTTTATATGGGCTTAATGGGATCTTGGTCAATTTTCAATTTCTTATCAATTAACCATCTTTTAATGTAATAAATATTAGTACTGTAACATGCAGTTATATACTGTTTCTGTAGTTTCACTCTTTGCTATATGTATACTTTGTATTTGTATAGAGATTGGCTGCAGTGATACCTGGAGCAACTGCTGCAGCACTGTCTAGTAATGCTGACAACATAGTACAAATTATTCAAGATGAATACAGAGTAAGAATTCCTTAAATAATGTTAATAGACTATACGTACGTACGTATGTCTTACCAAATGCATGGCTTCATTTAAATATATAAAGAAATTTAAAAATAGAAATTATTAGAAGTAGGGATGGCCAGTGTTGCGACAATGAATATATAGCAGATAGTGATCATGAGAGATACGTACATGTATACAGATAACTATACAGAAGTGACATACGTATGTATATTGAAACTTAATCATATGTATCACTTCTTGGGCTCATTATGATATATAGTGTAAGTAGGGATGATGCACCCAAACATAGAAATGATGATGTATATATGTATGATAAAGTTTTAAGTATGCCACTTCTACATGGTTAGCCTTACCATATGATCACTGTCCTGTTTAAATTCGAATACTTTTTCCAGATGTGTCAGTTGCAGTTGCATGCACTGTCATACCTATGTATGTACGTATTTCTAACTTTATTTTTTGAATGTTTTATTTAACTTGTATATCATAAATAGTTATAATATAAGTTCTTACTAAATGTAGAAAATATCCCAAAGGGTTCAGGTTAGTGTAGATGCAGTTCCCGGTTTGAAGGTTAATATTGAAGCAGCATCTTGTCCAACGTGAGTTGTTAGATTAAGAGTGTTTTGTTGGCAGTGTTGGTTGTAATTTCTTATCGATATATATAATGTTACGGATGGATATAGGCCAAACGAGAATGATCCTGCTATTTGTGAAGATGTACAGATCAATGAAAAGGTGAAATAGTATAGTAAATAGTTCGAAAAGGATTATACTAGATATTATTAATATATTATACATACATATTACTCATTTGTCTATCCATTAGGTTGAATTTAATGTATCATTGGAAATTGCTGAAATTACCAAAGAAATCCTTAATCTTGAAAGGTTAGAATTAGTTTATATTACACTTACATACGTACAGTATATACATTCACACTTAATTGTGTATATATACTGTGCATGGCTATGTGTGGCTGCACTATGTACGTACATACATATATATACCAACCATAATTTGTTTCTAATATGTATACATATTCAGTGAACTTACAGTCTTGTGTATGGTTATGTGATCTACAGAAATCTTTCAGAAACTCTCTATATATGTACCTATAAATTTTTTTTAGTTGAAATTGAATGCCAGGGCATGTGTACATATACTAAATACATAATATACGTATATACTAGCATGTATACATGCTCCTTTATAGGTTAGATATTAGAGTTGTATTCTTTGGGAATGTTGAAGTTTTGCTTGATGTACTACTGGACTGCAGTTGTGACAACAATGTAGTAAGTTGATTAGATAATTCCTACACCACTATGAAAAAATTTTATAACTGTATTATATCAGTAACATATACAAGCTTAATTAATGTTTCAACACAGACTCATCATTATGATATGAATACTGAATTTTCCTTGTTATCTTTTATAGCTCCAATTTTTGGGGCGCCAAACCTTATATTGTTATTTTTTGACTGAAAACGTATACACTGTATGTGCATATTGACAGTTACTGTATGTACTGATATCGACATAAAACCTTGCTATAAGGAAACATAATTATGCATTTCATTCTTTTATCTTGAGTATTAGTAATGTACAGTATGTTTATCCTTGTCTTAAACTGTTTATGTATAGTCAAGAGGACCTGAAATATGTTTTGGAGGTGGTAAATTAGCTTGTGGATTGTGTCAGTGTGATACTGGAAGGTATATACCTGCTCTTGTTACATGAATTATAATATAAATTGTAATTGTATATATGCTTGTCTTGCATTCTTATAGAGTTGGGAAAGACTGTTTTTGTAACTCTACTGGTAATGAAATCAACCAAAATTGCCCGTAAGAGAGCTAACTCTAAATGTAACACACATTAGAGACAAAATGGATTGCAATAATTTCTTGATCTTCTTTCTAACAGAGTTGGAGTTAATGATTTAGAATGTTCTGGAAAAGGAGAATGCATTTGTGGAAGGTGCTTGTGTGATAGTTTAGTAAGTCACCATATTTTTTGCATGAACATACATAGATTTGACTCCAGTAGATTTCAAAGTACATTAAATAATACATGACAGATAAGTAGAGAAAGTATATACGTACTTGACAATGTACCTATATATGCGTACACTTTAGAATGAGGACGAATATTACTTTGGAAGGGCTTGTGAATGCAACAACTTCAATTGTCCCATTGATGAATTAGGAAGAAGATGCAGTGGTACTTGAACATTATTAGTGCCATTTAACTGTCTGCTACATGTGTCGCTACAGATCAGCATGCTCTATCCTTCTTCTCCTTCAGGTCAGGGTACATGTGGCTGTGCAGGGATGTGCATTTGTGACATCTCTCCACTGTCCAGTCTTCCCTACACTGGAGAACTATGTCAATGTTCACCCGACACTGACAGCTGTAAAGATCCAAGTGACATTGGAAATGTATGTATGTTTTGAAATTGAAAAATGGCAAGGACTTAAATTCAGTTCGGTTTCTTTAACAGAGACTTTGTAATGGTGTTGGTGAATGTGAATGCAATCAATGTGTGTGTGAAAATGGCTTCACTGGAGACTTCTGTGAACTTTGTAATTCTGAAAGTGTAAGTTTTATAATTGATCATCTGTTAGTCCTTCTGTAATCAGTTCATTCCATTCTATATATTTGTCCTTATGTTCCAACAATATGTACAATATACATATGCATCCATCCACCTATATCTATTTATCTGTTTGCATTCAACCACCCATCCATCCATTGCTCAATCAATCTACTATTAATTAATTGGTTTACAAAATAGATACATCTCTTTTCTCTATTGAACAGTCCTGCAGTTCACAGAATTGTCAACTATTCAGTGAAGAATGTATTTCATGTTTAGTTTCAGTTGTGAATGAAAAGGTTGTAATAACTTCAAACAAATGTTCTGCCTCCTGTCCAAATATCACATTAATTGGCAGGGATCTAACTGCTGAGGAGGATGAAAGTGAATAATTCTAGACTTAACACATTTACTTGCTTTTGTATATGTACATACAGTATGTAGTTATAAAGTTAATCTTTAGTTGAACCTTTTAATAAACACATTTTAATATCTATCTACTGTAGGTACATTTTCCTGTATCGCTAATGTTGAAGGAGATAACTGCAATGGTAATATTCTTTTCTTTGTTCCACAAGACAGCAGCCAAAGAAACACTGTCTTAGTACGAGAGTCGCCAGGAAGTAAGGATATATATACTAAAACAAATTGGTTATCATGACCCTTCCATATACTGTATGTATATTCCAGATATTCTGTAATGATAATCTTCTTGCAGGTTGTGCTGTAAACGTAAATGCAAATACACCAGCCTATATCATTGCTATTCCTATTGTTGTTGGAATGCTGGTCATTGGGATATTGACTATTATCATCACTAAGTTAATCTTGATGTATCTGGTAAGATTGTAATTTCTGTTTGGCTTTCTTAATGAAGATAATCTATTATAATTATAATTTTATGTACTGATCTGATTGTATAGGATTGGCGAGAGTATAAACATTTCAAAAAAGAGGTTGCAGGAACACAATTTTATGTTGTGAGTGTGTTTAGTAACAGAAAACATGTACTAATGACTAAGCTAAGGTTTAACATACATACTATGAACTCTGCTAAAAAATTCATATATATTATTGATTCTGAATGCAATAATTATTTTTAGCAGTTTTCCATTATGTACGTTTCTATTCATGATGTACACCTTATGCAGGGGGGAAATCCCTTATACAAGAAAGCAAGTCAGGAGATTGATAATCCTCTTTACACAATGATAAACACTGAAGCTCAATGATAACTGCTAATGGTCCAGAAAAGTAATCAGCTTTAAAGTTTTAATCATGTGTATATTTCATGCAGGAACAAACATCACACGAGTAATATTAATGCATACGTACATACCTACGTACATATGCATGGTAGCTATAGGTTAATTGGTTTGCATTAAATTAAATTTAAGTTTTTGGTTGCTGTATAGATTTAGTCTGTCAATGGACAATTAATTAAGATATTAAAATTCTCAATGTATACGTCTGAGAGGCTACTTGGCAAGTGAGTGGGTGGGGGAAATCCAGAGTCCACTGATGATCCATCCAAGCTTAAGATCAGCTTTTGGTATCAAAGTCCCCTACTTTTCCATATTAAAATTCATCATACATCAGAAAATATTACATACGTACCTACGTATTTGTGTACATGTTTAAAATTTAATGTTATATAAGCGCACTGATCCATCACTACAGCATGCTGCCAAGAGGATACCCCGACCATTAAGTTCACCAATTTCAGAGAAAGGTACAGGTTGCCACTTCAAGCACTTGATAGCATCACAAGGAGAAATACTGAAGCAAGCTAAAGAAAATACCTTGGCTACATATGCATTTGCTTGTACACCAAAAAAGAAAAATAGGGCCCCAAAAGAGAATCACATTATAATCATATTATACGTACATGTACAATATGAAATGGTTGTGCAAGGGATATAATGAAGAAAATATGAATAAGTACTAGAATTATTAAGCCAAACCATCCAATGACCAAAGTCTTACCTTGGATGGAGGACTGAAATACCATTAAATTGGTGACCGACGATTGTGATAAGTTACCCAAGATCATCAAAGGACAGTTGTTCAGTCCCCCTTGGCAAGACAAGACTTTGGTCACTTGGCTGATTCGGTAATAGTTCTAGTGGTGTATATTCAAACGTTTCTATGTACAATAGTACACAATTTAAAATATGTAAGAAACTTTTGAACCATCTTACAATTAAAGCTTTACAGATACGTATGTACATATATGTACATACACAGACCATCCTAGTTAACCAAGATGGAGTTAAAGAGGTGCTCTCAGAAAAATTACATACATTACATGGTGTCATTTAGCCCTGCTAGGTCTTTCCCTGGTACTAACTATATACATAATAGAGAAGCATAAATAGAGCATTACTGGGGGAAAACATGAAAGAAGCAATTACTGGGATTTGAGCCTATTCACCAGCAGTGCTCTCCCACTGAGCTGCAGTTCCCTCTTCATAATGTTTGATGGAATTTACTTGTGGTTTGATTATCATCTCAATTATTCATATACGTACATATAGTCATAATCAAGGCTGTACACATTATTCAAGGCTTAAAAGGCAAAATCAAGGTTATAAACCCTACGTAGGTGTGATCTACGCCTGGCAGCTTTGGCATGCTTGAAATGGCCCAAGTGGATACATTGGGTCTACATTAGCAAGGAGACTCCATTTTCCTGAGTTAAGATCAAAGTGGTACAGTTTAATCTGTCCATCTTCCAGTCCAAGTGCTACTGCATACCTAAAAGAATCAAAGCTGAAGAGCATGCTTAAAGCACTAACAAAATGGAACATCAATACACATGTGCAGTACAAATGTGAATGTCTCTCGTGGAAGATGCATGTAACTTGAGAAGCCATACTTAACCAACATTCATGGGAATAAATGAGCTAGATATACTGGTATGGACTATTACAAATATGCTGTGACATTATTAGTAAAGCATTTTATCCTGTTTGTTGCGTTTATATGTCTTTTTGGATAAAGTACATTTATTAAATTAGTAAGTACAATTGTTTAGTAACTTTTGCTAAGACTTATATATATTACATAAACCCTAGAAGTCTGTGGTAGGCAAAACATATTGGATATGTACTATAGTATAGTAATGTACACAGTGTGTGCTATAGTATAGTAATGTACACAGTGTACTATAGCAATTACCTTCTACTGCTCAAAGTAATTGGGGCAAAATCCACAGCTGTAATTGCAACTTCACATATGAGTGCTTCCCCCACTAGCCTCCACCCACAGTCACATTCCATTCCAGTTCCCATGCTCCACACGCATGCCTGATCAGATGTTAATATGGAAAGGAAGACAGTAATCTGAGTACTGAACTGTGGTATGCATGTACAGGGTTTCTTTATCCCCCAAAGAAACTCTGGTATGTACAGGTTTCTTTTAAAAATATCCCAAGAGAGGGAACAAATACTAGATAGTACAATTTGAGGGGATAAACCAGTTCAATAAGTTTATTTGTTTAGTCTATTAAAATATTGCAATTTGACTAGCTCTAAGGGGAAGCACTAGTACCCAAGGTCTGGTATGTATAACATTCAAAAAAAGATTTATCTAGAACCCTCTCACTGAGAAAATGTTTGCAGCACAAGTCCTATCATATAATGCTAAAATGTAAGTCTACATTTTAGTCGATGTATACACCAATATTTTAGTAGTAACTACGTACCTTTCTATCCCTTGAAGCTGTAATAAAACAGCAATCGTCAGGTGACCAGCTGCAACTCCAAATAATTCTAGTATGACTCTTAGCTGATTTGTCCAATGCAGCTTCCAATGAAAATGATATTTCTGAAGAAAGTGGCAGTCAAGATGATGTCACACAAAAATGAATCACCAATAAGAAAAAAGCCTACTATCTGCTTGATCTATTGAATTTTTCTGATTCCATAGTGACCAGCATCTGTCTCTAGATACTGCCAATATACGCTTAGAGTCATGAGAAAAAGCAATCTGTGTGATAGTGAGTGAATGATGAGACAAAAGGTCTATCTGTTTCCAAGTTGCTGTGTCCCACACTCTAATGGAAGCATGCTCTGGTTTGGAGGCTTTACAAGCTGAGGCTATCAGTTTACCATCAGAACTAGCAGCCACCGAATACACCTCAAACCCATGACCATACCTACAAAAATTAACAAAATCAAACACTGTCCTATGGCAACATCCTCTTCAAAAAACTCACAGCTTTTGAACTTCAGGCCAAAGTGTGTTTTGAAGAAGTGTCTCTTCCACTGGAGGAGCTATGTAACAGTAAGGGTTTAGGCACATATATGTGAGTATACAGAACAAACATTTATGAAGCAAGCTGCTCTTTGGTATCTAAACTATTTCAAATACACATACTCCTCCAAAGTGGCTACACAACCTAGTTTTCATCCACATTATTGGAGACTTACAGCTGTAAGTAAACCCAAAACAGTAGTACTTTACAAGTGTTTGCAGAACATTAACATAGCTATATTAGTAGATTTAAAGGTGGCTCCATATTATTCAGGTACTTTATTATTGATTAAATATAGCATAGACTGATAACTTTGCAAGTACAGTACGTACGTACATAGATCTCTTAACGTACTAGCTACATATGTATACAACACAAGAGAGCCCCTAGCTACATATGTATACAACACAAGAGAGCCCCTAGCTACATATGTATACAACACAAGAGAGCCCCTAGCTACATATGTATACAACACAAGAGAGCCCCTAGCTACATATGTATACAACACAAGAGAGCCCCTAGCTACATATGTATACAACACAAGAGAGCCCCTAGCTACATATGTATACAACAACACAAGAGAGCCCCTAGCTACATATGTATACAACAACACAAGAGAGCCCCTAGCTACATATGTATACAACACAAGAGAGCCCCTAGCTACATATGTATACAACAACGCAAGAGAGCCCCTAGCTACATATGTATACAACACAAGAGAGCCCCTAGCTACATATGTATACAACACAAGAGAGCCCCTAGCTACATATGTATACAACACAAGAGAGCCCCTAGCTACATATGTATACAACACAAGAGAGCCCCTAGCTACATATGTATACAACACAAGAGAGCCCCTAGCTACATATGTATACAACACAAGAGAGCCCCTAGCTACATATGTATACAACACAAGAGAGCCCCTAGCTACATATGTATACAACACAAGAGAGCCCCTAGCTACATATGTATACAACAACACAAGAGAGCCCCTAGCTACATATGTATACAACAACACAAGAGAGCCCCTAGCTACATATGTATACAACACAAGAGAGCCCCTAGCTACATATGTATACAACAACGCAAGAGAGCCCCTAGCTACATATGTATACAACACAAGAGAGCCCCTAGCTACATATGTATACAACACAAGAGAGCCCCTAGCTACATATGTATACAACACAAGAGAGCCCCTAGCTACATATGTATACAACACAAGAGAGCCCCTAGCTACATATGTATACAACACAAGAGAGCCCCTAGCTACATATGTATACAACACAAGAGAGCCCCTAGCTACATATGTATACAACACAAGAGAGCCCCTAGCTACACTGCACCTGTTAGTTTGACTGGCATGAAGTATGGAATCTGGTGGTCACTGAAGAGGTTCTTGACAGGCCCTTGATCCTCAGTTGGCTCTGGAATTACAGCTTCTGAAAAAGAAGTAATGATCAGCATGTGTCGTGAGATAAGATTGTCTGCCTTCAACATTCTCTACTTATCAGATACAATACATACCTGAAAGTACTGCTTTATTGGATAATCCGAGAGCAGGAATGCTGGCACCCAGAGATACAGCAGTACACGTCTACTCGACATTGTAATATTATACACAGTCATTGTAATAGGTTATTTATCCTATATATACACTATTAGGTTTACCACACTTTGTATACAATGTTTATGTATAATAAGTGTACATTAGTACACAAATATACACACATATATGGATACATATTTAAATAATACTGTACATACGTATGTACAGTATAGGTACATATATATATAAAATACAATAAGATGAGATGGTAAAGAGAAAGTATGTTAAGATATAAGACATATTATAAAGCACTATATCAAATAGCCAATAGGTTTTGTAACCTCATAGGTGAGGTCAAAGAGGTGTACCTGAGAAAGATCAATTCCTGAGATGCTCCTCATACTTTCAAAAAACAAAGTCGGAGCCTCAAACACACGTAAAACCTGTAATAATACATTTAAAGAAATAGGAAGTAATGTATATTGTTTACCAAAAGGTCAATTGTTTAGCATACCTTTTCATCGCCACCTGATATAAACTGAGAACTTGTAGTCATGGCAACACATTGCATGTTATAGCCATGCACCTGAGGACGACTGATCTCATGCCATGTGACCTTCGGAGGAGCAACAAGAAGGGAAATATAGTACACTAGTTGATGATTATTGAGCTATAGAAACAGAAATATTCTTTAGAATTGAACATTTTGACCCTAAGGTCTTCATCAGCATTGTACACATGTACCTACAGTATATAAGGTTGATCCTATACTTTGTATATATTAACCTGTATGTACCATTCTGTCTGCTAACCAACCTACCATTCTGTCAACCTACCATTTTGTCTTCTTGTTTCCATGGAGCATGTAGCCTTGTTGTTTGATCAGAGCTCACTGATAGGAAGAAGAGTCCTAGAGGATCCCATGACAGGTCCAAAACTGACCCAAAATGGCCACTTAGAGCTACTTGTGGGCACCACTTCTGGTTTTCCTTTCAAAGAAATAAAAATACATATAACTTCATACTGATCCCATTTTCATTTGAAATTCTAAATGGGGGTATGATGCAAAAGAATTTATACAATTAAAAAACGATAAAACCTATTTGCTGTAGGTTTCTAAAGTGGGCTGGCCAATCCTGATTGAAATGTAAATAATCTTACACCCAGACATCATTTGCTGTATATCTGTTCTGAAAACACAAGTGTTTCCCTGATGGCATAAACATGGGAAATAAGCTAGGTCTGGGTTTTGAAACTAACTCTGTACTCGCTGAGTGAATGGCTAATATTGACTCACCTGATCTAACTTCCAAATATGGAAAGCACCCTGGTAACCATGAGCAACAAATCTTTCTCCATCATTAGAGTAGACCCCACCATATAACCCTAGGGTATTGCCTCCTACCTCACCAACCCTAGCCTGTGCAAAGAGAAGAGCTACAGTAATTAGGTTGTCAAGCAAACTAGTTGGTTGATCAGTACCTGTTCCATCCACATTTCAGACTCCTTGTCTAAACTCCATACAATTACAGTTTTATCCATAGATGCACTTATTAGTTGCTGAGGCTGGTAAACTATGCCATCTACACATATAGGATATTGAAAATCTACTGTTAGCTTGAGGTGTGAGACATTCTTATTAAAATATAAACAGTTGCACAAGCTAGAAAGGCAGTGCTACAGTACAAATAGAAGGATCTAAGGAAGATTCAAAGAAGAACTTCCAAAAAGACTTCCAGGATTACTGATTAAGAGAAGTCTCTTATATCCTCATCCAAAGCTCCACTAAGTTTAGTTTCCTATAGGCCTTTACCATGAAATAAGCATAGTGGGTAGGAAAAAGGTATTGCAGATTATTCATAAAATATTGTCACACATATGAGGCAGGTATTCACCTCTTATAAGAGGTGGATACCAATCTACACTGTAGATCCAATCTTCATGGCCAATCAGAACAGCCTCTAATGAAACTGTATACTTCCTTTCCTTTACTTTGTCTCCTTGGCAACTTAAAGTAAAATTTTTTTTCTTTAATTGTATTTCTTCGGAGTCTTCCTTTTCAGTATCAATCTGTAAAGTGGTAATATTCCACAGACGGATGTATGTATCCTGAGAGGCACTGGCCAAGAGGATATCCCCGTTATCTACAACAGAAATTATACAAGGAAACTTGAAGCAATTAAGAATGCAATTGGAGGCTCCCAATCACTCCTACACTGCTGGAACTACAGACATCATGCGTATGTGAACCACACCTGATAAATTTACTTTAATGTACTTAACAGTACTAGAAATAAATCTCAGCAATTATCAATTGGTTACAACTGTTATTGTGTAATGAATTAGCTATAGGGTAATTTGATAAAACCATCACATTGTTAGATATAATTATACGTACTACTAATCATAGCTACTTGTGTTGGTGCATAATATAGAAACTGCTGATGCTGGAATGCTTACAAAACAAAGAAAATACTTTATAACTGGGCAAAAATACATTTATTTTTACTTAAAGATGCAAATTGTAGATCCCTTATCCAATCTTCGTGTCCAGTTAAGGTCATCAATTTCAACAACTGCAAGTACAGGTTCAAAAATTAATAGTATCTCAGTGTTTGTCATGTGATGAATTCCAGTGTACCTGACCATCTTGCCATTCAAAGAGTGAAACCCTGCAATCATCTCCACCAGCAGCTAATATAGGTCCTATGCAGAAAACATATAACTTTTCCAAAGTAATACTCAGCATATTTAGAAGAGGTCATTGTTGAAGAATAGATTCCAAATTCCAGCTACGTATCTGGCCCAGTGGAGAAAGTTCAAAGAAAAACATGCAAAGAACATCCAAAACTGTAGAGTGCCATACTGTTTTAAGTCATGTACAGGATACATCTTATTGATGTTGTCATGGGTCTTCATCAGTGATTTTATCTTTAGACATTTAAAAGGTTTGGAAGCTATTGGTACCATATCAAAGATAAATAACTATACTTTTGCTATTCTTCATAAAGTAGACATCTAGTCCCATCACAAAGCCACGGTTGAGTGAAAGTGACTGTTCCATGTTAAATTCACCTAAAACAGCATGAGGTATGTAAAGTATGTGAATCCGATATCTGTAATATCATAAGAATACCACACACAGAGATAAGAATCTAACTTCACTGGCTTGGTGTAATATACCTAGGCTGTGTCATACATATATGGAAAACAGCAACAGTGTCCAAATCTTTGCATGCTAAAATACACATATTAATACATTACCCACTGAACACTCGCACTAGCAAGGATAACCTTGCCCTTATTAGGTAGAGACATACAGACAATGGGTGTAGTCATCATACAATGCATGAAGACACTCACCATCTTGAACTTCTCTGACCCAAATTTTGATGGTTGAGTCAGATGATGCCGAAACAATAATGGAGGGTTGTCCGGTCCAGTCTTCTATGTCACTTACTGGCTTGTCACTTGGTGGCAAGTAGGAGGCAGCTAGAGCTACTACTGCACCAACATGACCTTCCAACATCTGCTTTTGCTTAAACTGTTGGAAAAAGGATTGTTTATCAAATATTTGGAGAGCATTTTCGCATACATCCACCCCTTAAAGAGATATCAGTATGAGTTTAGGAATAGCCTAAATAAAAATGTCATGTCCAGAGTACTCTAATCTGACAGAGGATGGGGAGGTTCATCTGCTCTAAGCTTTAAATGGAGTATTTAATAGATATTGAGTTACAGGATATCATGTTAACTATATGTATGCATGTACGGAGGGCTCATGCATATACAGCCAGCTATATAGTTATATATTATCACTAAAAAAGTGCACGTACCCTGTCAGCTTTGCGCTGCCAGAGTATAATACTGTTGTCAACAGATCCAGAAATAAATTCGTTGCTATTGGAGCAGTCCTCAGCTGTGAAAAGAGTTACGTACAAGTATTACATCTACGTACATAACAAATTGCATTCTACACACCAGCAACGTTGCCTCTAAACCTCAAATACGATACACAATTGACCCTTTCTCTATGTCCAGGCAAGGTATACAAAACACGAGCTACTTCTTCATGCAGAGTTACAAGAAAAACAGATTTCCCGCCCCCAAATATTGCTTCAGCTTTGGTTGGGGCCCATCTAAAGCTCTTCGGAGTACGATTACAAGCATTACTACAGTACTCGCAAACAATTTCCATTTTTCGAAGAGACCTCTGGTAAGTATAAATTATCCTTAGGAGGAAGCTTTATTCGAGTTCCCGTGTGGTCTAGTGGCTAGGATTCGGCGCTCTCACCGCCGCGGCCCGGGTTCGATTCCCGGCACGGGAGTTTGTTTGTTTTCCCCTTTTTGCATGGTTTTCTTTTGTACGATACGCCATTTACCTACCGATTTATTTCAATTGAGCTTATTTTATAGGAATTCAAGAAATACACATATGCGCCAATTAGTCTAGAAGTTTATCTGTCTGTGCTAAGCATACCACAAATTATAAAAGCTAATACCGTGGGGCGACGACACTTTGGTAATAATGGAGAGATTAAGAAAGTCGCTTAGAAAGAGCCTGGCTTTCAGAAAGAAGAAGATTTATGCAGATGAGAATGGAAGAAGACAAAGCCTACCAGGTGTAAGGAATTTTGAAGTTGAACAAACTGTCATCTCAAACTACTATGAATTGGATAATCTAGCAGTTCAGGACCAATCAGCAACTCTCACTGAAACAAGCCTGGCTGAAGGAAGGCTAACTGGTTCAGAAGCAACCCATGCTCAAGATGATCACTTCATACTAAACAAGCAATTATCCAAGGTGTCCTCAACGGCCAAATTGGTGAGATTCATTACTCTGCTAATCCTGTTTCTTGGTATACTCACAAGTGCCACCTTGAGCAAAGTGTGCTTGATTGCAGTAACAGCAAGATTGCATCATGCAGTGTATCCAACTATCCTGAGCAGTAATCAATCCACATCCAACCCTACTAACACTACTACTTCAATGATGATGACAAATATAACTGATCCAGAGAATGCTTCAATTGAAACCAGTCAAACTAAATCACAGCCTAGTTCTGATTCAGTTGCGCTAGCCGAACAAACATTGTTGGATGTTACTAGGACTGCTCAATGTAGTATATCATTTGTCCAATTGGTAATCATTCTTGTTTCATGTCAACTGACTACAGTGATTCGAATGCTTTTTGGAGCTATCAATGGGAAGAGTTCAATAACATATCCCTGGCCCTCCATGAGAGCAGCTATCTGTGTAAGCCACCTAATAATTAACATATATACGTAATGTATATACTGTGTAATAAATAGTTCACTATATACGTATATATATAGCATAGGAGCATAGGAGACTAAAAATTGTCGTTTGCTTGCTTATATGGTTTACTGTAGACTCTATAGTGTACGTACCGTTTTGTTTCTTTTAACAACTCTAAAGAACGGCTTCGTACTTTGACACAATTAACACAAATTAAGTGTTTGCTCTTATAAATGCATGTAGTTGTATACCATTCTTAGCATTTCAAAGAATCGTTTCCAATCAGTTCTCTGAAGAATTAAGGGTCAATTGATATTTGCTTCTCTTGCTATTCTTATTGCTATGGCTTTTATGAATCTACTTTGCCTGGTTCTGCTCCTTTCTGTCAGACATTTCGACCCTTATATATATGTATGATTAACTTTCAATGCATAAATGACATAAATCATTTTATTAACTGGTTTACATACAGGTGGTATATAATGTAAGTTAAGTTTGAGTGTTTTGGTACACATACAGTATGTCCTGTGCCATTATATGTAATTTAATTTGCTCAGTAGCCTATATCTGAGGATCAGTCTGTACTGTCAGATTTTTACTTGTCATTGAGTTTAAGCTATTAGCAAGCCTTACTACTAGCTGCCAGTATAGGTCAGGGGGCACTTGAGCACCTTTAGCCCATAGCTACTTAGATATGCCATTGGCAGCTGTAACCCTGTGGTTGCAAGTGCTGGCCTATTAAAGTGAAGCCACACAAAACACAGGGACTTTGTATATACATAAAGATCATACTTGAGTTATATCTAATTGATTTTGATTTTTGTACTCCTGACTTATTAAAACCTGGCCCTCATTGCATAATATAAGAATGCACATTCCATGAGGCATACCTACACATTGGTATAGTCACGAATATGCATGGTATGACTATTTAAGTCCATAAGTTTACTTTCATTTTCATGATGAGGAAGTTTATACTATTTATAATGCTTCTCAAGGATAAAATCAACCCACTCAACAAGTATTCACTGCATTAATGCAATCAATACACTTTAAGCATTTATATTAGGCATGGTATATTTATTCCATTCACACTATTAATAATTAGTGGCAATTTCTGATTAACAGAACAAGCAAATAATCAGAGTTACATGTACATAGCTGCAGGCTTGGCATGTACTTATTGCAGCTACGGGAGTGTGAACAGCATAACACTGGAATGTATTTTATACACCTGGCATGATGTCAGAAATATTTCAAGAATGTTCATACACATATAAAGTGACCCTCTTCTAAGAACACTCAAACTGTAGCTGATTAGGCTGATTGATGATCATGGACATTATCCCAAAGTCGAATAAAAAATCAGAAAAAAATAGGAGGAAGAGTGTCTTTGCTAACAGCAAGAAAAGATTAAGTGTCTTTAAAAATTCAAAAAGAATAAGTTTGCCAACCCAGGATGAAAGAATAAACAGTCAATTAGTAGATGAGCAATCTGTCATCTCAAACTACCATGAATTGGATGATTTACAACCTGGAGTAGTTCAGGACCAATTAGCAACTCTTACTGAAACAAGCCTGACTGAAGGAAGGCTAACTGGTCCAGAAGTAACCCATGCTCAAGATAATCACGTCATACTAAACAAGCAATCATCCAAGGTGTCCTCGATGGCCAAATTGGTAAGATTCATTACTCTGCTAATCCTGTTTCTTGGTATACTCACAAGTGCCACCTTGAGCAAAGTGTGCTTGATTGCAGTAACAGCAAGATTACATCATGCAGTGTATCCAACTATCCTGAGCAGTAATCAATCCACATCCAACCCTACTAACACTACTACTTCAATGATGATGACAAATATAACTGATCCAGAGAATGCTTCAATTGAAACCAATCAAACTAAATCACAACCTAGTTCTGATTCAGTTGCGCCAGCTGACCAAACATTGTTGGATGTTACTAGGACTGCTCAATGTAGTATATCATTTGTCCAATTGGTAATCATTCTTGTTTCATGTCAACTGACTACAGTGATTCGAATGCTTTTTGGAGCTATCAATGGGAAGAGTTCAATAACATATCCTTGGCCCTCCATGAGAGCAACTATCTGTGTAAGCCACCTGTTAATTAACATAATGTGGAGATTTTAGACTATAAAATTCAAATCGATACTATAAGAGCCAAAATGTTATCGTTTGCTATACGTTCAGATAAATTTAGGCTGCGTGCGTACGGTTTCCTTTTCGACTGTGAAGACGATTCCACATTCCGGCATAATTTACACGTTAATTGGCTCCTATATAAATGTACATACGTATAGATATAAACCTTTCTAAGCATTTCAAAGGATCGTTTTATTTCAATCGGTTCTCTGAAAAAAAACGACGGTTAATTTCTATCTGCTTCCTCATGCACACCTCATATATAGACTACACAATAGCTGAACAGTGCACTACATTCAGGCTCATATATATATACTCTATATTATATTCTCTTTGTTGCAGGGAATCTTTGTATCTTTCTTAGAATCTGCAGCGCTGTGTGCTTTTGTGATATTTGGTGCTCTTATAGTTGAACCATTATTACTTCTCTTCCTCATTTCTGGAATATATCTGTTTACTGGAATTTATGACATTTTGGGATTTTGCAGGAAAGATCATCGATTCAATAGAGGACAGCATCTGTCACATTTTTATTGGAAGATGGAGAAATACATCTTTAACAGTCCAGCAGCCAGTATGTTAGGATCCCTCTTGCAGATAATTGGACTTATTGTTGCTGGACTAGCCATTGTACAATTCCCTAACATACCGTTGCATGAGGAAAGCCACATAACCATCAGTTATATGGTAGTTTTGTTATTTGCTGTCATCCTACTCTCCATTACATGGTCTCGACCAGTCCAGAAATGCATATTTCGCCATAAACGTTTCATCAGTAAAAAAAACGATGAGGTAGATAATCAATACATCCAAAATGGTGGTCTACCTGCTAGTCGAAAAGGAGGTTGGTTTTACATTATTACAAATATATATTATATATATATTAATGAATTTTACATAATAAGACCTTTTGTATTAGACTTTTAATGGTGGAATCTGACTACTGTATCTGTAATTGATGTTCATATATTTGAATTTGAATATAGCTACAATTGAGATTTTTAATTTGCTTGTATAAATGAGTTTCAGCTAAAATGCATGAACTTCTCTACTTAGGTCTAATCTATGCTTTCGTAAGGCTCCTTGTAATCCCATTTATTGCTTACGGTTTTGCAAGACTGGCTGGGATTGATGTTGACCCCTCACTTGGTTTCTCAGGATGGACATCTGAAGACCTTGCTGTTCTCCTTGTTCAAGTCCTCTGCAGCCTGGCAACAATGTTCCTGTCTTTAGTGGCTCTTTTGGCCACAGTACAAAAGTTAGGCTTCACCCTTCCACTTCTCCTGTCAACTCCAGCAGCAGTTGGATGGTACTGGATTGCGCAGATCGATGGAGCTAATCTTTTTCCCTTCTACAGAGAAACAGACTACTTTATTTCATATCACACGGCCTACTATGCAACTTCCGTTGTTCCCTTCTCCTTGCTACTGGGAGCATTAATAATATTAGGTACTTACATTTGGAAATCACCCATACATCGTGTTGCCAAGGAGAAATCATTTTTGCTTTCACCCTATTATGACAATGTCTTTCTTGATTCATTTCTGCTGCTCAATAGATATTCAGCACAGGTAGAGCCATGGAGTGGGCCTGACTGGTATCGTAAACACGGTGACGAACGAAAGCCAGCTGTGTTTATCTGTTCCACTATGTATCGAGAAGCTGAACATGAGATGACACAAATGCTCAGTTCCATCTATCGGGTAGCTGAAGCACTTAAACAGGCCAGACTTAAGAGGGACCATTTTTTTAACGATGTTTTTGGCAGAGCCCCTTATTTTGAATCTCACGTATTCTTTGATGGTGCACTGACTCAGAGTCAGTTTGGAGAGTTTGCATTGCAGTTAATGAGTCTAGTCAGCAACACGCTACACATAGAGCTGGAACAGGTCAGGAAAACAAAAACACCATATGGATATGAGCTCTTCTGGCAGGTTGGCATGCTACCTTTCTTTATTCACTTTAAGGACAATACCAAGGTCAAGAATAAGAAGAGATGGAGCCAGGTAATGTACATGAACTATGTCATCAATTTTAGAATGAAGGAGCTGGATGACCTACAGAGGAAAAAGTTTGATCCACATACATCGTACATTCTCACCACTGATGCTGATATTCATTTCAAAGCAGATGCAGTGGCTGCACTTTTGGATTTTCTCTCCCATGATGAACAGGTTGGGGCTGTATGTGCTAGGACTCATCCGATTGGGACTGGTCCTTTGGGATGGTATCAGGTCTTTGAGTATGCATTTGGTCATTGGTTTCAAAAGTCTGCTGAGCATGTTTTGGGTTGTGTTCTCTGTTGTCCCGGTTGTTTTGCTGTGTTTCGAGCAAAAGCCCTTACAGATGTCCTGGAAACCTACAGTTCACAAGTGACATCGGCTGCAGAGTTCTTAACAAAGGACATGGGTGAGGATAGATGGCTTTGTACTCTACTGATTGAAAGTGGCTGGAGATTAGAATATGCTGCACTATCGGAAAACAGTACATATTGTCCAGAGAGCTTTAATGAATTCTTTAACCAAAGAAGGAGATGGGTTCCCTCCACCATGGCTAATCTAATGCAACTGATTGCAAACAGTGGCAAGATTGCCGGCAAGAATGATTCCATCAGCTATCTATTTGTCCTCTATCAGGTGATCATTATATTTTCTACTGCTGTGTCTCCAGCTACTGTCATTTTAATAGTGGCATCAGGGATGTTTACAGCCTACCAGGTCAATGTCCATATATCAATTGGTATTCTCTCTGCTATCTCTGTTCTGTATGGGCTAGTGTGTATCTATTTTCCTGAGAAAATCCAATTAGGTATTGCAAAGGTTCTTACGGTAGCATTTGTGATTATTATGGCAGCTGCCTTCACAGGAATAGTTGCGGAAACCTTTTCCTTCCTTCAACCAAGTGACAACCCCAATGCTACAATAGAATCTGAGTTCATAGAAGCAATCTCTGTAGATGCAGTTTATCTCTGGGGTTTCTCCTTGATTGTTATCATCTGTGGTTTAATGCACCCCAGTGAATTTCTTGTTCTCCTTCATTTTGTTTGGTACATACTTGCTCTTCCATCTGCCTACCTCCTTCTGCTGATTTACTCAGCAGGTAATCTCAACAACCGCAGTTGGGGTACTAGAGTGGGAACTGCTGAGAAGAAAAAGACGTCACAAGGGACCAAATATGACGAGTTTATGGCTAAGATGAAGTCCTGCTGGTCTTCTGCCATCACACCATGCATAGCTTGCATAAAGAGGAAAGTGAGCAGAAGGATTAATGAAGATAAAGATCCCGAGCTTCAGCCTGAAGTTAAAGATATGCCAAAGAAAGAAAGTCCTAAACACTTGCTTGAAAAGAGCTCTTCTTCTGGTAAATAATCATATTTTCTAAGTTGGAATCATTTATATATAGACAAAATCTGTTTAGCATGTTTTAGAAGTAACAATATATTGATCCCTCTATTGATTGACATGTTCTTTATATTCTTCAATTTAGCTTCTTCTATTGTGCAGCCTCCTATTCATATCTCAGTCATTCAATGGCTCAGTGACTTAAGATGTGAAGTGAGTTATTAAATCTTTAAGCATACAATTTTGCTTCAGAATGGAGTTCACCATTCCTTAATCTACAAATATAAAAAAATAGGATTACATAAGAAATTTTGAAGATTATGGCTACACACACAAGGAGTTTATCTATGGAATGAAGCCTGCTGATTTGGAGGCTATTGGTGTGAAAAAGGAAGGATTTATTCTACGTCTAACAGCTGCCATTAAGACTATTCCAACCCCAATCTGTTTGGGACGAACATCAATACCTGTCAGTAACTAATGTCCACCAATTTTATTGTTGTTATTTTATTCTGGTTTAGTGTTGTTATTTCATTGTATACAGAATGATGTTGCTGACTTTCTTGTGCCTCTAAATCTTAGTCAGTATCTTCATCTGTTTGAAGCTGAAGGGTATTATCTTAAGGAAGATGTAGTAAATCTACCATTCCTCTCAAAGGAGAAACTGGTTGCTATGGGAATCACAAAAAGAGGTCAGTATATGTACATGTATACGAATACGTATATACTGTATTGGTGATAATATTGCATATTGCATGCATATTGTGTATATACAACCCTTTATATGATACATTTATATTTCTTTTTGACATGCAGCTCATTTGAACATGTTGTTGAAGGCATTGAATACACTCCATGATCCTACCAATCGTATGTACCTGCATGTATATGTATATGTATATATGTTTACAGCACTACCCTCTATTATTATTATTATTATTTATAATTTACCTGCATGTTCTTCAACATGTTGTAGGGGATAGAGAGATAAGTGACACTAGAATTAGAATAGAAAATGCCCCAGAAATGTCCTTGACAGTTACTGATCCGTCAGAGGAGACCTTTTGGGATGACCTGATAGAAAGACATCTTAGGCCAACTTACCTTCAAGGAGGCAACACTGATGAGTTAAAGGAAGGACTTGAAGAACTAAGAAACACCACTCTTATTGCTATGGCTGTTATCAATCTACTTTGGATGGTTCTGCTCCTTTCATTTAATTTAGAGTTTCTGAAAACCCTCGGCCTAGAGGAAAGTCTTCTTCCTGTTCTGTTTGCTGGTCTTTATTTTGGAATCCTTCTTGTTCAGTTTATAGCTTTGATATTTCATCGCCTGGAAACTGTGATCCATGTGGTAGCCAGTGCTGGTTAAAGTGAACATATTTTAGACAGTGTGTTAATTTATATACATACATCCTACATACAGTAGTGACACATGTACAGACATTAATTATTAGATGTGATAATGTATTATTAATTTCATATATAATGCAATGTAAAGTATAAGGACAAAATGGTCGATTTAGATGTCCCGAGGTATGTACATCTCTAGAAGCTGTATTAAGGTCAGATTATTAATTATTCTGCCTTATTTCTGGATAAGTAATACTGCAATCTCAGAAGACCCCTAGGAAATGTGAGGACGCCCCCGGGCCCCCTAAAAATATTTCCCTGGGTATTTCTCACAAAATGGCCGCAGTCAAATTTTCATAGAGTTGATAAGAAAAGGGTGATGCTCAATCCGGGCGCCCAGCTTAGTAGATACTTCCCACGAATGTATGCATCATATGCATATTGTAGTCCAGCTTTCCTGACCAACGTCCCTTCACACCTTCCTGCTATTTATTCTTATGCCGGTAAAAGTTACACGCTTTATGGACAACTGAGAGATGATGCTGTACAAACTGCAGTAAGTATCAATTCTATTTTGCCTCTCAGAAATATTCCTAAATTATTGCGAAGCATGTGTGAAAAGTCTGACAGTAACAGGACAGGAAACGTAAGCACGTTCTTCGATCAACCTAGAGTTGCGCTTTTGTGTGAGTGTGAAGATTTCACATTTGCAGCTTTCGCAGTGTGGATGGTAAAGGGTATTGTAGTTCCTTTATGCAAGTCACATCCCATTAAAGAGCAAGTTTATGTGTTGAAGGACTCGGCTGCTTCTCTAATCATTGCTTCTGAAGAGTTTCAGGAACGAGCAAGAGAATTAGGCAGAATATGCGAAATTGATTATATCTTCCCAGTACTAGCTATTGATGCGGTAACAAACGGGCAACCCCGGTCATTTAATTGTGTGACTGAGTTGAGTGCGTCTCAGTACCAATCACTGGGCGCTATGATAATGTATACCAGTGGTACGACGGGTAAACCGAAAGGAGTACTCACGACTCACAGAAACCTCAGGTAGGTAGATCTCATTTATTTTAAATATTTTTATCTTTGCAAGTGTATTTCAAAGGGCAATTTGGTTTCTGGTACTAACTTCACCTGCATCTCCTTCAAATGAATGTAAAGTGGCTACTATGTATTTAGGACTATCTGGAGGACTTAAGTGTATGTCGTAAGAGAGCCATCTTTCAGAGGACAAATTAATAAACTGTTTTATACAGTAAAATAATCATTAAATGGAATAATGGGTAATTAATTGAGAGAAAGAGAGACATAAGTAGAATAACTGTGGTGAGTAATAATAATAATAAAAATAGTTACCTATTGTTGCTATAGTGCACAGATGTCAATGCTGTTGGAGGCGTGGCATTGGTCTAAGGATGATACCGTTCTACACGCCCTCCCGCTACATCACGTTCACGGGGTACTGAATGCATTGCTCTGTCCACTTGCAGTGGGGGCTACATGTTTGATGATGAGACAGTTTCAACCAGCAGATGTAAGTGTTTGCCTAGACTAGCATAAGTCAAAAAACCATTGATTATCATAGTATAAGTTGTGTGTAATAGTGGCACTGGGTATGTATGCACACATACACACATGTACATACATGCAAGATTAGGCATTCCTTTGGTATATATTATGAAAACAGTGTATTCTACAGTAATTATTTTTCCTAAACTTCATATTGATGTAAACCATATCTATAAGAAAGTGACGTCATAGATTGTTAATGCACTTAGTAGCCCATATTTTAAGAATACTAAACAATTGATTGTTTAGTATTCTACTATTCTGAAGTAAATATTTATGTTGCATCAGTGGTAGATATATGAGCAAATCCTTTTTCAATTCTTTAAATTTACTAAAGTAGAGGCAACCACATCAGAACATTAGTTTTGACATTTTTAGGTATGGAAAGTTCTGTTAAATGAAGACCCGTCTCTCCCAAAAGTGACTGTATTCACTGGAGTACCTACCATGTATGCTAAACTAATGGAATATTACAATGAGCACTATCAGGGGCAGAAACATTATATCAAGGAATATCTGAAAGAGAACATCAGGTGACATTTCTCACCTTATCCTGTTGACTCCTTACGTATGTGTCTAGATATTACTATAGTAGTCATGGCCATACTTCCAGCCATTGACAGTCACCTCCCCATGTACTTAGGTGTCAGTTTACTAATATATAAAATCGGTAGCTGTAGATCATAGATTGTAGTACCTGGTAATACCGTGTTAAATATTTTTGTGGTTGGCCCAAACCACAAAAATTTCTCGTATGAAATGTTTCTTTGTTCATCTGTTTGTGCGAATCAAGAAGTGCTGTTGGTTTAGACCACAAAAATATTTCAGCACGAAAATTTATCACATGAAAATTTCCCAAATTACAGTAGTATGTCTTTCTATTTGTTGTTTACAGATTGATGATCTCTGGTTCTGCACCACTTCCAGTTACCTTGTTTAAGAAATGGGCAGATATTACAGGTAGTACAGCAATGCTTAAGGACTGAGGTGTTTAATGAATAGTGGAGTACTGGACTAGATGTGTATGTGGTGATTGCTGTAGTATGTTTTAGACAGTGTCCAAAAATATCAGCTAATACAGTAGTACTACTACAGGTAGTACAGCAATGCTTAAAGACTTAAGTGTTTAATGAATAGTGGAGTACTGTAGTATGATGTGATTCATCTTTTATGGGAAGGTTGAGTGTCTATAAAGACTCAGTTAGTTATTACAGGAGTTTATTTTGGACACTTTAACCCCCAGTAGCTACTTTAATGAGTCTGCATGAGTATGCTCTAAATTAATCAAAAGATAAACAATATCAAAGAAGTTTAAGGAATTCTCTTACTCCATCTTATGTACTTTTATAGGTCATAAGTTGTTGGAAAGATACGGTATGACTGAAGTTGGAATGGCACTATCAAATCCTACCAATGGAGAACGAATACCAGTAAGGATGAGTGTGTATGTATTGTGGAAGTTGTTATGCAAGGCATGTGTCAATCATTCCTTTCTCTAGGGATCTGTAGGGCAGGCTCTGCCGACTGTAAGTGTAAGATTAGCAGGAGTTGAACAAAGTCAACTGACACAAAATGGACCCAAAAATACATCAGAATCAGTAGGAGAACTGCAGTTGAAAGGACCCGCCATATTTACTGGGTATGATGAACTGGCAGTACTTCATGGGGCTTTATAAGCCGACTGCAGGATCATATAGGAAGTGGTCAAATTTGTTTCTATACCTCTGTGATGGGAATAAGTGACTTGAACAGTAGCATTTCAATTGAAAACATTTATTTATTACTTACAATACTTGAAATGAAAGGAGTATTGTGTATATTGTGTTTATAGTTGATGAATACAGATATATGTTCTAGTATTGGTCCACCTTAGATACTGGAACAGACCTGAAGAAACTAGAGCTTCCTTCACGGATGATGGTTGGTTTAAAACAGGAGATGTAGCAGGTTTGTACATATATTGTATGATTATACAGTAGTGGTTAATGTGAAAATAGAATCATCTCAAATTATTATGACTGTAGATTAATTACTTTGTATATAGTGTAAGAGTGAAGTGTGAATGGAGTCTATTTGTAGCTCAGTGACAGTGATCTGGCTTTGACTTCCCACAAATGCTGTTTTCCCCCTTCATCATGTGGAATATTTATTCAGGACTATAAATGTTTTTTTACTTTATAGCACTCTGTTCCAGTTACTACTATTTGAAGGGAAGGATGTCTTCAGATATAATAAAGTCAAAAGGATACAAAATAAGGTGTTTCAACGTGTGTATGCTTCCTTAATTCTTTGAGATCTGTCTATTTAGTAGCATGAAATGATGACTTGCGGTCGTTATTATTTTTTGGGAATTTGGCAACACTATAATTGAATAGATTATCTTTAGAATATTTGATCCGTGGTCTGCATCAGCCATAAAGTAGTATTTAAAATTCACTGTAGTTTAGCCATAGCAAGATTTGTTACTCTGTGCTGTTGGATATATTGTATATGTAAAAGTTCTAAATTCTGTTAATTTTTTAACCAATATTTGTTTAAATTCGTCACATATTGTCTGTGGCTATGTATTGTGCAGTCATAGAATATATATATGGTTTATAAATTACTGTCACTCTATTATAGTGCTTTGGAAATTGAACATGTTCTTTGTGATCACCAAGGAGTCAAGGAGTGTGCTGTAATTGGAGTACCAGATGCACTGAATGGAGAATCAATCGTGGCTGTAATAGTTCTCCAGAATGACATAGTGAGTGCCATTGTAACAGGCTTATCTAAAACTGAAAGAGAGGAGTTTAAATTTATTTATGTCAATGTATGTACTTTAATAATTCATTAAATCTCATCTATAATATACGTACGTATATGCATAATAGTCTATTATCATTCTAACTAGCCTAGTATCATGTATGTTCGTCTTCCCATTTAGCTCCTTTAATAGAAGTTTTTTAATTAATTACTAACTGTTGCATATCATATATACGTATATATATAGCCCCATTGATAACATGTACGTATGTCCCTTTATGGTTATAATAATGTTTTGTCAACATTTGTTGTATTTTCTGTAAATTCTCTGGATCACTTAATGTTGGCCTCTAAGCTACGTACTTCACTTAACTGAGCAGAAACTGTAGGTTCAACTTCTTCATTGGTTCTTTAACCTTCTCTACCTATAGACACTCACTATGGATGGCATAAAAGAATTTTGTAGGTTATACCTTGCTCACTATAAAATACCTCAACAAATCTATGTTGTCAAAGAATTACCAAAGAATATTCTGGGAAAGACTAGCAAAAAGGATTTAATCAAGTCTATCCAGCTGTCAGATTAAACTCACATCAATTTTAGATCTAATTGTATGTGTATTGATGACATTGCACAATATTTTTACTGTAGAATTTGGTTAGCTGTCAATTGGTGGCTTTTCACTTTACATTATTATAATAATAACGACATCAAGCAGCGTCCTATCCACATCCATATAGCTGGCATGGCATGACGTCATGCACATATACGTATCTAGATAGTCAAAAATATTACCGTAAGTAATGGTATCGATCATGAATTCTTGATTTATATGGGCTTAAGTCATGCCTATATTGTGTCTGATCCAGAAAATCTAAAACAAATACTGATAAAGTACTTTGACAAATTCACTGACAGATTGGTATATAAGTTGAAGTGTAATGCATGTGCATGATCTTAAAGTGTTATCAATAACATGCAGGCTAATCCAGGTGTTAACCCTTTGGTCTATATATGAAGGAAAGAAACAAAGAGGCCTAATCAGGCTCTTGGAGAGACTTGGAGAGTTAGAAGACACATCCTTTCTGCTCATAAAATGAAACTGGTTAGTTTGTAGATTCATGATACATCTATATACGGAAAATATAGGGGAACTTTATAAGATCTATATAAAGCCGATCTTAAAGCATCGATGTCATCATCATTTAACTCTGGGTATTACCCTTGCCCACTCATGTCCCCTGAGGAGCGCAATGAGTTAATGGGCGGAACCGAAGTTCGCTTGATTGGAACCAGAGTCTCCTCCTAGCCACTCAAAAAGATGATCAAGCCATAGACAGCTGTTTCGTCCTTATTAGGACTCATCAGTATGGCATATGATGGAAGTTTGAGTGGCTAGTCTGCTAATAAGTACTCCCAGAAGCAAAAAAGCTTGTGGTTTCCAGATATGGGGTACAGCCAAAAGTGTGGCTGACCACAAATATGGAAAAAAATAGGGGAACTTTAAGATCTAAAGCCGATCTTAGAGCATCGATGTCATCATCATTTAACTCTGGGTATTACCCTTCGGTTCCGCCCATTAGCTCATTGCGCTCCTCAGGAGACATGAGTGGGCAGGGGTAATATCCAGAGTTAAATGATGAAGACATATCTATATACAGCTATTAATTCAATTGGTTGCTAGGCCTACGTTAAGTATTGGTTGCTATCTAGGCTAACATTAAGTATTGGTAGCCTAAGGCTAACTAAGGTATATAGTATTATTATCTAGTATAGAAATATATTATGTAAACTAAATTCATTTCCTTTCATCCATACATGTACTGCAGGTTCCTTTAGAAACAGACTTGGGTGCACTATGTCCACTGAACCGTGCTTTTGTCACCTTTCAAAGAAGATTGTGATTTTTGCCAATTAACTAAAAAAATTAAACTTTCATTGACATATAATACATGCATATATTCAATAATATTTATGATCATGACATGTTTGCTCCATAAATATATAGCCTGCTTAATTACTTACTAGGTAAATTTATTAATTGATCATCTAATTTCTTGATCAGGCACACACGCTGAATGTTAATATTTATACCTTGAAATGTTTGTTATAATTAAGACTCCTTACACTGCATCATATTTTATTGACCTTTTGACCTTTTAAACAAAAGTGTCATGAACTTTCACTGGACTGAGGAATCTATACTCCATAATTATATATATGGGATATTCCCATGGCAATGGGGAGTGCAGAAGAGCCTGTTTAGCCAAGCATTTTGGGGATGTCTGGAAGCAGACTGTAGCTGACTGTGATGTCATGTGCATGCATGTGTGTGCCACTGCAGCACTGCAGAAGGAGTCTGTTAATGGGACAGTAAGCACTATACAAAAGTCTAGTTTGTCCCTGGTTGATATTACAGACCTATTATAGGAGCTTAATTGATGTGATAAGGCAAGCAAGTCAGAGATTGACAGCTTTTGATGGATGGAACAAGCAACAAACTTCTAGGTTTACATACTATATATAGAATTTGCTATTGTGCATGGTGTTGAAGTTCTGGGCTACCAGCTGCAGCTTGCCTGGAGATCGCCTTCCAAGGTTGTTGATGTGCATAGATTGCGGAAGGCGGAACGGCGACCACCCCAACTTCCGATGGAGTGACACGTTTCCTATACATATATTCATTCAACACAGATTATTCTATTAGCCGATCGAGTTATACTTCCAAACAGCTCTGAAGACTAATTGCTACTGGCAGCCAATAATTATTATAATTATATAGAAAGCTGACATGGGCAATAAATCTAGTGCAGCTCCAGTAGAAGACGGAGATTTTAAGATTGAAGTTGACGTCAATTCTCAAATGACCCCTGATGGAATCAAGGCGATTAAGATAGGAGATTACCATTTTTCGGTGTCTGACGCTTCTACAGTCTATTGGATTGGGTGTGCATGTTCTAAAGAAGAAAAATATCCACACTGCGGTGTTGTACTTAAAAATGTGATTACTGTACTACAAGGGACGAGTTCTAAGAAAAAGTACAATTATGCTCTAGCTCATTTAGTACCAGATGAATATGCACCCAAAGGCCACAAGATTGAAATATTCCTAAGCAAAAGCTTCGATGAAGTTACTTACCGCCATAATTCCTATGTAAACAATGGAAATGGTATAAAAGAATTTAAGGTCGACGGAGGCCAAACAACTAAGCCTGCCGACGCGCTAGTGAGACAAATGATGCATGAAATGATAATTATATGAGCCGATAACCGTTGACGATATACATCGTCATAGATAGGCCGCAGGCTTTGAAGTTTCCCGGCGAGTTATTAGCATATGCGCCGCCAAAGCAAACTCTAACAGGTGTTAAGTGGTCGTCAGACAGTTGCACTTTACGATTAGTGCACACAGGTCCTTTCTACTACTTTTAGTGCTCATAAAATGAAACTGGTTAGTTTGTAGATTTGTGAAATATCTATATACAGCTATTAATTCAATTGGTTGCTAGGCTAACATTAAGTATTGGTTGCTAGGCTAACATTAAGTACGTATTGGTTGCTAGGCTAACATTGTATTTAGTTTGTACAGCTGTGGATCTCTATGTAATGTCAATCACTTATTGTTGCTACAGGAACTTTCGCTACTGTACTGATGATTGCAGTATAGAGGAATTGAATTTCAAGAAGGGAGATAGTATTTTTATTCCAACATACGGACTCCATATGGATGAAAAGGTTTGGGATGAACCTGAGAAGTTCAAACCAGAAAGGTGTGTATATATATGTCATATTGAATTCATTGGGTGTACTATTATATATGTAAACTTTCTATAGCTTATAATATATGTTATCTATTCTTTAAGGTGTCTTGATATATATATTTACAGGTTTACAGCTGAAGAGAAGGCTCACCGTCACTCCTGTAGTTACATGCCTTTTGGTGCTGGACCCAGAAACTGCATTGGAATGAGGTTTGCTCTCATGGAGGCTAAAATGACTCTAATTGAAGTGTTCAAGAACTACAAAGTGATCCTCTCTCCAAAAACTAAGGTATATCATCTTGTCTAGTATAGAAATGTGTTTTATATGTGTCACAGTATTAAAGGTAATCATTTCTTTTCATCCATATATGTACAGGTTCCTTTAGAGACAGACTTGGCATTCACATTGCGTCCATTGAATGGTGCTTATGTCACCTTTCAAAGAAGACTGTGATTTTTGTCAATAACCTTAAAAACTTTCATTTGCACATGCATTATAAATTATGATGTTCATCTTGACTCTGTGAATATATATAACTAATAGCTAGTCATTATCCAGAGAGGTTGACCGAAAAAAAACATGCAATGTATCATCAATTAACATCCCGTAAATCAGCAACGAAGCAAACATTCAACCATTTACGCACGGTTTTCTAAATGCCACTTTCTAATACAACGTTTACTTTTCTTTTAAAGATACCAGCAAAGAATAAAAAAATGTAGAACATTGATTACGCAATCAGTTCATGCTGCGTTGTCAAAATGTCTTCCAGAAGCAAGGGCCAGGTGCGTGAAGTTAAAATCATGTATCTATGAGTATAGGAAGGTTTCCAATCATAAGACAAGCAATTTATTTTTAACTTTAAAAACTCTTTATTTATCAATCTTTTATAGGCAAACAGTGAATCAAAAGAAGGAATCAAACAGTATTATGTGACTAAATTAGAAGAACACCAGGCATGTACAAATCTACTCTTTCTCTTTCATGACCATTATTGGATAACTAGCTTTATTACTCTGTGTGTGTTTAGCTCATGGTATCTGAAAAGACGCAAAACCTGAGGCGTCTCGAAGCTCAAAGAAATGAGTTGAACTCGAAAGGTATTCGTTCTTTAAGCTTAATATCTAAAAGTGGTTAAGATCCAACAAGCATTTCGTACTTCTAGTTTACTGTAGAATATGTTGTTATAACGTTCCGTTTGATATCCAAACACTGCGTAGTGCGGAGCCTGAAGGAGGAGTTGCAGCTGTTACAGGAGCAGGGCTCTCACGTTGGTGAGGTGGTCAAGCCAATGGACAAGAAGAAGGTTCTTGTAAAGATTCATCCGGAGGGAAAATATGTAGTAGATATTGACAAGGCAATTGACATAGTAGATGTAAGTAATTGTTTATATAATATACACGTGAACTAAGGAAGTTAATTGCACTGAGCCGTGCAAAGGCTATGATGAGTAATTTATTTGCCTATTATAATAATACACATACGTATATGTATACAGTTTATATGCTTTGCGTATTTAATCACTGTTTAGTATGTTTGCCTGCAAGGGTACTGTACAAAATCATTGACCATCTCTCCATTACTGCCGCCATTTCACAAGGATCTGCAAAGGGAGATAGTTTATATGTGTATTCTCTTATTAGTAATCATTGGACGATCCATCCCAACTCTGTCCAAAAGATACAGCTGTGAAATATCCTGGTTCCAATAGCCTTCCTACGATTACATTATAGTTGATAGCCCATTTGATCGTATTGGCAGTAGATGTGATGTATTCTTGAAGAGTATAGTAATTCACCTTACGTAATTCTTCTCTATTCTTTTAGTTATCAGCCAATACAAGGGTAGCATTGCGCAATGATAAATATACTATTCACAAGATATTGCCAACAAAGGTATGTGCAGTATATACATCAAAGGATATATATATGCTGTATAATTATTTTAGTGAGTTAAACATATTTATTGTGTGAAAAATTGCTATGGTTTGTATTTATTGTATGTTCCTGACTTTAAATACAGAGTAAAAGTGTTACGTATGGAAATACATTTATATTTGCATGTATAACTTCCCCTGTGTACATGTTTACTGAAAGTATATAGTTATTGCTTTGTGCTGTGATGATTTGGTTAATCCCAGCTCTTTGAGATATGTCATAAAGACATTCTCTGAAATGAAGACAGTTCCAAAATTGACATCTGAGCACAAAGTTGTTTAAACAAACAAAATGTTTGGCTCCTATTCTTTAGAATGCACCTTCTGTAAGCTACCACATTGTGATTACATGTGTATTGTTTCAAAGTATCCATATATGGTCTGTATGCTCCAGCTGTAGGTATCCATATATGGTCTGTATGCTCCAGCTGTAGGTATCCATATATGGTCTGTATGCTCCAGCTGTAGGTATCCATATATGGTCTGTATGTCCAGCTGTAGGTATCCATATATGGTCTGTATGCTCCAGCTGTAGGTATCCATATATGGTTTGTATGTCCAGCTGTAGATATCCATATATGGTCTGTATGTCCAGCTGTAGGTATCCATATATGGTCTGTATGTCCAGCTGTATGCATCCATATATGGTCTGTATGTCCAGCTGTAGGTATCCATATATGGTCTGTATGTCCAGCTGTATGTCCAGCTGTAGGTATCCATATGTACATATACACTTCTCTAGGTGGACCCTCTTGTCAGTTTAATGATGGTAGAAAAGGTACCAGATTCCACCTATGATATGATTGGTGGACTAGATAAGCAGATAAAAGAAATTAAGGAGGTTATTGAACTGCCTGTGAAACACCCAGAACTGTTTGAAGCGCTAGGCATTCAGCAACCCAAAGTAGGTGTTACTAAGTCTGTCTCCCTCTCTCTTCACTAGTCCCTACATTCTTTTAATGTTCCTCTATTCCAACTTTAGGGAGTGCTGTTATATGGACCTCCTGGGACTGGTAAGACTTTACTGGCGAGGGCCGTAGCCCATCACACTGACTGTTGCTTTATCAGAGTCTCTGGATCGGAGCTAGTACAGAAGTACATAGGAGAAGGGTCTCGTATGGTGAGGGAACTGTTTGTAATGGCACGGTGAGTTTTCAGCATGGTTGGCTGGGATAGAGCCTACATGTGTGCTTCCATACTTAGGGAGCATGCTCCGTCAATTATATTTATGGATGAGATAGATTCAATTGGATCATCACGTCTGGGGGGAGGAAGTGGAGGTAAGTGTGTTGTTGTAGCAACGGTCAGCAAAAGCTGTGTGTGACCTTTACAAATGTGTCGTTCATCTTGTATATGTAAATAGGAGATAACGAGGTACAAAGAACCATGCTAGAGCTGTTGAACCAACTAGATGGATTCGAACCCCACCAGAATATCAAGGTATAGAATGCATTCGTTTCAGTGAACTACATTAACTCGTGCACCCAAGTCAACATATCAACTTTCATAGGTTGTCATGGCAACAAACAGAATTGATATTCTGGATCCAGCCCTCCTCAGACCAGGGCGTATTGACCGCAAAATAGAATTTCCAGCACCAAATGACGAGGCAAGTTGCAGCAAACCATAGCTGCTCATGACTACCAGTATCTATATGTGTTGGTAAAACCTTTGTAGGCGAGATTAGACATTCTCAGAATCCACTCTAGAAAGATGAACTTAACTAGAGGTATTAATCTCAGGAAAATAGCCGAGGAAATGCCTGGAGCTTCTGGGGCTGAAGTGAAAGTGAGTTGGTGCTACGTAGTTACCCTCTAGTATGTGACACTGCCAAGGGTAATGATGTTTCACAGTAATCACTTGTGGTTTGGTTATCACTACAATTACTCATCATGGAATTATTGTACTGTATTCTGACGACATAAGTCCCTGTCTGTCTATTAGGATTAATCCATCCATTTCTGCTGTAGGGAGTATGCACTGAAGCTGGTATGTATGCTCTGAGGGAGCGAAGAGTACATGTCACACAGGAAGACTTTGAAATGGCAGTTGCTAAGGTAACCATCATCATATACCCAATTACCTTCTTACCAAATTTAATGTTGTACTTGTATGCTCACTCTCAATAGGTTATGCAGAAAGATTCAGAAAAGAATATGTCAATGAAGAAACAATATAAATAACAGACAATATATCCTAAAGTCTTATTTACATGCATGTGTAAAGTGTAATCATCATAATAAAGACACTTCTCTAAAATATTCTGTGTGATCATAAGTTATCCCATAGTAGAGGACCTACTAGGTATAAGTTATTGTTGTGAGAGCTGCTTTATAGGGAAATAAGTCATGTTATTATTACAGTGTGTTAGCATAGACTAACCCACTAGATGTAGTGGTTAGTCTATATGGTATCAATAACAGAATTGTATGGCGTCACAGATCATGCTATAAAATATGGTGACACAACGCTAGCTTAATGTTATAACGTCACTGATCACGACTTAAATAATTTAAATAAAAACGGATCAGAACAACCTAGCTATTTACTAGATAGCTATAGGAGATACGAAGCGCATTCGAAATGGTACATGGATTAATATATCGTGTTTTGAGCCATACAGCAACTATGTATCTGTCACTCTACAGGTAAAAGCAACAAAGTGGGTTCTGGTAAAGAGCTTTGAGGGAACTCCCAAGTCAGACGACTTTAGGATCGAAGAAGAAGAACTTCCTGCTCTCAAGGATGGTGAATATCTAGCAGAGGCTGTGTTTCTCTCAGTAGATCCTTACATGAGGTAGACGTTTTATAATATTTTAAGTGGTGCAGATAGATGCAATCCATTAAATATCTTTGTAGGGTATTTTCCAAACCAGGGGATACTATGGTGGGAGAACAAGTAGCCAAGTAACCTTACTGCCTTTATATGTTCATTATGCAATTATTAGAATCTTTCTTTTTTCTTGCATTACTCTCATCCGATGATCAGAATAATTGATAGTAAGAATCCTGAATACTCAGTTGGTGAGTATATTACAGGTATGTTTGGTTGGAGAACACACACTATTGGAAATCCTAGCAGCCATGCAAGGAAGATTGATTCTTCCCTTTCTGCACCCAACTCAACTGCCATTGGAGTACTGGGCATGCCAGGGTAAGAAAAGGACAATGTTTCATCCAATTCAAATTCCATTGCAATCTCTTACTTATCTTGTTAATAGTGCTACAGCTTACTTTGGAGTGTTAAACATTCTGGAGCCAAAAGAGGGGGAGACCCTGGTTGTTAGTGCAGCTTCTGGAGCAGTTGGGTCAATTGTAGGACAAATTGCTAAAATCAAGGGCTGCAGAGTTGTTGGTATGTCAAGATACTGATTAGCACCATTGTTGTATTCTTACTTTGAAATGCTGACTTATACATTCCCAAAGGTTTTGCTGGTAGTGATACAAAGGTGAGGTATTTGAAGGAGCTTGGCTTTGATGCTGCATACAACTACAAGACCATCTCATCACTGAAGGACACACTCACTGAAGCTTGTCCTAATGGAATTGACATGTACTTTGACAATGTAAGAGCTAACTTAGATTTGTAATGGCTCCTTTTTATGAATGAGGAATTAGAGAACTTCTCATCTTTTACAAATGCACACAGGTTGGAGGTGATTTTTTTGATACAATATTACCAATGATGAACCAGTTTGGTCGTTTGGCTGTGTGCGGACAGATCAGCACCTACAATGATACAGAACCTCGTAAAGGTAAGCCAACAGGTTCCATGTATAGCAAATGCTCTTAATAGACTCCAATGCAATATAGGGCCTCAACCTGGATATCCCATTTTAATAAAACAGTTAAAGGTACAGGGATTTATGGCACAAAGGTGGTTTGTGGAATGGCCAAAAGCATTCAAAGTTCTTGATGGCTGGATCAAAGAGGTACGTAGGGTTGATTAGTACATGAAATGTTGCAGTTTAAGAAACTTCTTACATATGATGTTGCCATTGCAAAACACTTAATATGTATTCCTAAAATTTTGCAGGGCAAACTGAAATATAGAGAGACAGTAACTGAGGGCTTTGATAAAATGTTTGATGCATTTTTAGGACTTTTTACTGGAGAGAACATAGGGAAGGCAGTTGTGAAAGCTTAACACACTCTAAACTTAGTCTACTTTAGTCTAACAAGCTGTAGTTGATTTGTAGTTCTTTTGAATCGATAATTTCAAGTTGTTCAAATGTAGTACAGAAAAACATGTAAGAATAAAATATATTAATTTGACATTTAATTGTTACTACAAACATTTCTGGCCAGGTTTAATTTAACTATTACATCAGAAATGGCAGTAGTAGATTATTTTTTTCATTTTCAGTCCAAATATTTAAGCATGCTACAAAAATATTTTTGGTATGGATAAGTTATTTTATTTCTATTCTGGAAAATGCTTCTCGAATCTCCTTGCAAAATCCACTCAACTGATCACTTTTGTTCAATTCTTCAACAAGATTGTTCAAATTACTCACTTCAGGAATGCACTCTAAAACTGCATAAATAAATGTGAAGTACTTGTGCGTGCAGCAATAATTGTCTACTAGAAACCTTACCAGACCATATTTTCTTCCCCTGGTTGCTTTTCTCTATTTTCATTTCAACTATAAATTTCCTTTCTGGATCAATTTTATCAATATTGGAGAATATCAACTTCATTCTACCATAGTCTACAGGTAAATAATAAACTTGGTGAAGAGGCTTACAATTTGTAGCCACTATAGTGGCTGATAAAGGGTTAATGAGTGCTTTCTTCTTACCAAGAGTCAGTATTCGAACACCCATGTACTTTTCAAATAGCCGAAATTGAGTATTCAGATCATCTAACTTGCTTTCTCTCTCAGCGCTTGAAGGCATATCACTCACTAAAATAATTTCATAAGGAATTAATAAAATAATAGGTAGCAAACCTATTGAAAAGAATACATTACATCTAACAGACCTTTATTCCTTAATCTTTCCCTTTCTGATTCCAAGGAGACTAGTTTGGCAGTCACTGGATGTGAGAATAAAGTTTTAACACTTTTAAGTTCAAATAACAAAACCAATTTCTTACTTGTACGATTCAAAGTTATATCTGCTTTCAGTTTTTTGATTCTTTTTAAGACCACTTCTACATTTTCTAAAGAATATTTCAAATTGTCAGTTGTATTGTACTTACTTAAGCCGCAAAAGCTACCTTTGTCACGTCCTTCACTAATAAATTCAATAGGGTTTAAAATGCCTTCTTTTGTTCTTAATTCTTTAATGCAGTCAGTTGATTTTAGATTTTCAGTAAGCATGCGCAATTCTTCTCTAGTTGCCATTTTACCGCCAAAAGTTCAATCTGTTCCCTAGGTCACGGAAATCCCCATTTAATTCAAAATGGCGACTGAGGAAGTTTTTGATATGGACGAATTGAAGAAACTAAAGGTAAAATTGCGTGTATTCACAATTTTCATATTAATACAGAGACATATATCTGGTTAATTAGGTAGCAGATTTAAGAGCCAAGCTTGTTGAACTTGGTCTTCCTTCCAAAGGCACCAAAAATGAACTTCTTGCAAGGCTAGAAGAATACTTCAACGCAGAAGGTCAGAAATCGTGCAAAAACTTGCATTTTGTACGTATCCATTTCCTTCGATATTCGTATTGTTCTGATTGTGGTGTTAAACCTTGAGTGCACTTAGCTTTACTGTAATGACAGGAGAGATCAATAATTTGCATTTACCAATGTAGTGGACGATGGTCTTTTAGAGGACGAGGATGTGGCAGTGGAAGAGGGTGACATAATAGAAGGTGATAATAGTGAGTCAGCCAATCAACAGCCTACACACACAGATCCTAGCAACGAGGAGCAGTCCAATAGTGATGCCAACATTTCAAAGAGTTTCAGCATAACTGAAGTAAAGGCAATGAGTGATCTAGAGGTACAGTGATCAGAAATATAGAATCTTTTTACTGTACCATGCTTCCTATCTGGAGGTTAATCTTAAATTTTTTTGGAACCTCCAAGGATAGCTTGAGGTGATGAATTCTTTTTTGGTTCCTACATTTCAACCGAGTGTATTTCTCTTGATAATGACTAACTTGATGAAGGTTTTAACCAACTGTGTCCTTTAGTCCTCCAAGATGTTGAGGGATGATCCCACTTATATATAAGAGCAGTATAACTTGGAGGTTTCTGCTGTTATGAAGATGATGTATAGTAAAAATCTAGTACTTTAGAAAATGAGATGTGATTCTCTCCCTAGAGAAAACAAGCCCGGGAGAAGAAGTTTGGAGCTGAAGGTGAAGATTTAAAGAAGCTAGCAAGAGCTAAGAGGTTTAAATTAACTTTTTAATATTACAAAATCTGAAATCTTATAACTTGTAGTGATTACTGCATTTCAGGTTTGGTCTGGCAAGTACTACTGCAGCCCCTGCTAGCAAGAGGCCTAAAGCAACAGAGGAAGTGAGATGTCTTTTATACATTAATCCACCTGTAGCTATCTAACTGTTATACGTATGTACCTGTAGATAACTGTATATATGTATGTACCTGTAGCTAACTGTTATATGTGTCTGTAGTTAATGTATACATGTACCTGTAGATAACTGTATATATATATGTACCTACATGTAGCTGTATACCATAATATTGATTTCTGTAGGAACTTGAAAAAATGAAGAAAAGAGCTGAACGCTTTGGAGAGGTTGTGGCCCCAGCTCTGAAGATGGTAGGTACATTTATTCAGATTAATTATGCATACATTCTCAATTAGTACATTTAAGTGTAATCGTTGTCATTTAAGTGTAATCATTGTCATTTAGGTGGAAGATGACGAGAAAAAAGTAAAGAGACTAGAAAGATTTGCTGGAGCTGATGCAGAAAAGGTTAAAAAGAGACAAGAAAGATTTAGTTCTTCATCTTAATTCATATTTTATGAACTACAATAACAAGACTTCTTTATATGCTCTAGGATGACATTAAAATCATTTGTTATTACCACTAAAAGATAACTAGACATTCACATACATGCTTCATATCATTAGGTGTGGTTCATCAGAATATATCAATCAAAGGTGTAATATCTTGCTCAGTTAAGTTCATCTTTGTCAAATGAGCTAAGAGTTGATCATTTTTAAGAATTGCTTGAATGGTTGGATTCACTTTGGCTAAACTATAAATTATATATAACAGACATATGAATGATAATCAAACCACAAGTAATCATTCTTAAACAGGAAGAAGCAATGGGTGGGAATAAATTCCAGGACAGCTGGTAATGAACACCAGTGCTCTGCCACTGAGCTACAATTGCCACAGCAATGCTCCCTTCATGTATTCCCTCTTATATATACGTATATATATATGTGTAGCCTAGTCTAGCCTGATTCTCAAATAACATACTTACACTTTTAGTATTATAATTGTGGCAAGGATCCATTCTGTAGGCTTCAGAACTATATTGTCAGCTTCTAAACTGAATAGAGTTAAATACGGTACTACTTAGAAAATGCTACATAGCTGTACGTACATAGTACATGTTTTTAAGGTACACAACTACATTAATAATCTAATACACCATTTTCTTACATGCTATGTCTACTCTGTAATAAATCATACATATTGATTTTCAACAAGTTTTGAATGCTTGGAAACACAAATTTGGTTAAACCTCCATTTCAAATGTATCAATTGCATCCTCAGTCGCTCCAAAAATAGAAATGTGAAACCAGAAGTTATGGGTTTGTATAGTTTAAAGTATGTATTGTCTAGTCTATATTATCCCTTACTTGAAAGTCTTTACTAATGCTGTCAGGTCATTGTTGATTTGGTAGGGAGAGATTAGAGCCACCTTTTGGGAGAGTGGAAGTCTGCAGGTAAGACATGCATGTCAATACAGTATAAATGAAAATGCTATATCTCATATATAAAATATTAATGATTTTCAAGCAACAGAACTTACAAGATCGTACATATGATTAATATAACACACCATTTTTTACGTATATGGTACATCTACTTTAGAGTTAACGTCTATAGGGAACTAGCTTTGGATGAGGATACAAGAGTTTTCTCCTTCTACTTCTCTTCTTCTCCACTGGGCCAGACAGCTATTTCTGGTAATTCCACCCTTCATCAGTGACCCTGTATGCTTCTTGTATGAATATACTTTTACAATTAATAATTAATTTAATCAAATAACAAAAACTTGAAGACTAAATATGTAGTTTTGCTTATCACAGTTATGAAGAACTTACAGTTTTTGAAGTACAAGTCGCTGTCTGATCACCATTTGTGATGTGCTATCTACTAATGGAAGAGCTGGTTCCCTTTCACCAGAAGAAGGAGAGCTACTACTGAAGCTTTCAATCAGATGAGTATCTGAGAAGTTAACCTTATTCTCCACATTTCCATGCCTACTTCTGTTAAAGAACATTGCAGTGTTGGTGGAGTACCATTTGGACAACACATGGTATACTCTAACTTGAGGTGATACCTGTTGTTTAGTTGTTGTACCATGCTTGATGGGTACACTCTCTGTCTTGCGTAAAAGTACAGGTTTGGTCCTTAGATTTGAAGACTTTCCAGAGCTACCTTTTTGAATATCACATTTAGATAAATCTGTAGTTATTTGAGTTACTTCTTCTAAAACATTACTTCCTTTATGAGGCTCATCCTTCTTTCCATGTACATTCTTTTCTTCAACTGTAGCAGCTACAAGTGAAACATTTTCTAGTAATTTTTCCTTGTGAGATTGATTGTTATCCATCTCATCTTTCAGTACATCATTACTAGACTGATATCGTAACTGCGACTCATCATTATTCTTCTCAAGCAATCTTATTGTGTTTGGCCTATGCACACACAAGTTCTGCTGTATGTCTACATTATATGCAATTAGGGCTACGTATATACTGTATATACGTACAATTAATACAGTATATGTATATAATATACAGTAGAATCGTGTCTATATGTATAGTGAATCCTTAATTGTGAAAAACACAAATTTTTTACTTAATACATGCAAAAGACTTGATCCCTACATTAGCTATACTTTTTGTACAGCAGTAACCTTTTAACACAACATTGAATGAAAAATCAGTTACCAGTCAGTGGTATATGAAAAAGTGTTAGAAATATGTTTTACATGAAGTTTGGTTATGCATGGCTTTTAAGCAGAAGTCTTTTTTGTGAAAGTAAAGGTGAAGGTATTAATTTAAAGGCCTATTGATCTATATACAGTAATGGTCTATATACAGTATTGGTCTATATACAGCATTGGCCTATATACAGCATTGGTCTATATACAGCATTGGTCTATATACAGCATTGGCCTATATACAGCATTGGCCTATATACAGCATTGGTCTATATACAGCATTGGCCTATATACAGTATTGGTCTATATACAGCATTGGCCTATGTATATACAGTATTGGTCTATATACAGCATTGGCTTATATACAGTATTGGTCTATATACAGCATTGGCCTATATACAGCATTGGTCTATATACAGTATTGGTCTATATACAGTATTGGTCTATATACAGCATTGGTCTATATACAGCATTGGCCTATATACAACATTGGTCTATATACAGCATTGGCCTATATACAGCATTGGTCTATATACAGCATTGGTCTATATACAGCATTGATCTATGTATATACAGCATTGGTCTATATACAGCATTGGTCTATATACAGCATTGGTCTATATACAGCATTGGCCTATATACAGTATTGGCCTATATACAGTATTGTCTATATACAGAATATGTAATCCCACTTGTACAGTAAAACAACAAATATAATGATAGTTCAATGCCTGGACACAGCATACTTGGTGTCACTTCTGAGCCAGAGTGGCAGGTCTGAAAGCTGAGAACTGTAATATCTTGATGCTTTATAGTGAAGTGATGAACAAAATTTCTAAATGAACAAAACAAACACATAGCCAGCACTTAACCAAAATAGTGTAATTAATTTTAAACCTCGCAGCAACAACAACAGATTCAAGGGCATTCATCTAGGAGGGTAATACCTTAGCTAAGCGGAGGTATCTGCCCTTGAATGCTACTTTATCCTTTATCTAAGCCATGCAGAGAACATGAATGATTTGTCGGTACCTTTCTCTCTGTGAGATCAACTATCTGTTTTCTTTCAACGGAAATGTGGTACTTTTGTTGTGGCACATTAACCAGTTCCTTGCCACACAAAGGGTAGCCACATATCTTGGATATGACCCTCTCATCAACTATATCATCGTAATGAGAAGGAGAAATCAGGTCGGCCTTCAATGGAGAGGAGTGTCAGAGGAACATGTAACAATTAGATTTGGCTAGCCATAGTCACATAATAAAACAATTAAACAGAACTTCAACATATTTCAGCAGATTAACTTATTTTATCGGCATCTAAAATAAGTTTATGGGATAATTTTCAACTTTCTAGAATGCATGAAGATAAATTTCCCAAAGGTATGACTAAATACTGTAGTCCTTCAACACTATAAGAATGAGATTCAATGTTTTCATGACACTTTATGTTATTCAGAGGACTATGTATGGGTTAATAAATTGAGTAGTATGTGCTCCTTAGTAGGCAATACACAGTGTTGTTGAAAAAAAAACGATTAGGTCTAGGTCTGTTTCAAAGATTTACTATAGCTGTAAATTCTTCAGCTGAAATCTTGTCTGCTTCCACTAATTTTACAACTATTTCATGAGCCTTTCGCTCACACTGAACTCGGTAATGCGCCTCTTCTCGTACTTCCCTATCAGATGGAAATGAAATACATGTCAACAACCTAGAGTTATGTCTATATTGTACAGTCTCCTCATGAGGACAACAGAGAGTTTAGTTCATATCTCGTCCGCATAGTTTATAGCAAGAACGAAACTCACTTCTTTTTAACTTCGCTTATTTTTTCAGCCATATTATTCGATATGTCAAACCACAAGTGGTTAACATTTGTCACAAATGGTACAATATAGACTACAACACCAAATAAAACAACAGCGATTCGATTTTCGGTTATTCAATTATGCTGTTATAAATGCCAAAACGTGTTTCGATGTTCTACAACGTTGGGAAAGTGGTTAACCAGCCCAATTCCAAAAAATATTCTATTTTTAAGGCTATAGCAGTAGCTCAAAACATGATCGATTTATAAGTAAAACAACTGGTGATTTAAGCGTAATGTATTTAAAGTACATACTTAGAATATATATAAAGTAAAAGTAAAAATAAAGAAATAGAAAGTAGTGAATATAGAACGTTTAAATTTGAATATTAGCTGTAAACTACAAAGTAATATAATTTAAAAATGCATATAGTTTCTATTTAATAGCAACAGGGAATTCACTTATATATATATATAAGCCTTCGAAGTCAAGCAAAAATATGCTTCTTTGGATCTTCTTCAGTTTGTTGATAGCAACTATAAGAGCTAATAGCCTTATTCAAGAAATAATGTCAATTCCACAGGTTATGAAGGAGATTGGACTGTTTCTGCCTGTTGTAACTTGGAGACTGGCAACAGGAAAGGAATCTCCATTTGATATAAGTAGTCCAGCAGTGTGCATTCGCACACCTTTTACTTCTGAAAATATTAACTTTCAAGGTATTACCCTAGAAGTAAGCTTGTGCAGTTTAAAGACTTATAATTATTGATACGTTCATATATCAACCTGCATAATGCTTCTGTTATATCATATTACAATAATTAGTTATAACACCAATTATAAGCGCTTTCGTACACAGTAATATACTCTACCAATCTACATGCATTGATTTTTTTCAAAGTGCCTAAAAAGCAGTATTTTTGTTTCCCAAATATACAGCTACAAGAAGCAACAATAAAGAAGTTCTCCTTACACTCAGGTAATCTTTGGAGTAAGGGAAACAGTGAACCTGTTAGTATTGGAGCTCCTGGTTTGCTTGGAAATGATGCTAGAATGAGAAACTCATTTTTTGATCATCCAATGGGAGTACTATACTTCTTTATCACTACACTGGCAATTGGATCCTGCCTATTATTACATGCAGTTGAAATCAAATATTGAAACACCTTTTAGAATCGCATCAACCATGTCCAATCACATGGTCACATATATATCTGTTCAAAGTTTTACTCAGTTATCAAGAAAACTTTGGGTTACCGTGGTTTTAGACGATTTTGTCCCTCATCAGTTTGTTATATATAAAGAAGCTTGCACTGGTATCAAATAAAAGTATTATAGAAGACTGGTTCTTTAAGAAGATACATGACATGCAGTACTAACCAGATATGTCAATTAGCTATAGCCAGATTTTTAAGTTAATATATAGATAGCCCGAGTGTTAATATATATGAAAAGGAGCCATATATAATATTTAGAGAGGTGAGTGAGTATAGTCTAACTTATATATATATATACGTATACTCGTATATATGTCATCAATTATTTTTAACTATATATGTATTTTTAGTTAACTCTAGTATGCGCTGTATAATTCATTCAGTTAAATAAAACTAGATATTGTATGATATGTACAGTACTCATTAAAATTGTAATGTACTTTTGTATTAACTGTCTTAAGAAGGCTTTGATCAAGGTTAACGTTGTTAGCTGAATTTTTCTTCCTTTGTAGATTCCAATGGTTAGGAAGTAAGGTATATGTTAAGGTGATATGAGTAGTCTATTATCACCTTGTCTTTATATATATGTCCTATTCTTTAGATGTGAGCCAGACATTGCATATGGACGTAATTATATATACCTTACATTCTATGTTCTAAATATATATACCCTAAGGTGTTTCATGAACTAGCTATAGGGGAGTTAATTGCACTGCACTGTGCAAAGGCTATGAAGCAAATAATTACTGGAATGTATTAGGCCAAACCACCAGTGACTGCAGCCTAATCTTGGCTGGGGATTCCCAAACTCACCATATCATTGTGTACCAAACTGATGAGCCCAAATGAGGACGAAACAGCTGCCTGTGGTTCTTTGATGAATGTACATGTGTGTATACAAAATGCAATGATAGACTATAAGTCAGACACTTGGATATATACGTACATTGTTATTCCTATGTAATTGTTAGCACTATTTGCAGTCATTTATATACGCTCTTCTTATTGATTGTCAAAACACATTTAGATGCTCTACTATATTTTCTAAAATGCATGTGGTTATAGGTTATATATCCCAGTTAAATGATCATTGTAGAAGTAGATATGTATATATGTATCAGAATGGCAGTGCTTGCAACAGTGAATTGAATAGTTGGCATTATATACATTTATACATATGGAGAAAGATGGCATGATAATTTCATATATATAATGAATTGACCAAATGACTATTTAGTTTGTAGCAGTATAATTAGTATGATAGAAACTATAACATATATACTTGGATATATATACATATATATAGGATCGACCCAAGTATATGTGCTGTGATTCATCCCGTTAAAAATGGTATCTACATGTATATATATTCGAGTAAATTTCTGATTCTTTTGGTCTAAGAAAAACCTTTGATCAAGGTTATAAACTGAATTTCTCTTCCTACGTGGATTCTAGTGGTTAGGAAGCAATGTAAGGTGAGGTTAGTATAGTCTATCGTTACCTTGTCTATATGTATCTTATTCCTTAGATGTGAGACAGATATTGAAAAGATGAGATGAGAGGAGATTGCATGACTGATATATAATTAAATAATCACTTAATTTATACCTTATTAATAATATATCTTGCTATTCATGTAATTGTCAGCACTATAGAATTTAGTAGTAGTAATTTATTTTATATACACTTTAAATTTCTAATTTAAATGTCAAAACATGTTTTGATGCTCTACTACTTACATAAAATAGCTAAGCAGCTGTGGGCCCAATTCCATTTTACTTTAAATGAATTAGTGAAATGCAGCATCCAAAATTATATAGGCATATATAAATTCCAAATTGTGATTAATCTAAATTAAGGAATATAGGCACTCCTAAATTTGAATGCACTCTACATGAAGCAATTAATTATTGTATTGTTCCCAAATATATATAGAAGTAATGTGTATATATGGCTAAGTCATTTAAATTTCAGTATATATACATTTTCTGTATGGTTAGGCTTATCATTACTATATTGGCTCTTTATTTTTTGCAGATGTATATATTATTAACTAGTCACTGTTGCAAGCACTCCTACTTCTACAATTATCATTTTGAACTGTTACTATTTAACTTGTATTCCATATAAATATTATATGACCCTAATTTCCTGTTCCTTCATTTAAATTGTAATTTTGATTTTTGTATTAATTGTCTTAAGAAAGGTTTGATCAAGGTTGTTAACTGAATTTCTCTTCCTACGTGGATTCTAGTGGTTAGGAAGCAATGTAAGGTGAGGTGAGTATAATCTATCATCACCTTGTCTATATGTATCTTTTTCCTTACATACGAGCCAGATATATAAAAGATTTTAAGAGTTGCAAGATATGATGGTGTAATAAATCTCTTGATGCACATACTATATAGAACAATTCCTTTTGGTATTTAAAAGCTTCTCCATATAATGGAGCCTCAGGACTGATATATACGTATATCAGCATTTAACATTACATACACCACCATGTACATCCTCACATATTATAATGATAGCATAATATTCATACCTTACTGTATATTCTATGTCTAAATATACGTATATATAGACAGATGTTTAGATGAATAGATACAGTAAATATGATCCAGGAAGTGTGGGAGATAATTGCACTGGGGCTATGATGAACAAATAAGTGTTAAGGATAAGGTTGAAGTCATGTATGGCAATCATGGAGTGATCGCCTCCTAGTACCCATCCAAGATACAGCACGCAAGATACAGCAAATGTATACAAATTGCTATATACTGTGTGTGTGCATGTGTATGTATATATAATTGTCATGCATATACATCGGAGAAAATTTAATTACGGGAGAACTCAAACATGTATAATTTATTAATCAATGTATACGTACATATATTATAGACAATCCATACATATGCGTAATTGATAACTTTCAGATACAGCTATACAGTTACCCATATAATCACTAATGGATATCAATATAGAATATTTCCTCATTCCAGCTACAGGCAGTACCAGTCTTGGAACAGCAAGTGATCTGCAGAATGTATATAAAAACAAAGATTTGGCTCCTACTTTGTCACCTTTGTTCGGACATATGTTCAGCCTGAGGCATATCATACAGCAATGAAGGGTGCTATAACTTTGATCCTTACCATCCTGGCCATCCAAATGGTCATGATCAATCTTACTACAGCAGTGGATGGGCAACGTACGTATCTGTTGTTGTGACAGCTATATATACATTCACAATTCATTGTTTGCTTCAATATACTTAGATATTATTATTACAAGGGGAAAATACATATATAGTCTATTCTATTAGTATATTTCCTTGACATTAATTATAGAGAGAACAATATACCTTATATAATTGTGCAGATTTCTTAATGTTTTATTCTTCATTAGAAGTGAAACCTTAACAGGGTATTGACTTACGTAACTGTATGTATCTGTAAAATATACAGTCAATTAACACTGTTAAGTGCTGTGACCTGCATGGTATTTATATATACTTATAACCATGCACAATTCTCTGGGTCATGCACTGAGAAAGGGTGGAATTCCAACAACAATTAAAATGAAGAAAGGAAGAAAAGAAGCCTTACTGCAGGATATATGTATATGTAGTTGTTTTATATTATTTTTAATTATTCATGCAAAGATGTATAGAAACTAATCTCTTAGGTAAATAAAATTGTATATAAAAATGATTTGATTTATCAATTAATCTTTGCACATGTAGATACTTGTAGCCTACCTCCAGAAACAGGTCCTTGTAAGGCCCGCATTCCCAGATTTTACTACAATGCTATGAGTGGTGAGTGTGAGACTTTCACATATGGGGGATGCAGAGGAAACAAGAACAACTTTCAGACACTGGAAGACTGTCAAAAGGAGTGTGGTCAGTGAACTACATACTACCTGTAAAGGTCCTTTAAGATTTCACAGATATTAAAGATCTGTTTTGTATCTGTACAGGTTCAGCTATTTGTAGCCTACCTCCATGGATTGGACCAATAACATGTTTGGCCTCCTTTCCCAGATATTTCTACAATTCTACCAGCGGTACGTGTGAGTTTTTTATATATGGAGGATGTAGAGGTACCCAGAATAACTTTGAGACATTGGCAGAATGTAAAATGACATGTGGTGAGTTAACCACGAACCAATGAAGAGTTGGTTGATTTGTTCTCAAAATTTAGTTTGATATATTATTATTCAAGTGTATATTACGTATATCCTCCTTAAGCAAGTGTTACAAATGCTTATAATTATACTGGTGTATGTCTGGTGCATGTGTATGTATTACATATACATGGCAATACATTTATAATATTGACCAATGGGCCTCTTGGACCTCTTGGTATATTAAAATCTTTTTGATTATCCTGTAGAGGAAGGTTTAGAGAGTTGGGGTACTTGTAGACTACCTCCAGAAACAGGTCCTTGCAGGGCAAAGATACCCAGACTTTACTACAATCCTGTAAGTGGTGAGTGTGAGCGTTTTATATATGGAGGATGCCTAGGAAATACTAACAACTTTCAGACAGTGGAAGAGTGCGAAAAAGAATGTGGTAAGTTAAACATGAATGTGCTGATTTTTATATCCCCTTAAAACTTATTTCATATACACACAAATATAATTGTACCTTTAAGCATGCTTTGATTATATATATAGATTGGTACATATATATACATATACAGGAATACATAATAATGACCATTGAATAATCTATATACGTATGTATATGTACGTGTATACGTATATGGCTATTATGTGTATATAGATTGGCTTATAGTGGCAATATACGTATAATGTACGTATAATACATAATAATGACCTGCATGAGTATATATCTCATACTGGACAAGTATCTCAAAGAACCTTTTTCTGTAGGGGAGGTTGGTTATGCTTGTAGCCTACCTCCTAAAACAGGTCCTTGTAGGGCCCAAATCCCTAGATATTACCACAATATTGAGACTGGGGAGTGTGAGACTTTTATATATGGAGGATGCCAAGGAAATGCTAACAATTTTCGGACAAAGGAGGAGTGTGAAGAGGAATGTGGTGAGCTAGCTAATCATGAATAAAGTGCTGTCTTATTTGTCCTTAAAATTTAGTTTAAAATAGTCCATGCATGTCTCTTATAAGCAGATCATATATATGCTGTTAACTGTACGTATGTACATGTACGTATGTATGTACATGTAAACTGGCAATATAACTATGCATGCATGAAAAATCTGAGATACCATTTTCCTACATGCTATACCTATTCTGTAAAAGAGCCTATAGGGGAACTAAACCTGAAGAGAGCTTTGGATGAAGATACAGGAGTCTTTTCTTCCTTCTTTTCCCTTCTTTCATCTTCTTCTCCACTGGGTCAGACAGCCGTTTCTGGGAATTCCACCCTTCATCAGTGATCCTGGGAGTCTTTGTCTTTTTCTTTATCTTGATCTTCTGTGAATCCTTGGCATCTATAAGTCAATAACTAATGACCAAATCAATTCCGTGAATGGGGTGCCTTGAGCTCTTGCCTATGTGTATCTTTAACGAATTAACCTTTATAAAATTAATAATATATAAACAAAATATAAATAAAAAACAAACTTTAAAAGATTTGGTTTAAGGACTTTAGCATGTGTACATACATATATAGACACTTGTAAACAGCCTCGAGACCCAGGTCCTTGCTATGCCAAGTTTCCTAGATTTTACTACAATGCTAAGAGTGGTGAGTGTGAGCATTTTATCTATGGAGGATGTAGAGGAAACAGGAATAACTTTCAGACAATGGAAGAGTGTCAAAGTGAATGTGGTGAGTAGCTATACCTCTAGTATAATTTTCCCAAAGTTAGAGATTCTGTTTTCTTATCAATACAGCAGCAGATATTTGTAGCCTACCTCCAAAGTCAGGACTTTGCTTGGGTTACATGCCCAGATTTCACTACAATGTTACGAGTGGTGAATGTGAGCGTTTTATATATGGAGGATGTGGAGGAAACAAGAACAACTTTATGACAGTGGAAGAGTGTCAAGGGGAATGTGGTGAGTTGATCATGGAACTGTATATATAAATGGTTTACGTATATATATAGTCCTTAAAGGATAGCTTGATATACGTATACTACCCTCATCATTTACATGACTATGGATGTTACACCACCCACTCATGTCTCCTGAGGAGTGCAATGAGTAAATAGGTGAAGCCAAAACTCACTTGTTGGGAACCAGAGTACTAGTCTACCCTTAGCCACTCAAAGAGATGGTCGGTCATGTCAGTATATGTCATATATCCTATGGAGGCTTGAGTGGTGTATATGTATATATATGTGTACGTATGTATGATTTGTGACTAATGGGGGCACCACCTCTTGTTTATGTGCATCCTTACTGATATAGTAATAATACACTTGTATTGGCTCTTCTATAGGGGAACATGGCCACGGGAATTTTACTTCAGAAGCATGATTGCACAATCATGTGAATTAGCAATAGGTGAAGCTCTAATTATTTATGATTATTTATCATACTCTATCTCTATATCTATATGTATCTATAGCTCTATCTATATTTGTCTATCTATCTATCTGTATATATACGTAGATTCTTTTCGTATTTGGTATTTAATTAGATTTAAAAGGTTCTCCATTGGAAACCTAAACTTAATATATACAGTACATGTTCATCATTTAAAACTAAAAATCCTGAAATTCTTTCAAATCTATTTAGTATTTTAGCATTTGGTATGTATGCATTATATACTGTACATGCATTGAGTATACACACATTCATGTGTACAATTGTTATCACTGTCAGAGAACACCAGAGAAAACTGTATCTATTTGTAAATATTTATCAATAAGATTTGTTTACCTGTTAATTTTATATACGCATGTGCAGATTTCTTGGATTGCATGGACCGGAACCTGAGCAAGCTTCAGGAAAACATATATCATTAACCATTTATATAGACTTGCCAAACCAGATTAATTCAATATAACCAATAATCATTTATTGTCTACGTTATTATCATTCATCGATTGAATACTTGTCTTTGCTATATATAATGCTGTCAGGTCAATATTGATTTGGTAGGGAGAGATTAGAGCCACCTTTTGGGAGAGTGGAAGTCTGCAAGACAATAAATATATATGCATAAAAATACTATATAGTTATCACTGGCTTCAAAAAATTAATATTTTTGAAGTATTGTAGGATTCTTTACAAAGTAAAACGGAAAGCAGAGAATTAAAAGCTTTAAATTTCCCCTTTGAATCTGAATATAAGCAACAAGCACTGTTTATTATAATTATTCTGTGAATTACTACGTATATACAGCAAATCTAATACTTTAAGTTAGGGAAATCCTTTGAAATTACGTAGCTAGTCTAAAAGACCAAAATATGCCTTTGGCGCCACAATGAATAAATAGAAAGTAGTGCATAAATAGAACTATATGCATTTTTAAATTCTAGTTTATAGCTAAATAATGTAGATATTCAAAATGTAAAGGATCTATATTCTATAGCAACAGGGAATTCACTTACTGTATACATATACGTATATACTATACAGTGAGTCTTCATAGGAAAATCTATGCTTCTTTGGATCTTCTTCAGTTTGTTGATAGCAACTATAAGAGCTAATAGCCTTATTCAAGAAATAATGTCAATCCCAGAAAATATAGAGCAGTTGAAACTGGCCTTTTATCCTGTCAATATGGGGAGACCTGCTGAAGTGGTCTTTATCTACTATTTCAGACTGCCAGTTTAATGGTACCTTCCCAAATCAATGTGATACAGGTTGGTATCCCTGGGATACAGAACGGAGGCTCCAAAATGAGACTGATGTCCTCCTGATTCTTTGGACTACTATGCCAACCCTAAATTTGTCCTCAACTCAAGTTATGAAGGAGATTGGACTGTTTCTACCTGTTGTAACTTGGAGACTGGAAACAGGAAAGGAATCTCCATTTGATATAAGCTGTCCAGCAGTGTGCATCCGCACACCTTTTAAATCAAAAACTGTACATGTTCCACTTGACTTTGGAGGCATTACCCTATATGATGCTGAAATTTGGCGTCAGCATTCACAGACATGTATGAAACATTTCCAAAGAATTTGAGAAATTTTGATGTTGTTTTGTTTCCCAAATATACAGTTACAAGTAGCAGCAATGAAGAGGTTCTCCTTACACTCAGGTAATCTTTGGAGTAAGGGAAACAGTGAACCTGTTAGTATTGGAGCTCCTGGTTTGCTTGGAAATGACGCTTGATTTAAAAACACATTTTGGGTTCATGATGCATCTCCAATGGGAGTATTATACTTCTTTATCACTACACTGGCATTTGGATCCTACCTAATATTACATGCAGGTGAAATCAAATACACCTTTCAGAATCACATCAACCATGTTCCAGTTTTGAACACATTCTTCTGGTCCGGTGTGACATTCTTGTGCCATTTAATCTGTATGTGATTATAAAGGAATTCTTCCTATGTAGCTACTTGAACAGATTGGTTTAATAATTCCTGATAGTAATCGTTTTGTATGGTATGTTCATGGTGTATTCTTTACTCTGATGCTAATTGGAACAACTGTGTTTGTGAAACAAATTTATATTGACATGAAACTACGTACCCAGAATTTATCAATGCCTTGTTCCACCTAAAAAGTATGGGAGTTAACACGTTTTGCAGTCATTTACATAAAGCTCTTCTTATTAATTGTCAAAACATGTTTAGATGCTCTATTATTTTCTAATTTTGTAAAAAGCATGGGGTTATAGGTGAATTCTCATTTTTTCAAATGAACTAGCGCCAAATCATACAGGCCAATACAATTCTAAATCATCAATAATTTCTGATACTATCGTATAATATTGGGAATGCATAGGCAATCCTAAATTAGAAGCCCATGCAAGTAGGTGCTTTTCCTACTCCTGTGCCACTATGGTGCTTTTGTTATATATGGCCTCCATTACAATAATAATAATGATGTTTTGTATAGTGACCTAGGCCAAGCCATATATGCTGCTCATTGAATTACCGAGTCTTGTCTGTCGCCCCTTAGATTCATTATAACGCACTCTAATTCATTGAACCTGGGTTGGCTATTTGACCAGCTTGCTCTACATGAAGCAGGTTTAGTTCTGAAGGTATAAAATTGGGGCCATTTTGGACAATCATCCCTATACTTCATGCAACTATCATAATGCACCCAAATATAGAAGTGATGTGTATGGCTATTAACTTTCAGTATGCCATTTCTATATGGCTGACCTTATTACATCACTATCTTATTTCATTACTTTTTCCATCATCATCATCATCACCATCATCATCATCACCATCTGTGCTGTGTCTACTTTTTGCAGGAGTTAGCCCAAAGTAGCTATAGAAACATGGCACATGTATGTTATAGTTTCTGTCATATATACTATAATACTGCTATATACAAATAAAAAGTCTTTTGGTCAATTCATTATAGGAATCCTCAGTATCATCTCTTATACATAATCTTTTCAATATCTGTCTCACATCTAAGGAATAAGATACATATAGACAAGGTAACGATAGACTATACTAACCTCACCTTACATTGCTTCCTAACCACCAGAATCCACATAGGAAGAGAAATTCAGTTTAAACCTTGATCAAAGCTTTTCTTAGACCAAAAGAATCAGAAATTTACTATATACGTAGATACCATTTTTAACGGGATGAATCACAGCACATATACTTGGGTCGATCCTATATATATGTATATATATCCAAGTATATATGTTATAGTTTCTATCATACTAATTATACATTCTACAAATAAATAGTCATTTGGCCAATTCATTATAGGAATTGTCCTGCCATCTTCCTCCATATACGTATAATACCAACTATTCACTGTTGCAAGCACCGCCATTCTGATATACATATCTACTTCTACAATGATCATTTAACTGGGATATATATATATAGGGTCCAATTGTAAGTATGTGCTGTGATTCATCCCGCTAAAAAGTGGTATCTATATTTTCAGTAAATTTCTGATTCTTTTGATCTAAGAAAAGCTTTGATCAAGGTCATTTCTTTTCCTACGTAGATTCTAGTGGTTCGGAAGCAATGTAAGGTGAGGTTAGTATAGTCTATCGTTACCTTGTCTATATGTATCTTATTCCTTAGATGTGAGACAGATATTGAAAAGATTGTATATAAGTTTGATGCTGAGGAGACTGCATGACTGCTATTATTACTTAATTTATACCTTATTACATTATGGTTACATAAAAATGTATGTATGTATGGTCAGATAAATATAGCAAAGTAAATACACATATATATATACATTGTTATTCATGTAACTGTCTGCTATAGAATTTATTAATATACACACACCTTTCTAAATGTCAAAAACTGTTTTGATGCTCTACTACTTATGTAAATTAGCTAAACAGCTGTGGGCCCAATTCCATTTTTCTTCAAATGAATTAGTGACAGCATCCAAAATTATACAGGCATATAACAAATTGTGATTAATTTTCTTAAACTAAGGAATACGTATATATAAACACTCCTAAATTTGAATGCACTCTAGCTACATGAAGCAATTAAGCATGTACCCAAATAGAAGTAAATTTCAGTATGCATTTTCTGTATGGTTAGGCTTATATTGGTTCTTTACTTTTTGCAGATGTACTTTATTAACTAGTCACTGTTGCAAGCACTCCTACTTCTACAATTATCATTTTGAACTGTTTCTATTTAATTTGTATTCCATGTACATATTATATTACCCTAGTATTATGTGCCATAATTCATTCGGTTAAGCAAAACTTGATATTGTACATATATATACGTGTGATGTGTATTTGTGCCTTCATTTAAATTGTAATATTAGTGATTTTGGTATTAATTGTCTTAAGAAAGGTTTGATCAAGGTTGTTAACTGAATTTCTCTTCCTACGTGGATTCTAGTGGTTAGGAAGCAATGTAAGGTGCGGTGAGTATAGTCTATCGTTACCTTGTCTTATTCCTTAGATGTGAGCCAGATATAGAAAAGATTTTAAGAGTTGCAAGATATGAAAGTGTAATAAATCTCTTGATGCACCTACTATATAGAACAATTCCTTTTGGCATTTAAAAGCTTCTCCATATATATATATAACCTCTGTACGTATATCAGAATTTAACATTACATACACCACCATGTACATCCACACATATTATAATGATAGCATAATTCATACCTTACTGCATATTCTATGTCTAAATATATTATATATAGTCAGATATTTAGATGAATAGCTACAGATACGGCTAATATATATGATCCAGGAAGTGTGGGAGATGAACAAATAAGTATTAAGGATAAGGTTGAAGTTCTGTATGGCAATCATGGAATGATCACCATATATATATACCCATCCAAGATACAGCATACAAGATACAGCAAATGTATACCAATTGCTATATATGTATATTTGTGTGTGCATGTATCAAATTGTCATGCATATATATGCAGATGACATCGGAGAAAATGTTATTAATTACAGGAGAACTCAAAAATGTATAATTTAACAATCAATGTATATATACGTACATATATCATGGACAATCCATATTATGTGTAATTGATAAGTTATACAGCTATACAGTTATCCATATAATCACTAATGGATATCAATATAGAATACTTCCTCATTCCAGCTACAGGCAGTACCAGTCTTGGAACAGCAAGTGATCTGCAGAATGTATATAAAAACAAAGATTTGGCTCCTACTTTGTCACCTTTGTTCGGACATATGTTCAGCCTGAGGCATATCATACAGCAATGAAGGGTGCTATAACTTTGATCCTTACCATCCTGGCCATCCAAATGGTCATGATCAATCTTACTACAGCAGTGGATGGGCAACGTACGTATCTGTTGTTGTGACAGCTATATATACATTCACAATTCATTGTTTGCTTCAATATACTTAGATATTATTATTATAAGGGGAAAATACATATATAGTCTATTCTATTAGTATATTTCCTTGACATTAATTATAGAGAGAACAATATACCTTATATAATTGTGCAGATTTCTTAATGTTTTATTCTTCATTAGAAGTGAAACCTTTACAGGGTATTGACTTACGTAACTGTATGTATCTGTAAAATATACAATCAATTAACACTGTTAAGTGCTGTGACCTGCATGGTATTTATATATACTTATAACCATGCACAATTCTCTGGGTCATGCACTGAGAAAGGGTGGAATTCCAACAACAATTAAAATAAAGAAAGGAAGAAAAGAAGCCTTACTGCAAGATATATACATAGTTGTTTTAAAATATTTTTGATTATTCATGCAAAGATGTATAGAAACTAATCTCTTAGATAAATAAAATTGTATATAAAAAATGATTTGATTTATCAATTAATCTTTGCACATGTAGATACTTGTAGCCTACCTCCAGAAACAGGTCCTTGTGTGGCACGCATTCCCAGATTTTACTACAATGCTATGAGTGGTGAGTGTGAGACTTTCACATATGGGGGATGCAGAGGAAACAAGAACAACTTTCAGACACTGGAAGACTGTCAAAAGGAGTGTGGTCAGTGAACTACATACTACCTGTAAAGGTCCTTGAAGGTTTCACAGATATTAAAGATCTGTTTCATATCTGTATAGGTTCAGCTATTTGTAGCCTACCTCCATGGATCGGACCAATAACATGTTTGGCTTCTTTTCCCAGATATTTCTACAATTCTACCAGTGGTATGTGTGAGTTTTTTATATATGGAGGATGTAGAGGTACCCAGAATAACTTTGAGACATTGGCAGAATGTAAAATGACGTGTGGTGAGTTAACCACGAACCAATGAAGAGTTGGTTGATTTGTTCTCAAAATTTAGTTTGATATATTATTATTCAAGTGTATACTACGTATATTACGTATATCCTCCTTAAGCAAGTGTTACAAATGCTTATAATTAAACTGATGTATATCTGGTTATATACATATGTATATTGCATGTGTATGTATTACATATACATGGCAATACATTTATAATATAGACCAATGGGCCTCTTGGACCTCTTGGTATATTAAAATCTTTTTGATTATCCTGTAGAGGAAGGTTTAGAGAGTTGGGGTACTTGTAGACTACCTCCAGAAACAGGTCCTTGCAGGGCAAAGGTACCCAGACTTTATTACAATCCTGTAAGTGGTGAGTGTGAGCGTTTTATATATGGAGGATGCCTAGGAAATACTAACAACTTTCAGACAGTGGAAGAGTGCGAAAAAGAATGTTGTAAGTTAAACATGAATGTGCTGATTTATGTCCCCTTAAAACTTATTTCATATACACACAAATATAATTGTACCTTTAAGCATGCTTTGATTATATAGATTGGTACATATATATACATATACAGGAATACATAAAAATGACAATTGAATAATCTATATACGTATGTGTATGTACGTGTATACGTATATGGCTATTATGTGTATATAGATTGGCTTATAGTGGCAATATACGTATAATGTACGTATAATACATAATAATGACCTGCATGAGTATATATCTCATACTGGACAAGTATCTCAAAGAACCTTTTTCTGTAGGGGAGGTTGGTTATGCTTGTAGCCTACCTCCTAAAACAGGTCCTTGTAGGGCCCAAATCCCTAGATATTACCACAATATTGAGACTGGGGAGTGTGAGACTTTTATATATGGAGGATGCCAAGGAAATGCTAACAATTTTCGGACAAAGGAGGAGTGTGAAGAGGAATGTGGTGAGCTAGCTAATCATGAATAAAGTGCTGTCTTATTTGTCCTTAAAATTTAGGTTAAAATAGTTAAATGAAATCATCCATAAGAGGTTAGAAATACATATAGGGATGGCAGTGCTGCAACCATGCCACATCTAGAAAAAATAACAAACAAGACAGGGATCATGTGGTAATCCTAACCAAGCAGAAGTTACAAAATGAAATTTACTAGAGTGACTTAACCATGCACTTCCATATGTTTGTGCACATCATGATATACTGTATATACAGCCAAAGTAAGGATGATGTGCCCAACCACATAGAATTCAAAGTGATATGTATAAGGTTAAATTTCATTCAAGTTGCCATATGATTTGGCTTACCAAATGATCTTCTTTTGTTACTTTTTCTAGCAGCACTACCATCCCTATACTTTTTAAATGTTTTATATATTTCTATACAGTATACTTAGATACTCTGGCTCTCTGATAATCCATTATACTTGATTGCATCAGAAGTTTGTCCATCCTTGAAATATTATAAGCCTACTTAGTGCAGGCTCTACCGACATTAAATGTATAGTCTCTTATAAGCAGATCATATATATGGTGTAAACTGTATGTACATGTACGTATGTATGTACATGTAAACTGGCAATATAACTATGCATGCATGAAAAATCTGAGATACCATTTTCCTACATGCTATACCTATTCTGTAAAAGAGCCTATAGGGGAACTAAACCTGAAGAGAGCTTTGGATGAAGATACAGGAGTCTTTTCTTCCTTCTTTTCCCTTCTTTCATCTTCTTCTCCACTGGGTCAGACAGCCGTTTCTGGGAATTCCACCCTTCATCAGTGATCCTGGGAGTCTTTGTCTTTTTCTTTATCTTGATCTTCTGTGAATCCTTGGCATCTATAAGTCAATAACTAATGACCAAATCAATTCCGTGAATGGGGTGGGGTGCCTTGAGCTCTTGCCAATGTGTATCTTTAACGAATTGACCTTTATAAAATTAATAATATACAAACAAAATATAAATAAAAAACAAACTTTAAAAGATTTGGTTTATGGACTTTTGCATGTGTACATATATAGATACTTGTAACCAGCCTCGAGACCCAGGTCCTTGCGATGCTAGTTTTCACAGATTTTACTACAATGCTAAGAGTGGTGAGTGTGAGCATTTTATCTATGGAGGATGTAGAGGAAACAGGAATAACTTTCAGACACTGGAAGAGTGTCAAAATGAATGCGGTGAGTAGCTGTAGAACCTCTAGTATGATTTTTTCGAAAGATAGAGATTCTGTTTTCTTATCAATACAGCTGCAGATATTTGTAGCCTACCTCCAAAGTCAGGACTTTGCTTGGCTTACATGCCCAGATTTCACTACAATGTTACAAGTGGTGAATGTGAGCGTTTTATATATGGGGGATGTGGAGGAAACAAGAACAACTTTATGACAGTGGAAGAGTGTCAAGGGGAATGTGGTGAGTTGATCATGGAACTGTATATATAAATGGTTTACGTATATATATAGTCCTTAAAGGATAGCTTGATATACGTATACTATCCTCATCATTTACATGACTATGGATGTTACACCACCCACTCATGTCTCCTGAGGAGTGCAATGAGTAAATAGGTGAAGCCAAAACTCACTTGTTGGGAACCAGAGTACTAGTCTACCCTTAGCCACTCAAAGAGATGGTCGGCCATGTCAGTATATGTCATATATCCTATGGAGGCTTGAGTGGTGTATATGTATATGTGTACGTATGTATGATTTGTGACCAATGGGGGCACCACCTCTTGTTCATGTGCATCCTTACTGATATAGTAATAATACACTTGTATTGGCTCTTCTATAGGGGAACATGGCCACGGGAATTTTACTTCAGAAGCATGATTGCACAATCATGTGAATTAAGCAATAGGTGAAGCTCTAATTATTTATGATTATATATCATACTCTATCTCTATATCTATATGTATCTATAGCTCTATCTATATTTGTCTATCTATCTATCTGTATATATACGTAGATTCTTTTCGTATTTGGTATTTAATTAGATTTAAAAGGTTCTCCATTGCAAAACTTAACTTAATATATACATGTTCATCATTTAAAACTAAAAATCCTGAAATTCTTTCAAATCTATTTAGTATTTTAGCATTTGGTATGTATGCATTATCTTTTAAGGAGTTATGTACAGTACTGTACATGCATTGCGTATACACACATTCATGTGTACAATTGTTATCACTGTCAGAGAACACCAGAGAAAACTGTATCTATTTGTTAATATTTATCAATAAGATTTGTTTACCTGTTAATTTTATATACATATGTGCAGATTTCTTGGATTGCATGGACCGGAACCTGAGCAAGCTTCAGGAAAACATATATCATTAACCATTTATATAGACTTGCCAAACCAGATTAATTCAATATAACCAATAATCATTTATTGTCTACGTTATTATCATTCATCGATTGAATAATTGTCTTCGCTATATATAATGCTGTCAGATCAATATTGATTTGGTAGGGAGTGATTAGAGCCACCTTTTGGGAGAGTGGAAGTCTGCAAGACAATAAATATATATGCATAAAAATACTATATAGTTATCACTGGCTTCAAAAAATTAATATTTTTGAAGTATGTAGGATTCTTTACAAAGTAAAACGGAAAGCAGAGAATTAAAAGCTTTAAATTTCCCCTTTGAATCTGAATATAAGCAACAAGCACTGTTTATTATAATTATTCTGTGAATTATTACGTATATACAGCAAGTCTAATACTTTAAGTTAGGGAAATCCTTTGAAATTAGCTAGTCTAAAAGACCAAAATATGCCTTTGGCGCCACAATGAATAAATAGAAAGTAGTGCATAAATAGAACTATTTAAATTCTAGTTTATAGCTAAATAATGTAGATATTCAAAATGTAAAGGATCTATATTCTATAGCAACAGGGAATTCACTTACTGTATACATGTATATACTATACAGTGAGTCTTCATAGGAAAATCTATGCTTCTTTGGATCTTCTTCAGTTTGTTGATAGCAACTATAAGAGCTAAAAGCCTTATTCAAAAAATAATGTCAATCCCAGAAAATATAGAGCAGTTGAAACTGGCCTTTTATCCTGTCAATATGGGGAGACCTGCTGAAGTGGTCTTTATCTACTATTTCAGACTGCCAGTTTAATGGTACCTTCCCAAATCAATGTGATACAGGTTGGTATCCCTGGGATACAGAACTGAGGCTCCAAAATGAGACTGATGTCATCCTGATTCTTTGGACTACTATGCCAGCCCTAAAATTGTCCTCAACTTAAGTTATGAAGGAGATTGGACTGTTTCTGCCTGTTGTAACTTGGAGACTGGCAACAGGAAAGGAATCTCCATTTGATATAAGTAGTCCAGCAGTGTGCATCCGCACACCTTTTAAATCAAAAACTGTACATGTTCCACTTGACTTTGGAGGCATTACCCTATATGATGCTGAAATTTGGCGTCAGCATTCACAGACATGTACGTATGAAACATTTCCAAAGAATTTTAGAAATTTTGATGTTGTTTTGTTTCCCAAATATACAGTTACAAGTAGCAGCAATGAAGAGGTTCTCCTTACACTCAGGTAATCTTTGGAGTAAGGGAAACAGTGAACCTGTTAGTATTGGAGCTCCTGGTTTGCTTGGAAATGACGCTTGATTTACAAACACATTTTGGGTTCATGATGCATCTCCAATGGGAGTATTATACTTCTTTATCACTACACTGGCATTTGGATCCTACCTAATATTACATGCAGGTGAAATCAAATACACCTTTCAGAATCACATCAACCATGTTCCAGTTTTGAACACATTCTTCTGGTCCGGTGTGACATTCTTGTACCATTTAATCTGTTTGTGATTATAAAGGAATTCTTCCTATGTAGCTACTTGAACAGATTGGTTTAATAATTCCTGATAGTAATCATTTTGTATGGTATGTTCATGGTGTATTCTTTACTCTGATGCTAATTGGAACAACTGTGTTTGTGAAACAAATTTATATTGACATGAAACTACGTACCCAGAATTTATCAATGCCTTGTTCCACCTAAAAAGTATGCAGTCATTTACATAAAGCTCTTCTTATTAATTGTCAAAACATGTTTAGATGCTCTACTATTTTCTAATTTTGTAAAAAGCATGTGGTTATAGGTGAATTCTCATTTTTTCCAAATGAACTAGCGCCAAATCATACAGGCCAATACAATTCTAAATCGTCATTAATTTCTGATACTATCGTATAATATTGGGAATGTATAGGCAATCCTAAATTAGAAGCCCATGCAAGTAGGTGCTTTTCCTACTCCTGTGCCATTATGGTGCTTTTGTTATATATGGCCTCCATTACAGTAATATTAATGATGTTTTGTATAGTGACCTAGGCCAAGCCATATATGCTGCTCATTGAATTACGGAGTCTTGTCTGTCGCCCCTTAGATTCATTTTAACACACTCTAATTCATTGAACCTGGGTTGGCTATTTGACCAGCTTACTCTACATGAAGCAGGTTTAGTTCTGAAGGTACAAAATTGGGGCCATTTTGGACAATCATCCCTATACTTCCATAATGCACCCAAATATAGAAGTGATGTGTATGGCTATTAACTTTCAGTATGCCATTTCTATATGGCTGACCTTATTACATCACTATCTTATTTCATTACTTTTTCCATCATCATCATCATCACCATCATCATCATCACCATCTGTGCTGTGTCTACTTTTTGCAGGAGTTAGCCCAAAGTAGCTATAGAAACATGGCACATGTATGTTATAGTTTCTGTCATATATACTATAATACTGCTATATACAAATAAAAAATCTTTTGGTCAATTCATTATAGGAATCCTCAGTATCATCTCTTATACATAATCTTTTCAATATCTGTCTCACATCTAAGGAATAAGATACATATAGACAAGGTAACGATAGACTATACTAACCTCACCTTACATTGCTTCCTAACCACCAGAATCCACATAGGAAGAGAAATTCAGTTTAAACCTTGATCAAAGCTTTTCTTAGACCAAAAGAATCAGAAATTTACTATATACGTAGATACCATTTTTAACGGGATGAATCACAGCACATATACTTACAATTGGGTCGATCCTATATATATGTATATATATGTATATATATCCAAGTATATATGTTATAGTTTCTATCATATATACTAATTATACATTCTACAAATAAATAGTCATTTGGCCAATTCATTATAGGAATTGTCCTGCCATCTTCCTCCATATACGTATAATACCAACTATTCACTGTTGCAAGCACTGCCATTCTGATATACATATCTACTTCTACAATGATCATTTAACTGGGATATATATATATATATATATATTACAAGTTACAAATTTATGAGGGCCAAGTGACTATACAATATTAAAATTACAATCAAGAACTAGCTACACATGCAGTGCAAGTTACAAATTTAAAGAGATCCAAGTGACCCCTTGGATAATCAGTATTTTAAACAGTACAAGACTTTAGTCACACTAGTACTGTTGCAGGCTTTGAAATCCTCAACTACTGCATAGAGAGTAGTAGTTGATACAGATCATCCAATTGCAAGGTAGAACACATGGCCTACCAATTACCTTTCCACACCTTAGTATAGACTGAAGATGATGCATCTGCATGCCATATATCAACAAAGGCTTCAGTATTAAAGGGGTCTCAGCTAATAACCACAGCAGATTTGATTTGCCTTGTGAGGGAGCTAAGAACACCGACGGTTGGTTGCATGCATTGGCATAATCAACAGGGTTAGAGACCATTTTGTAACTTGTACACAAGGGACATAAAAGGCCAAGGCCTTTATATACGTATATCTTGATTATTTTGCTTATTTAATTAATTAAGCAAAACTTCGCCAGACGTTTGTCATATACATGTACCATGATATATGTCGGTTTCACAGTTATCTGACAAATTGAACATTTTTACTAAAATAACACTTGGTTTCAATATAAATTTTCTATAGCTTTTCTATAGTCCTATGGCATTTTATATGCAGACTTTGTCCTCGGTTTTCTACCAAACGGAGACCTAAATGAAAAATTCCTTATTTAAAAATGAGTTTTATACCCTAATCTTTATGATAATATGCCCATTTTGTTTCTAAGTCCTTTCCTGGAGCCATATGAATTATTTATATTATTTATTTATTTATATTATATTATATTATATTAGATTAGATTACCTTAGTATATTGTAACTTGTACTGTATATAGGGTCCAATTGTAAGTATGTGCTGTGATTCATCCCGTTAAAAAGTGGTATCTATATTTTCAGTAAATTTCTGATTCTTTTGATCTAAGAAAAGCTTTGATCAAGGTCATTTCTTTTCCTATGTATATAGATTCTAGTGGTTAGGAAGCAATGTAAGGTGAGGTTAGTATAGTCTATCGTTACCTTGTCTATATGTATCTTATTCCTTAGATGTGAGACAGATATTGAAAAGATTGTATATAAGATATGATGCTGAGGAGATTGCATGACTGCTATATTATTACTTAATTTATACCTTATTACATTATGTTTACATAAAAATGTATGTATGTATGGTCAGATAAATATAGCAAAGTAAATACACATATATATATACATTGTTATTCATGTAACTGTCTGCTATAGAATTTATTAATATACACACACCTTTCTAAATGTCAAAAACTGTTTTGATGCTCTACTACTTATGTAAATTAGCTAAACAGCTGTGGGCCCAATTCCATTTTTCTTCAAATGAATTAGTGACAGCATCCAAAATTATACAGGCATATAACAAATTGTGATTAATTTTCTTAAACTAAGGAATACGTATATATAAACACTCCTAAATTTGAATGCACTCTAGCTACATGAAGCAATTAAGCATGTACCCAAATAGAAGTAAATTTCAGTATACATTTTCTGTATGGTTAGGCTTATATTGGTTCTTTACTTTTTGCAGATGTACTTTATTAACTAGTCACTGTTGCAAGCACTCCTACTTCTACAATTATCATTTTGAACTGTTTTTATTTAACTTGTATTCCATATTCATATTATATTACCCTAATATTATGTGCCATAATTCATTCAGTTAAGCAAAACTTGATATTGTATATATGTATATTAGTTGACTAACAACAACTACTCCATATCATTTCATATTTGTACATACATGTGATATGTATTTGTGCCTTCATTTCCTGTTCCTTCATTTAAATTGTAATATTAGTGATTTTTGTATTAATTGTCTTAAGAAAGGTTTGATCAAGGTTGTTAACTGAATTTCTCTTCCTATGTGGATTCTAGTGGTTAGGAAGCAATGTAAGGTGAGGTGAGTATAGTCTATCGTTACCTTGTCTATATGTATCTTATTCCTTAGATGTGAGACAGATATAGAAAAGAATTTAAGAGTTGCAAGATATGAAAGTGTAATAAATCTCTTGATGCACCTACTATGTAGAACAATTCCTTTTGGCATTTAAAAGCTTCTCCATATATATAACCTCAGGACTGATATAAACGTATATCAGAATTTAACATTACATACACCACCATGTACACACCCTCACATATGATAGCATAATTCATACCTTACTGTACGTATATTCTATGTCTAAATATATATATATATATATATATATATATATATATATAGACAAATATTTAGATGAATAGCTAGATACAGCAAATATATATGATCCAGGAAGTGTGGGGGATAATTGCACTGGGGCTATGATGAACAAATAAGTATTAAGGATAAGGTTGAAGTCCTGTATGGCAATCATGGAGTGATCGCCATATATACCCATCCAAGATACAGCATGCAAGATACAGCAAATGTATACCAATTGCTATATATGTATATTTGTGTGTGCATGTGTATGTATATATAATTGTCATGCATATATATGCAGATGACATTGGAGAAAATGTTATTAATTACAGGAGAACTCAAAAATGTATAATTTACTAATCAATGTATACGTGCATATATCATAGACAATCCATACATATATGTATATATGCATAAATTGATAAGTTTCAGATACAGCTATACAGTTACCCATATAATCACTAATGGATATCAATATAGAGTACTTCCTCATTCCAGCTACAGGCAGTACCAGTCTTGGAACAGCAAGTGATCTGCAGAATGTATAAAAACAAAGATTTGGCTCCTACTTTTTCACCTTTGTTCGGACATATGTTCAGCCTGAGGCATATCATACAGCAATGAAGGGTGCTATAACTTTGATCCTTACCATCCTGGCCATCCAAATGGTCATGATCAATCTTACTACAGCAGTGGATGGGCAACGTACGTATCTGTTGTTGTGACAGCTATATATACATTCACAATTCATTGTTTGCTTCAATATACTTAGATATAGGGGAAAACTTGACATCAATTATAGAGAGAACAATATACCTTATATAATTGTGCAGATTTCTTAATGTTTTATTCTTCATTAGAAGTGAAACCTTTACAGGGTATTGACTAAACTGTACAGTCAATTAACACTGTTAAGTGCTGTGACCTGCATGGTATTTATATATACTTATAACCATGCACAATTCTCTGGGTCATGCACTGAGAACGGGTGGAATTCCAACAACAATTAAAATGACGAAAGGAAGAAAAAGAAGCCTTACTGCAGGATATATATGTAGTTGTTTTATAATATTTTTAATTATTCATGCAAAGATGTATAGAAACTAATCTCTTAGGTAAATAAAATTGTATATAAAAATGATTTGATTTATCAATTAATCTTTGCACATGTAGATACTTGTAGCCTACCTCCAGAAACAGGTCCTTGCAAGGCAAAGGTACCCAGATTTTACTACAATGCTATGAGTGGTGAGTGTGAGCGTTTTATATATGGAGGATGCAGAGGAAACAAGAACAACTTTCAGACATTGGAAGACTGTCAAAAGGAGTGTGGTCAGTGAACTACATACTAGCTGTAAAGATCCTTTAAGATTTCACAGATATTAAAGATCTGTTTCATATCTGTACAGGTTCAGCTATTTGTAGCCTACCTCCATGGATTGGACCAATAACATGTTTGGCCTCCTTTCCCAGATATTTCTACAATTCTACCAGCGGTACGTGTGAGTTTTTTATATATGGAGGATGTAGAGGTACCCAGAATAACTTTGAGACATTGGCAGAATGCAAAATGACGTGTGGTGAGTTAACCACGAACCAATGAAGAGTTGGTTGATTTGTTCTCAAAATCTAGTTTGATATGTTATTATTCAAGTGTATACTATATTATATCCTCCTTGAGCATATATATACGTATGTACGTATATATATATTCGTACAAGTGTTACAAATGCTTATACTGGTGTATGTCTGGTTATATACATATGTATAGTGCATGTGCATGTGCATGTATTACGTATATATACATGGCAATACATTTATAATATAGACCAATGGGCCATGCACCTCTTGCTTGGGTTTATTAAAATCTTTTTGATTATCCTGTAGAGGAAGGTTTAGAGAGTTGGGGTACTTGTAGACTACCTCCAGAAACAGGTCCTTGCAAGGCTGGCTTTATTAGATATTACTACAATCCTGTAAGTGGTGAGTGTGAGACTTTCACATATGGAGGATGCCTAGGAAATACTAACAACTTTCAGACAGTGGAAGAGTGCGAAAAAGAATGTGGTGAGTTAAACATATGCATGAATGTGCTGTCCCCTTAAAACTTATTTCATATATGTATCATTATGTATACACAAAGATATAATTGTACTTTTATTGGCTTATAGTGGCAATATACGTATACGCATATAATGTATGTGTAATACATATTAATGACCAATGCATGGGTTCCTCTTACTGGACATGTATATACGTACATAACTTAAAGAACCTATATTTTTCTGCAGGAGAAATGGTTGATAGTGGGCACATTTGTAGCCTACCTCCTAAAACAGGTCCTTGCAGGGCCCAAATCCCTAGATATTACCACAATATTGAGACTGGGGAGTGTGAGACTTTTATATATGGAGGATGCCAAGGAAATGCTAACAATTTTCGGACAAAGGAGGAGTGTGAAGAGAAATGTGGTGAGCTAATCATGAACCAATAAAGTGCTGTCTTATTTCTCCTTAAAATTTAGTTTAAAATACAAGTTATATAAATAAAATCATCCATAAGAGGTTAGAAATACATATAGGGATGGCAGTGCTGCAACCATGCTACATCTAGAAAAAGTAACAAACAAGACAGGGATCATGTGGTAATCCTAACCATGCAGAAGTTACAAAATGAAATTTACTAGAGTGACTTAACCATACACTTCCATGTTTGTGCACATCATGATATACTGTATAGCCAAAGTAAGGATGATGTGCCCAAACATATAGAATTCAAAGTGATGTGTATAAGGTTAAATTTCATTCAAGTTACCATATGATTTGGCTTACCAAATGATCTTCTTTTGTTACTTTTTCTAGATGCGTTGTAGTGCACGTCTCTGCCGACATTAAATGGTGTAAACTGTACGTACATGTATGTATGTATGTACATGTAAACTGGCAATATAACTATGCATGCATCTATAAGTCAATAACTAATGACCAAATCAATTCTGTGAATGGGGTGCCTTGAGCTCTTGCCAATGTGTATATATTGTTAACGAATTAACCTTTATAAAATTAATAATATATAAACAAAATATAAATAAAAAACAAACTTTAGAAGATTTGGTTTATGGACTTTTGCATGTGTACATATATAGATACTTGTAACCAGCCTCGAGACCCAGGTCCTTGCTATGCCAAGATTCCTAGATTTTACTACAATGCTAAGAGTGGTGAGTGTGAGCATTTTATCTATGGAGGATGCAGAGGAAACAGGAATAACTTTCAGACAATGGAAGAGTGTCAAAATAAATGTGGTGAGTAGCTATACCTCTAGTATAATTTTTCCAAAAGTTAGAGATTCTGTTTTCTTATCAATACAGCTGCAGATATTTGTAGCCTACCTCCAAAGTCAGGACTTTGCTTGGCTTACATGCCCAGATTTCACTACAATGTTACGAGTGGTGAATGTGAGCGTTTTATATATGGAGGATGTGGAGGAAACAAGAACAACTTTAAGACCGTGGAAGAGTGTCAAGGGGAATGTGGTGAGTTGATCATGGACCTGTATAATAGTCCTTAAAGGATAGCTTGATATATATACTATCCTCATCATTTACATGACTATATGGATGTTACACCACCCATTTATGTCTCCTGAGGAGTGCAATGAGTAAATAGGTTGAACCAAAACTCACTTGATGGGAACCAGAGTCTTCCATTAGCCACTCACAAAGATGGTCGGCCATGTCAGTATATGTCATACGTATATATTATGGAGGCTTGAGTGGTGTATATGTATGTGTACGTATGTATGATTAGTGAACAATGGGGACACCACCTCTTGTTCATGTGCATCCTTACTGATTATACTTGTATTGGCTCTTCTATAGGGGAACATGGCCACGGGAATTCAACTTCAGAAGCATGATTGCACAATCATGTGAATTAAGCAATAGGTGAAGCTCTAATTATTATGATTAAATATCATACTCTATCTATATATCTATCTATAGCTCTATCTATATTTGTCTATCTACGTGTATCTAAATTTATTTTGATGTATTTGGTATTTAATTAGATTTAAAAGGTTCTCCATTGGAAACCTAAGTTTGATATATACGTACATTTTCATCAAAAAATTCTTTCAAATCTATTTAGTACAGCATTTGGTATATATGCATTATCTTTTAAGGAGCTATATATATACTGTACATGCATTGCATATACACACATTCATGTGTACAATTGTTATCACTGTCAGAGAACACCAGAGAAAACTGAATCTATTTGTAAATATTTATCAATAAGATTTGTTTACTTGTTAATTTTATATATGTGCAGATTTCTTGGATTGCATGGACCGGAACCTGAGCAAGCTTCAGGAAAACATATATCATTAACCATTTATATAGACTTGCCAAACCAGATTAATTCAATATAACCAATGCAATAATCATTTATTGTCTATGTTATTATCATTCATCGATTGAATACTTGTCTTTGCTATATATAATGCTGTCAGATCAATATTGATTTGATAGGAAGAGATTAGAGCCACCTTTTGGGAGAGTGGAAGTCTGCAAGACAATAAATATATATGCATGAAAATGCTATATAGTACGTATATGTATTTGAAGCTGTAATTTTGTCAATCAATAAACTTATTATAAGCCTTACAGCCAACACAAAATACTTGTGGTTGTAACTATATAGACCTAGGCTATCACATGGAAGTTTAGTGTATTGCTGCGGTTAGACACGATTTTGTCCCTAATCAGTTTGTCATGAGCAAGAGGAAGGTTGCACCAAGTCAATCCAATCCAAACCACGACTTTTGTGACTTTCTTACTGGTAAGGTTGAAGGATGGTAGTTTATCCTAGTAACGTAGACTATAGTCTGTGTGTGATGGTCTTACATCCATAGAATTGGCAAATTACGAAAAGAATGTAAACCGAAAGATTCACAAGTACAACGTCTACAGGTAACTACTGAATATTTTAGTCATTACTTTTACAGTAGTTCTAGCTTCATTGCATGTTCCATCAACCTAAAGTGACCTATAGCTGCCATACGTTAATAGTAGTTATTGTGATGTAGAAAGGCAGCCGGTATTCTCGCTAAGTATCCTTCGCGAATAAAGAATGGAGAAGAAGCTAGAGCCCTGCCTGGAATTGGGAAGAAGATTGCAAACAAGATTGACGAATTCATTGAGACTGGTACACTGGAAAAACTGGAAAAGGTCTTCAGTTTGGTTGTGTGTAGTAGGTGTGCTATAGCCAAACCTTTATACCTGTGCGTATTTCGCATTTAGATTCGTAAAGATGATACAAGTCAGTCCATATCATCCCTCACCAGAGTTACTGGAATTGGGTAAGATACTGTAGGTAGTTTGATAGAGTGTTTCTTCCTATCCTCATTCTCTCCCTGAGATCACCCTCCATCACTGCCTTGGTACCTCTATTGATCTAATCATTGTTGCCTTCCTTGGTCTCTCCTTCAGTCCTCCTTCCTTGGTCCCTCCCTCAGTCCTCCTTCCTTGGTCTCTCCCTCAGTCCTCCTTCCTTGGTCCCTCCCTCAGTCCTCCTTCCTTGGTCCCTCCCTCAGTCCTCCTTCCTTGGTCCCTCCCTCAGTCCTCCTTCCTTGGTCTCTCCCTCAGTCCTCCTTCCTTGGTCTCTCCCTCAGTCCTCCTTCCTTGGTCTCTCCCTCAGTCCTCCTTCCTTGGTCTCTCCCTCAGTCCTCCTTCCTTGGTCCCTCCTTCAGTCCCTTCCTTGGTCCCTCCCTCAGTCCTCCTTCCTTGGTCCCTCCCTCAGTCCAACCATTTTTTCATCCCTTGGTCCCTCAGTACTTTCCTCAGTAATTGTATCTCCCCTTTCCTTTATGTCTTTCCTTTAGACCAGCAGCAGCTAGGAAGCTCGTAGACGAGGGGCTTACAACACTTGATGATTTAAAGAAATCTCCAGAGAAATTGAACCACCATCAGAAGATAGGCGTAAAGTAAGGATAGTAATACGTTTTGTTTATTGGGCACTATGATTAACTGTTTATAGGTATTTTGAAGAATTTGAGTTAAGGATTCCACGTGCAGAAATGTTGGAACTGAAGAAGACAATAGAGGAAAGGATTGAGGCTGTAGATAAGAAGTTTGTTATGACGGTGTGTGGATCCTTCAGAAGAGGTACATACGTATGTACATACAATACAATCGCAATGTAACAAAATCGCTTATAGTGAATGTCTAAGCAGGTACTTTGCTAGCCCCAGCAAAAGGTGTATGCTTTTATACAGTATGTATTCAATATATATAGTGAATATTTGATACAAGGAACTTTTCTGGTCCCCCCTGAACTTCACTACCAACTCCACTGTACGTATATATACTGCATGTATATAGCTACGTATGTATATATACCTTATGTATGCAATAACTAAAACCTATGTGTATTCACTTGTAGTACTCTGCAGGTCACAAAATGGTGTCTGTTGTGATATGTAAATAACTAGGCCTCACAATATTCTTCAGCTTTTAAGCATCTAAAGATGTACATAGTTTGGTAAATCTCTTGTCAGACATTTTTCGCTGAAGAATACCCTCAGTGCGGAAATTTCTGAACTGCATCTTTGGATGCTTAAAAAGTAGAAAGATGAACCATTCAAAAGATGGCTTGATGCAGTTAGAAGAAATCCTTATTCTATATTCAAGTTGTCTGAATATTGGACCACACTCCCCAGGACTCTACTGTACATAGCCTCAGCCAAGACCATTCTACTGTTCATGTGTTACATAGCATTGAGTTTGGTAGGGTGGGCTTAGACTAACACTGCTATATAAGCATGCCAAGGATTCACAGAAGATCAAGATAAAATATATAAGCATGCATGTGTTGGAATCATTTAACGCAGTTGACAGCCGATTATTCATTTTACAGGTGCTTCCACTAGCGGAGATATAGATATATTATTGGGCCATCCTGACTATACTTCAGAGACCAAATCTAAGCCAAACTACATTGAGAGAGTTGTGACAGAACTTGAAAGGGATAACTTTGTAACTGATACATTGTCCAAAGGGGAATCAAAGTTTATGGTACGCAATAACCAAATAAAAAATTTACAACACAAAAATTCTTAGCATAGGCACTTTTCTACACTTACAGTATTACTCTACATATAGACTTTTGAATGAGGATACAGTTTCTTCCTTGTCTCTACTGGGCCAGATAACTGAGTCTGGGAATTCTGCCCGTCATCAGTGATCCTGGGAGTCTTTGTCTTCTTCTCTTCTCTAAGTCCTTGTCATGTTTATGTTGTACTCGTCATTTCCAGTAGTCACATGATTATATGTACTTCCTATATCTGCTCTATCATCCAATTAATGTGTTTCTTGTATAGGGTGTCTGTCAGTTACCAAAGTCTGAAGGCTTTTCTAACCCCCTTCATCGCAGAATTGATATAAGGATCATCCCCATTGATCAATACTATTTTGGTATACTCTACTTTACAGGAAGTGACCAATTTAATAAGCAGATGCGTCAGCATTCATTAGACCAGGGTTTTACCCTAAATGAATATTGTATTAGACCATTAGGAGCTACTGGTAAGATCTTAAACATTAAACAGATCTATTTAGCTAGGTGTGACATGATGCCTCCTACTTTGACCTTTGACCTCTGACCTCCACATGCATGCAGGTGTTCCTGGTGAACCAATTCCAGTGTCCTCTGAAGAAGATATATTTGACATCATTGAGATGGCCTATAAGAATCCTGAAGAGAGGAACTTGTAGATTGTCTTGTACAGTACTTGGACCAAGAATATACGTATTACTTTACGTATATTTTAGCCTGATGTCTTAGGTTTTATAATAGATTATATAATATAAAAATTTTATAATTAATCAGTACGTCCACTTTGGGTCGGTTGTCCAGACCAGACATTGCAATCGGTAGCACTAGTGACTACCATTAGAACAAACTTTCCCACTAGAATGATGTCACCATGCATGCAGTGATAACCTTTTACCATTACTGATTGCAATGTCCAGTCTGGACAACCAACCCAAAAAGTACGTATATATACATACTTATTATTTACACTTAAATTAACGTGCACTAGTACTGAAATACGTAGCAATCATAATGACGATGATATAATTATTATACTATTACTACAATTAAGAGTCAAAATTTCATAATGTACATACGTATATATATAATTCAGTCTGGTAGTAAGTTCAAGTAAAGTTTCTATGCATCGCTGTATAATTATGTTGCCATGGAGACTGATATGGCGGAGATGATAAGGACAAGGAGAGTTATTAGAGAAATACCGACTGTGACTCCTCCATTATCTCTTTGTGTTGTTTGCTACATTAAGAACAATGATACATACTTTTTGATGTGCCAAATAATTATACATTTCAGAAAATTTAATATATACGTATATACATTCAAAAAATAATTAAATGATAGCCTGGATGCATGAGGTGCAAGCTCTCATTTTCACTAATCAAGTGACGCACACACTTGATACTGATCAAAGAGATATGTTAACAATGATTATATCAGTTAGGCCATATATATAGGGTTGACTGGATAACACACAATCTATGTATTAACTATAATATAAACATTTGCATGTACCAATAGTGTTGTAAAGTAAAAATATATATCATTGTTGTGTAAAACATACATATTTGTATGACAATTTACTGTAAGTAGAAAAAATATAGGGGAACTTTAAGATCTAAAGCATCATCATTGAACTTTGGATATTTGGATCTCTCTGGATGTTACAGTACATGTACGTACGTACGTACATAGCTTTCTTTCAATTAAATTATATAACACTTATCATTTGTTTGACATACACATGAAATGAACTCCTCTACTGCTCGGTTCCAATCTCCCTGCTGTGAACAATATCTAGATAACAATATAGTGCAGCCATCTTGTTCTACTATGTTCATACTGAACTGGTTACCACGGGTTGTGGGCCACAAAGTACCATCAGCAGTTTCCATCTCACAGGTCATGTTGCTAGGAGCTGCATAAATAGTTGTGGTTTGATTATCACAGTTTGTACACAGAATTATTGCATATACAATGCATGACAAGGATCTCATGTATATTTAGAAACTTTATATTGATATGCTATCTAAGTTGAATTAATGTTCAAATAAATTCTGTCATTTTAATACTGTAAGTACACCTATATTATCATCATGATTGTAACTGAAGAAAGTAACAATTTTGTAGTTATATATATATACACTTGCATAGACAGTGTGTGTTACATAGGTATATAAGTAAGAATTCTATTCATGATGTAAATGCCTATATACATTTAGCACTTCTATAAACTAGATGGAGTTTACACATATGAAAATATAAATAATTTCTGGAATATTTATCCTAGACCAGCCAAGTGACTGAAGGCTTATCTTGGCTGGGGGACCAAGGTTCTATTAGATTGGCAACAGTGATCATCTAAGGAGGGTCAAACAGCTTCCAGCCAAGATTTTAGTCACTTTGACTGGCTTGGTGTAATAATTACAGTGATTATTCATGCTTCATCATAGCGTTTGCATAGGCTTTGTGCACCTATACATCAGCTATTAACTGCATGTATGTATTAACTGTATGTATGTTATACAGTATGTCATATATATCTACCTAACCTGTGCTCAGTGTTCTAGTAACATTCACTAAAACACCATTTTCTGTAAAAGTGTATTTCCTTCTTGTCACAATTGAGGTAAAGAAATAATAGGTTCCTTCTTGCAACTGTCCTTGTATGTAGTACTGTGAACCAACTGGCAACAGAAGACTTGATGTAAGGTCTCTGGAAATGTCACGTACATCTGGTCCTAGACTATATTCCGTTTGAGTCAATCTTGTTTCAAAGTCACATGTATTTAGTGGTGGATGGAAGAATGTGAAAATGGCTGTGTTGTTGATAGGTAGTGATATAACAGTGTAAGCATCAGATGCTGCTAATTGCCTAGTAAAACCTGCAAAGGAAACAAAGTCAGATATAAATAGGTGCAATTGACCTACAGTATATATACAGTACAAGTTACAATATACGTACTAAGGTAATCTAAATAAATAAATAATATAATTGAATAATTCATATAGCTCCAAGAAAGGACCTATATATATACGTATAGGTAAAACCTCTATTATATATATTATGTACCTTCAACATCATTTTCATTAAAACTCAGCAGTACATAGGCAGTGAATGGACATGCCTTTGTTGAAGAATCCTTCACACAAAAGCTGACAATATATGTAACTTGTGGTTGGAAGGTCATTATATGAAATTTATCAGTTGTTGATTTTCGGAGATTACCACCATTGATGCTAAGATAAACCCCGTCCCCACTCTGAAACGAATCCCAAATGAGCAATGCAGATGTGCTGGATTGAAAGGGTATTACACTCCTTACATTGTTAACACTCCCAGTTGGACCTTTGGATAAAAAGAAGTTGTATTGAGGAGAATATCTATGTATTGTCAACATGCAGTACAAATTGCTATGGAGGGGAAAATATGAGTTATCTAATATAGTATAATGATAATCTGAACTGCCAACACTTGAAATATTAATAAGCATGCACCTTTTTTATTGGAATATTGGCTAGCTATAGGTATATATACGTATATAGCATTAGGTTCACATTAGATCCATATAGCTAATGCATACGTATATAATGAGGTGTGTACTACGTATGTATGTATACCATATACGTACGTAGCAATGACAGGAAATACATTTTCGGTGGTTTGCAATTGGCAGTTTAGATATAGTTAATAACTGACAACTTGCCAATACTTCCAGCTATACGTACAAACAATGTTATAAATGGAACAGATGAATGGAATATAAGGGGTATAGTTAATGGATCATAATATTTTGTTTATTATGAAAAATATACATACGTACTGTATATCCAATACTGTTAGGATAGAAATAATCACTGGGAATATTACGTCTGACTATTTCTTAGACTATCACATCATAACTTTTACACTGGCCATGGCTTAGTGCAATTAACTCTCTTCTCATACAATATTGTATACATCTATAGTGTATTCTACATGTTCTCACTTGTAGCTTCAATTTCGGGAACCTTAATGTGAATGGTTTCAGTGAAGGGACCCCTGCCCACCTCATTTTGGAATGCAACCTTGATTGCATAATAACCAGATGCATCCACAGTTACATTGGCCAGAGGGAGGTCAATAATAGGAAAGAGACTTATAGATTCATTCACAGACACCACTAAGGTTGGAGGAGCAATGGGCAACTCAATTGAAAGGACCTCAAGATTGATAACAAATCCATCAATATTTACAATGACAACCTCTGGACTGTTAAGAACTACAAGAAGCAAAAGACACATACGTTTGTATACAGTAATACCTGACTATATATACATATACATTATATAATTACAATATTATGCAAATACAACTGAAAAGGGATTACACTGTTATGGTTATTTATTAGCTTTTAATGTTATGTACTGTATGTTGAATAACACATTATTGGGAATTTACATATATTATACGTATGATGGCAGTTAATTATTGAGGTTGCCGTAGTGTTATGAAAACAAGAAATTTCAAGACGTTTCGGTCTGCAGACCTTCATCAGTTGAAATGACACAATAGGTTACACCCAAAGTATATAAACATTGTGGTAGATGTGTGAAGTTGTGATGTAGAGTGATGTATTGTGGTGCAATAGTTTTTTCCGAAACGTCTTGAAATTTCTTGTTTTCATAATGCTACGGCAAGCTCAATAATTAACCACCATATGCTCAATGTAGCAATGAACCTCTACTCTATCACTTATATATGACATATAACATTTATATATATACAAGATTTATCTGTCTTACCTGCATTTCCTGTGGTAACTATTGCACAGGTGGATGGAGATAGCTCTGAGGAAGACATTGCTTTGTAAGCCTTTAAGCAGAACAAGTATCTACTGTTGGGGGAGAATCCTTCCACTGAGATCTGAAGCCCAATGATAGAAGAGTCAAAGTCAGGTATGGAACACCCTTGTCCCAAATCATTTCCAAAATTGGCACACAATGCTTCAAGTCTGTAAAGATAATTGCCCTCATCTGAGGAGGGTGCCTGCCAACTGAATTCTATGGTAGTACCAGAGCTTTCTGAGACTTTAGCAGTAAAATCATTAGGGGCCTTATCTGTAGATTAAATCAGAGTGAAGAAATTCACATTACATGAATAATCTACACTATTATTGGACATTCATACATAATATGTATAACTCGTGTTTACAGAAGAGACTATACATATGTATACATTGATATGCAGTGTTTTAACTGAAAACCTTGTGGGTCACATGTTGACTAAATATACAATATATACGTGCAGTATATGAGTTTTGGCAAAAGCAAATGTATTGAAATGCATTTATATACAGTGGACCATCGCTTATCTGGACCTCGAAGAGTAGAGCCCTAATTCAAAGGCACAGTGTTAGAAAACTGGATATATAACATATTGATATATCTATCCTAGCTAGTTTAGCTTCTATATCTATATATGGAATTGATGGTATTCCAAGAAACAGCTTTCTCTATCTCTGTCCCAGTAGGAGAAGAGAAGGAGAAGTACGTAGAAAACTTTTATACCCTCATCAAAAACTCTCGTTCCCTATAGGCCTTTACTCAAATAGATGTAGCATGTAACTGATTACAAAAATGGTATTCCTGTTTGTATATACGTACACATACACACCTGATGATGGTATTCTGACAGTGAGTGTTTCCCGTTGCTCTAATCCTATTCCACTATTGGCGATAATAGTAACAGCAACATCAGAGCCTTCACAAAGATCTGTCAGATTGACAGAATTTCCCTTTGGGATGATCTCCTTGATAAGGACGTTCTCTTCCAGAGGCTGCAGTGGTAGGACATACCCCACTTGTATCCGATAAGCGAGGTATGGTCCATTCACATCAACAGGATCAGTCCACCTCACATACAGTGAGTTGGTATCATAGATCATATGCTGTATACCTTCTGGTGGGATCTCAGATGGAACTATAGAAGAGCATGTACATATATAGTAAGTTTAGAGTTAGGTAGGGTCTGATTGATGTGAAAAACAGACTGATCACATCTTAATGAAGTTACTCACTCTAAATACAAAACACACACAAACACAGCTTAGGAATGAAGTACATATAGTGTATGTCTATATATGGATATGCCCATTCCTCTCGATTATCTGAACACTCTGATCATGCCTACAAGTATGACAATGGAATACCAAGATGGATGCATGCAGCCATATTATAGTAAAGCTAAGCATAGCCCACACATACCATATGGTTGAATATTAGATACATGGCAGCCATGTAATTACTATTCACTGGGCATGTGAGAAGTAATTGACAATTTAATTACTGTCAAAACAAAGTATTCAATGAGTACATTTATTTTTGTTATAATTAAATCATGTATGGCAACATCATTGAATTGAATAGAGCCGTAAAGGAATATAGGTAAATATAAGAAAATGGCTGTATATATATGTCAACAGTTTGTATATAGACAACTGCAGACTAATAGTCTCTTACTGAGATGCCAATATTATTCCCTTTTGGTATGGAAGTGGTCAAATGTATTTACAAGAAAGTACGTACATATTTGCAATTGGCTGAAATTGTTATTTTAACAAATACCTGCATACATACATACATACGTATACTGGTATATACATAGCTCCATGTAAGATACAGGGCTATTACTACGTATATACATATATGATTACCCGTTGGAGGTGTAGTTATGTAGATGGGATCACTAAATTCAGAGAATACTCCTTCGCGATTAGCTGCTACCACAAACTTGTATGTTGTGAAGTAGTCCAGTGTTCCAAAGTCAGTTGAAAGCTGACCTGGTGACCCTCCAATCCTTCTTCTTGGTTCTTCTATCACCAAGAAGCTAGTTTCAACACTATTGGTATCTACGCTGACCCCATTCTCATGTTGTATAATATAGCTAGTGATGGATCCTGGATCAGTGGTAGGCGGGTCCCATGTTAAAAAGATGCTGCCAGAGCCCCCAGATATGGGACAAGCCTGCTGTACATTAGAAGGCGCTAAATCTGCAAAGAGGAGAACCACTTTAGGTTATATGATTGATGCAATGTGCAGCTACACTGTAAACATTTACTTATAGGTATACAAATTTAAGGTAGGTTAAAAACTGACCTGCTGAAACAATACAGGTTATTGTAAACATTCCTAAAATCACAGGTAGAGTTGCCGGAAACATTTTATCCAAAAGGAAGGCTATATATTACTTTCAAAGTTTCTTTCTAGTTGAAATAGAGGCCTGATTTCTTGCCTTTTATACTTCTTAATGTTGAACTGGTGTCCATATATGTATGTCTAGGCCATTGTCTGGTTCATATCCTTTCTTGTACTGTTTCATATGGATACTATCAAATTCTGCTACTAAGTATGGCTTCAATAGCCTTTGAAGATGCTATATGCAACTAATTAATCCCTCTGTGGTACAAAATATGGCTTCCTCATTCAGGAGGACAAGATTAAGTGGATCAGGTGATGTTGGTATGGCTTCAGGACATGCTTCACAGGCTGCATGTATGGGGAGATAGCATCTGGTCTATTGAACTTTTGAGTAGATACCTGTTTTTATCATTCACAGAAAAACAGACTAATTTAATAAAATGCTACTTTTGATATAAATCTGTCTTCTTCTCAGTGTTACACATGCCTAGATATAAGATAGCATTAATGAGAGACCATATCTGGTGGTTGTGGTTCTTGAAAACTACTCCAGAAGGATAACCAAGAGAGTCTCATTCAGAAGATGGTATTAAGTCACCTTTGACAATCATAACTCTGTAACAATGACAATTTACAGTGAGCTAATGGTTAGAAACAGCCCTATTGCTGTTGTCATGGCAGATGTACTTGGCTGGTATGGTCCAAGAAAATTGTTAATGAATTGTTGCCATGGTAATAAATATCATTCCCTGTCAAAAGAATTGTTATTCAGTTGTTTACAATTTTACCCTGCTATTGATCTTTGCTATTGCCTGCTCCTCATAACACACCTAATAAAATATTGTAATAATTGTATTAATACAATTGCAATTACAACTGACCAGAACATTCTAATGAACCTCTCTAATTAAGCACTTTAGCAAACACATGACATATTGAAATAAACTCTGAAATTGTTAGTGATAATACAAACTGACATGTAATACTTTAAAACTAACAATAAACATTTAAAGGCATAATAAGAGATATGAAACAGTGATACACTTGGCACTTGGACAAATTGAGAGAACTGACCTATTAAAGGAATCCTTACTCTATTAAGAAATAGAAGTTTAGTTAACCTACCAAAACCAAAAGTTTGGTATCTATTGCTATTTATGTAGTTACAGATTAGAAAATAAAAGCTGAAACTTGTAAAGGAGACTGCAAAATATGGCTGAAACACACTTTTCATTGACCTGTACTACTATAGACAACTCCAAAATGATTCTAATTTGAAGGAAAATTGTCTGTGAGAACAATAATCCATACTGCTTATCAAACATAAATTACCATGGCAACACCCAAATAACAATATTGCCATAGCAATGGCTACAATCTATTTAATCAATTCAAAACTAAAACTGAAAAATAGAACACCTAGCTAGGTCACATAAGCCTAAATAATTCATCAAATATATCTACTAGCTGGCCCAGAGGCATTTGCACTTGGAAATGCAAAGACTTTAGCTATGTACGTATGTACAACTACTTACAGTATGTATAGTTTCTTACATAAAGTTGTCTACAGTACCTTGCAAGTGCTAACTGGGTTTACAAACATTTGCTGCCATTTTTAATTTACGTACCAAAACTTACTTCAGTCTCACAGTGCATGTAACATCTCCCATCAACTTCTAGGTAGCTGTCAATTTCTCTGTCAAAGTTATCATCCAAGATAATGTCCAGTGCATTCTGATGAGTGCTCTGAGTTCATAAGGAATAACAATCAAAGTTGTCAACATTTGGCAAGACAAACAAGCACATACAAAGTTGAGAGTGAGGTGCAAGTGAACAAGAAAGGAAACAAATAACCAATTGAATGGTTGCCAGGGAACTGCACCTGGTTGTTATGGAGACTTTTCTACAGTATATAAAATTAATTATAAAATTAATTATTAAATTAATTAACTTTAACAATCCCCTACTAATAATCCCCTACCACTAAGTCTTTCTTGTTACTTAATTGGACATGTTGCTAGGCAACTGACATTTGATTTCCATGACAATTCTTCTGCAAATAGAGCAAATAAAGTATAGGCTGCATAATAAGCCATATACGAGTCTAATCAAATGCTGGTTTGCATAAATTATACCTACAACAAATTACATTTTTAAGAGTCTCACAAGTTTCCAAACGTTTCTTTCTCTTCTTTTTAGGACCTCTTCTCTGTTTCTGAAAGTTTTTTCCTTCACATCTTCATCTGCAAAACAGGGGAGTACATGTGTATTCTTATACATGCGGTAAGAATGCTGATTAATATGCTAATCATGTAACTTAAAAGAAAAACAAACATCATTTAAAGAGGCTATAAATTGTCTGATTATCTAAACAAGATAACCTACCAATCAGTATAGTTTAGGGCATGTACAACGCCAAAGTTCCTCAAAATAGGCAATTTGAATCAGTACGTAGCTACGGCCATTTTGGATTCACATTGATTGAGCAATAGACAAGGATTTAGCTACGTTACCTACACATAATGCTCAAAGACTTTCTTAGTTAAATAGTTAAATAATACCTTTATAGACATCATAATTAAGAAACTTGTGATTTTGTTTAAAAAATACAGCTGTATCCTTGATTCTCAATGTCCTGTGTTGTGCATGAAACATGCCGATTGACATGTCAATTCATGCGTCTGTAAGAGCTTGTGAAGTAATAGATCACTGCTGAAATAATCAGAGATTAGATACTGATAGATTGTTTATTAATTAAGCATTTCTATTCATGGGGTCACTGTACATGTTATGATTTGCTTCGCTGGATAGCCATGAATGATTTCTAGTCGAAAATCAATAACAATAACAACTTGCTGAATAGGCCGGGTCATGTTCTGCATGTTGTCTATTGTTCTTGAACAGGACCTCAAAAACAATAAGCAAAATTTCAATTCCACGATTTTCCGCCAAGTTCACGAAGTTTCCCGCCGACAATTTCTAATAAATAGGCAAGGAAATTTTCAGTCTTTGGCCTCCGGGCTATCAACTCTGGAGGTCTACTTTGGTGTGGATCGATGCGCCAACCATTCTTGGAGTACGAGTAATGGTACATGCCTATCCGAAGGGTCATCGGTGTTCGTATAGTGGGGTGGTCTCTCTACCTATGGGTTAGTGCCTGGAGATGTATCTCACTATTAATCCTGCTTGTGTGTTAAATTGGCACTTGCGGATTCTTGCTATACGACCCGTACCTGGAGGTTGGTGTGGTCCAGTGCCACTACGTAGTCGGTCAGGAAGCTATTGTAGGCTGCCACATCAGGTTGGTTTGGAAGCATTTGCATTTGCATTTGGAATTTTACATGCGCATGTGCTCAATCTTTATGTCCGTATATATGTACGTCCATATATATGCTGGTAATTATGTATTATCTAATTCTTTCTTGTAGTTCATCGATGGGTCCCTACTCTAAAGCAACCTGGCCGATCCCAATGAGCTAAAGTCTGTGTACAGTGCTCTCAAGCTGCGTTGTGTGCACATGATGATTCTCATTGGTGGGAGTTTGTGGTCCGCCAGGGTCGGGCTTGTTCTGTCCGTAGCGTGAGGCAGTGCAGGACTAGTAACTGGTCATAGGGCGGTCAGGTACGCCGGATTGTCCCCGTGCAACTTCTCTTACGACGCAAGTAGTGGAAGTGTCAAACAGAGTTGAGAAACCGGAGGCCTTTTGGGGCACGATGTACTTCTACCTCCACGTGGTGTGTCCTGGGATCACTTACACTCAGTAAAGTGATGCAAAACGAAGTACTACAGCAAACCAATCCAAGCCACTCAAAAGAAGAAAACAAAGCTAGAACATGGTCTCTTTACACCGTGAAGAACTATATTTATTGTTTGAACATTTTTCTCTTGTTTAATTTGGAATTATATATCTGTATATTTCAGTATTTTCAAGCAAAAAATGATTTGATTATTTAGACAATCCCAATTGGTGATAGTGATAAATATAATAAATTCGAAAAATCAAACAAATGTAGCCATCTGTAAGCATTCAGTATACTCTTGTAAATTCTTGCATATTATATGTACATACAAAGAGCATTGGACTTTTTATAATGCATTAAGCAAATATGTTTACATATGAACTCCTTGTACACTATTAATCTATTTGTATAAAAACTTAAAAATATCGTAGCATTTGTGATCCACAGAGCTATAAATATATAGCTTGTAAGTATATACTAATTATAAAAATACATTAATATATATGTATAATTGTGAGCTGGGATGATGGATCACATAGAGCTCACATTTCTGAAGTGCTACATCAGTGGTTAGTATATATACACTACAGCAATTCCTGGTTGCTATGTACGTACAGTATAAGCACATGCAGGATATATTACCTCTAAATGATAACTGTACAATCATCAGATTATTATGCATACATATCGTTTTCCTTTTTCTTTTTGTTTTCTTTCTTTTTCTTATATGATCATCGTGCACACATTTAATAAGCTGGGTCTTGATTATGTATACAGCTCATTCTGAAAATCACCACTAATTAGTAAATGAACATAATTACTTTCTTAGTAGTTAGTAACAGGCCATGAATGCATGGAGCATTGCTGTGGCAATCAGCTCAGTCAATGTACAACTGTTCAATACCAGCAATTTATTCTTTGTTTTTCCCTCTTTACTCTCTGATGTTTGAGAATGATTACTTGTGGTTTTATTATCACTTTGATTACTGCATACATGTATATGTACTCTATATAGTCACAAGCTATTACACGTACATGAACCAGTGAATGAAATTGTGTTTCATTAGTTGATGTACAAAAAGGATTTATGTTTGTCAGTATAGCATTGCTGCTTGAAGAAGATAAGTGTTCAGTTAATTTTTCCTTATCTTCTGTCTGGAAATTCTCCAAGCATTAGGCTCTTCATATCTGGACAAATGACAAGCAGAGCAAGATATCTTTTATATAAGAAGGTATACAGTATGGACAGTCCTACCTGTTATATAATGGTTCCACACGTTGTTGCTTCTTTCGTTTACTTAGTTTTGTAGGATCACCAAACTTGAAGAAGGCTGGGGCAAATTCCACAAGCCATTTGGGATCACATGCAGTAACCTCCCTCATGTACTCTTTAGTTGTCTGGACTAGCTCATGGTATATAACCCTATATACGTACAAGTGGAGAAATGCAACCTAATGGGGGAGGTAAGGATGGATCAGGAGGAAATACAACAGTGGGAGCTACGTACGTATGTACCTACATAATTCAGTTAAAACTATGTAGCAACAATTAGCATCATTAGGGGAAACATTTTCACAATGGGGACACATTTCCATACCAGGGACCAATTTCTACACTAAGGACAGATTGCAATATATTTAAGAGGAAAACGTTTGATGAGCTGATTTATTAGAGGTAATTATGGATATAGCTGGTCATACCAATCTGGTTGTCTGTTGAATAGGGCACTGGAAGGATGAATGTAAACAGTCTGATTGTCCACAATGGTCTTGTAACCTTCCTGAGGATCCTTTCGAGCAGCATTACGGAAAAACCCAGAGCATATTGCCCTTTGTACCCGCGATACATTCTTACCGCAACTCACAACATCCAGTTTGTGTCTTAGGAAAGAAAAGAATTTATTTTCACAGAGCAATACATACAGACATGAGTTATGAAAAGACTTCATTTTACTGCTATAAGGGTTCTTAGATGTTCAATTTACTAGTGGAGAAAGGGATTTGTGAGTTACACCGTACAGACACTTCTTTGCTGTTAAAATACAGTAAAACCTGCATTAGCGGTCACATCCAAATCATGGTTGGTTCTTAAATTGTAAATAATAGGCTGTACATAAGGATTCAATAATGCAGCCCACCTCTCTAATAAGGCAATGTTCAGCTAACCCCAAGCTGACCACAATAGACAGGTTTCACTGTAACAACATATGCATGTGTATATACAGGGAGATAAATTGGCAACGAGTATTAAAGTTATTAAATTAGGATCTTGAAATTAAAGTCCTACTTTACATTCAGAGTGTATAACATTCCTCCCTTATTTGGCTAAATACATAGGTAAGGAGAATGAAGCAGTGTTCACGCTTACCGGTCCATTATTCCCAACATTTGTTTCCTCACGTCTTGTCCTCGTCTGAGGGTTCGAGCTTGAAGAAAGTTCTCAAAACACCAAGGAACCGAGAATTTGTTGTTCTTCCAGGCATTATAGACAGACAAGAGTGTTAAGTGGTCTCCTTCAGTTTGATGAAACCTGGCCTTTCTCTGGTCGGCAATAGCTTGCTTCTCCTATTAGATGGGAGGATCAATAAATATGTAACTTATATGAAAAAAATTGGAAACTTTAAAATAAAAATTAAAGCTGGTCCTATGCTTGCACAAGTTATGAGATGATAGCCGAAAGGAAAAATTCAGAATTTTCAGACGAGTCCTAAGATCATATGAAGAGAGTGACATTTTCACTAAAAAATAAGTGTCAAGTACGTATTTAAATGTGTACTGTGAGTTACATAAGTTCATACTTTGGGCCTATAAAAGACATTTTGCACAGACAACATTGACACGATGGTGAGAATTTCTTCACTGCATCCCAAATGGACAGATTGAATCAACATCTTGGACAACTGGGGATCCAGTGGGAACTCGGCCATCTGCCAAGCAACAGACAACGGTAGCCATTAGATACATACTGTACATTTAAATCACCAGTTGTATCAGCAAATTATTAAAGTTATAGAGTCAAATGGAGAGGTCAAAGCAGCAACTTGAGCTTACCCTTCTTCCAAGTCTTGTCAGAAGGCCTTCTTCATCAAGAGCACTGAGTGAGTGAAGCTGTTCCATTGCAGAAATTAATGTCTACAAATGGAAAACATTCTTAGTCAAAATAACGCTTAATAGGTAAGATAATTAAAGGGATTACCTCCATTGGAGGTGGGTCCATGAAATCAAATGATAGTAGATCATTTATACCCATTGCCTTTAGTGATAACAGAGTGCTGGCGAGATTGGTACGTTGTATTTCGGGTACAGCAGTAGACAACATCTCGTCACGGTAAGCCCTCTCTGTGTATAGACGGTAACACTTTCCTGGTCCTGTTCTGCCAGCTCTTCCTGCCCTCTGCTTGGCCTGAGCTTGGGAGATGGGTGTGACCACAAGGGAGTCCATCCCCGTTTTGGAGTTGTACACCTTCTGCTTGACAAAACCAGGATCAACAACATAGTAGATGCCATCTATGGTAAGTGACGTCTCGGCAATATTGGTTGCCACAACAACCTGAGGTAAAAGACACAAGTTGAAGCGATATGCATAATGTGAATATGTCTATACAAAGATTGAAGGCAAATTTGTACCGTACTTCGGCTGGGTCAAAAAGGACTAGAACAAAATAGAGGCCCAGTAGAACAAAATAGAGGCCTGGGCCTCTATTCTGATAAATACAGTATGTACATACGTACGTACATGAGTTGAATTGGACTACTGAATGATTGTTACATTTGACTCCGTTTAGCATTTCATACTAAGATTTTTACTGCTTTACTGTGCTACACAGTCATGGACAAGTATGTACGTACCTTTCTTGTCCCTGGTGGAGCTGGTTCAAATATTCTGGTCTGCATTTCACTAGGCAGGGCACTGTAGACCGGCAAAATGATCAGTTCCGGTACTTCAGGACCGAGGCTCTTCATCCTCTCATATAATATTTCACAGGCAGAATCAATCTCCTCTTGTCCAGTAAGAAACAACAATATGTCACCTGTAAGGACACACATTGCAGAATAGCATGTACGTATGTACTTGGTACATACGTATGTAGATATCTGAATAATGTATGCATGTATATTCTAAAGAATGAGTAATGTGGTAGTATGGACAGACAGGAGGTGTGGCAGGATGGATAGGAGGTGTGGCAGGATGGATAGGAGATGTGGCAGGATGGATAGGAGATGTGGTAGGATGGATAGGAGGTGTGGCAGGATGGATAGGGGTGTGGCAGGATGGATAGGAGGTGTGGTAGTATGGATAGGGGTGTGGTAGGATGGATAGGGGTGTGGCAGGATGGATAGGAGGTGTGGTAGGATGGATAGGAGGTGTGGTAGGATGGATAGGAGGTGTGGTAGGATGGATAGGAGGTGTGGTAGGATGGATAGGAGGTGTGGTAGGATGGATAAAGGATGCTCCACACACCTGGTGGCTCTGTGAGGTGGATCTGCATTACTGCTATAAGAGATGCATCCAGATAGTCTGTCTCTGGATCCTTAGTATAGAGTGTCTCAACAGGGTGGGTCCGGCCAGGAATAGTGAATATGGGCTGTATACACCAGCAACATCAACAATTTGTAATACTTTTTACTGATGTACCACCTTGTGTGTAGATATAGAGTACTGTACTTACAGCTTCAAAGAAGTACGAAGAGAACTTGACAGCATCCAAAGTAGCTGATGTCACTATCAACTTCAACTCTGGTCTCCTCTTGACAGCCTATGAATGGATGTGGAGTGGTGAATGGATGGAAGGAGTGGAAGGACAGATAGGTGGATGGATGGGAGGAGTGGAAGGACAGATAGGTGAATGGATGGGAGGAGTGGAAGGACAGATAGGTGGATGGTAAACACTCTTGTACCTTCTTCATCAGTCCAAATAGCACATCTGTGTGAATGGTTCTCTCATGAGCCTCGTCCAACATGATTACAGAGTACTGTGACAGGTCAGAGTCCACCAGTGACTCTCTTAACAGCATTCCATCTGTCATGTACTTGATGACTGTATCTGAGGTTGTGCAATCTTCAAAACGGATTGTATAACCCACCTAAGTGATGTTTCCATAGGGAATAGATTTGTGTGACCTTTGCACTTTGACCTCCTGTACCTACCTCCTGCCCTAGCAGACACCCAAACTCTTCAGACACTCTTTTTGCAACTGACATGGCTGCAACTCTCCTGGGCTGAGTACAGCCAATCTTTCTTTTCTCTGTGAATCCTTCTTCAGCAAGGTATTGTGTAATCTGTGTTGTCTTTCCACTTCCAGTTTCTCCAATCACAATCAAAATCTGGTTATCTTTAACAGCCTATATAGTTGCGATGGAAAGGAGCCCACTTTGTAACACCAGTCATGACATACATACGTATGTACAATACACGGCATACAATGTAAATACTGACTACATTACCTGTACTAATTCATTCTTCAGTTTGAATATGGGCAATCCTTGCCTCTGTTCCACAATGGATTTCTTTGTCTTGATGCCATATGAGGCCTTATTGCCACCAAACGATGCCTTCTTCCATTCAGGTAGGTCTGCTGGAGTGAGGCTGCTCTTGAAGTCTGCCGCAAGGTAGCGATCGCTGTCCTGGGTCATCGGATCAATCCATGTCTGGTGGATGTTCTTGGGGACATTATCCATGTCTGCTTCTCTGTTCATCTGTCGCGTCTCCCTCCGCTCCTTGGCTAAGGCACTCTGTGTCATGGCCGCCCTCTGTAGGGAACCGTCTGGGTTCTAGTGGGTGCAACAGGCACAAAAAGGCAGTACAAAGAAGAGGTCATTAGTGTTGAAGGAAGCTAGCGACGTGCTGACATAAAGTGGCGAGTTCATACTTTTCCATTCTAAAATACCATTTTTCAACATGCTACATCTATACTACAGTAAAAGGCTAACGTGGAACTAGAGCTTTGGATGAGGAACTAGAGTCTTTTCTGTATTCTTCTGCTCCACACACACCAGTATATGCGTACCTTTACTATTCTCACAGGACTGTGGCTAATTGTGAGTTTGGTCTGTCCTCTGAGAAAGGTAGGCTCCTCTTCCACTAGTTCTACTTCAATGTCTTCATCTGACCCTGGATCATCATCTGGTGGAAGAATTCCTGTTTCTTCGTTAAAGTTTGGATAATCCTTCTTGTCCAACACACCAGCAGCTATGAGCTGTACACAAGATAGTACACATGTGGTTGCATGGATCTGCTCACTACACAAACCTTCACAATTACATACGTAGTACACGAGATGGTTCATCTTTAGTCTTTTGAACACCTAGAGACACAGTTTGTTTCTAAAGAATCAAAAGTTTCAACTCTGGGAGTCCTCTTCAGTAACTGATGACTACTTGAAGACGCCCAGGGTCTAAATGTCCAATTTCTTAAGAAATAAACTGCATCTCTAGACACTCAAAAGCCCAAAGATGAACCATCTCAAAGATAAGTTTGGCACAGTTAGAATAAATCCCTACGTATCTACATAATACATATACATGTAACTACACATTGGGTAAGGATATTGAGATGTGGGACCTGCAAGGGTAGGAAATCCAGCGTACGGCAACCAGAACTAACTATGTATGTATGTACCTGTTGAATCTCCCACTTCTCTGGTGAGGTCATCCTGGTGACTGTCTTGGTGGGCCCACTAGAATCGTCATCTCTCACTGGACCAGCTATCACGTTGTGCGGACGATCAGGATTACGAGCTGCCATCTGATTGGCCGATCCTGATCCAACCTCTCCTCCTATCAGCATACGGTTATGAGTTGGATTTAGATCTTCCCCAGACTCCTGATCAACATCCTATACGTATGTACATCCAACACCAGTATGCTATACCTGTGACATAGGGCCTACATTACACAATAGGAACTGAGTATTATGCAAGACTTACCTTTATTGATAAGCTCATCTTTTTACCTGTGATTGAGAGCACCTTCACCTTCACCCTCTCTCCTCTCCTCACCACATCAGAGACACTAGATACACGTCCCTCCCTACGGAGTTGAGATATGTGGACAAGGCCATCGTGACGCCCTCGCACACCCTCCAGTTGCACAAAACATCCAAACTGCATTATACTGGTCACCCTGGCATCATAAATCTGCAGGGGAGTGGCCAGCACATGTCATGTGACTGTCACATGGTTATGACATGATAAACTGTAGTATATGATTTCAGCACACTCAATTACAACATGTAACAACTGAATGAATGTTCTCACACAGGAGACATAAATAACTGGGTAACTAACTGGTAAATGGGTAATTTACTCACATGGGATACAAGGGGCTGGCTGGGTCGTTCATCTCTTCTCCTGTATCTTTCAGAAGGAGATACACTTCGGCTTCCTGACCTTCTTCTTTCACGGGACCTACTTCGGTAATGTCTTCTGTGATGCCTATCGTAACTTGGAGATCTACTTCTTCTTCTTCTTTTTTGATCTCTACTTGGCGACCTTGAGCGTGACCTGTGTCTTGATCTTCCATGACCTTTCTCTGATAGGTCAGGTTGCTTTGATTTCTCCTTTGAAGATTGAATCATTTGTTCCAACTGCAGAGATACCAGTCACATGACTTAAATCATAATACAATACTACACAGTCTATTTAGCCACTTTTGCCTTCCATAACACAGACCTGACTCATAGTATCCAGGACAACCTGTTCATCTTTTGTAGGCTTTAGTAACTCATTTGACCTTTCTTTGTTATCTGGTATAGCTAGACCAGGATACTGTTTCTTTTGAATATCAACTTTATCCTCTTCTTCTTTAGATTGGTCCCCCATTTCAGCTGAAGTAGTTATCTTCTTCTTCTTCTTCTTGGGTGGTCTCATGGTGTGAATAATTCGTAATAAATTCTCTGTAAATGAATCCTATTAAGAATATAACATTAAAAAGAATTTAGGCTGGTTACGCAATATATTAGGTGACACTGCCACACATGTGCAATGACCTTTCACTGACTACCGACTGCAATACTGGACAACCCATCAAAATGTACGTACATACATACATTGATTAATTGATTGATACGTAAGTATTTATAATAATAATGGAATACTGAGACTCAGCAACACAATTTTTCACAGAAATGAACGTTTCGACCCGGAGGTCTTCTTCAGCAATGACCAATCATAACTGATTAATGTAAGTCCATTTGAGAATGGAAGTGTGATTCAGCGTATATTGTATGTGTAATGCTTGTGGTTATTGAAGCTAGATAAAAGGAGACTTTACCATTTAGACCAAACAGTACTAACTGGAAAATCTGCTCCATTCTTTGAGAGCGTCTTTTTAAACTTCTCTACCGTGCTATTCTTGTCCGCCAAAGCTATTATGAACTCAGCTAAAGGAAGTAAAAAGCAAGCCAAGAATGAGTAAATAGGGCACAACAGTTTGGTCGGCGTACATGGTGACCTGCAGCCTCCTTGCGAGTTGGCAAAGTGAGAGTACTCTCGTGTACTCACCTAAATCTTTATCATTAAGTCCCAAGTGGTTTTCCAACTCCGTACAAACCTTAGATATCAGCGACAAGTATTCCAAGTGCTTAATTTCGTCCATTTTATCTACTTCGTTTACGCAACGATAGCTTAAATGGCGGATGGAAATGGCTCAACCAGATAATTATCGTTACACCATTTATTTGGTGATTCAGTTATGTTTGCTTATGGTTGATCTGCTGTGCAATTCCATATCAATCGCCGTGTCCTGGACTAGTATCGGTCTTCTGGTACTCTTTGTTTTCCAAGTATTATGTTTACTGGCAAGTCTGGTGCTGTTATTTCTCCAGTTTTTCAACACATTTGCATTCAAAGCGGGAATCCTTTATGTCTTACTTCGAAAGTTTGCAGGAACGATATTAATGATATTTGTGTATATGGCCCTGACCATAGGATACGGAGTGTGGAACGTAGCCATTCGCTGGGATAGAGAAGGGCAATATGGATGGAATAGCGCCCTTCAGGTCGTGTTTGTGTTGCACAAGTTATGCGCCATTGCTTATTATTACTTGTATAAGAGAAGTGCATTGAGGTTGGGAGATGTGCGTTACTATAAGGACAGCACGTGGATATGGAGTCAAGTCAGCAAGTAGAAGAAGGGTTCTCTTTGATTGAGTTGCCGAGGATTAATGTACTATTTATTGATGTTGACGACATCTGCTTATGAACACCATTTAATGGACATTATACATCTGTTTTAAATTAGTAAACATGTTTTGATGTGATCACTTATCAATTAATGTACAGTTTCATTATTATATATGATTTCCATTTGCAAAATTACTTTATAGACCTATTTTGAAAATATAATGTGATCTATATTTAATGTCACCAGTAGTCAGTACATCTGAAGATATACCAATTATGAATATACATACAATTGTGGTCAATTGACATACTGTAAGTTAGTAATTTATTGTTGAGAAACTTGTTAGTCAACACTATTGAAACTGATTCTGTGATAAATAAGAGAGGCCAATTAATACAGCAAGCAATAATTACTGCAACATGCCAATCTATTAGCAATGGAAATGGCTTGGGCAGGCCTGGGCTTGCCCAAAGTGTGGGGTGCCTTATAATGCAGGCGTAATGACAATTAATGAATATTCATAGGAGGTGTCTGTTGACTCAGTGTTGAGGTTTCAGTATATTAGAAGATGGCTGTAGAGAGAGCCTTAGGTCTTGAAGCTATTGCTAACTATTTGAGGGCACTTTACCCTGATCAGCCAAATCCACTACAGATGGCAGCCAGGGTGAAATTGTGGTAAGAATTCTATAACAGATGGTGTAGATACCCAATAACTGAAAGTATGCCTACTTTTTCAGTAACTAAGTCTATGAAGTGACCACCAAACCTTTCTTCAGGCTATTTATTTAAAGATCTTTATAAAAACAGTTGCTAAAGTACTTCAGTTTATTTGTTTTCTTTGTAAATCTCTGAAACATATGATTACCTTTCTCCTCAATTCTCTCTATAGTTTCCCCTCTCCATCTTTCATTATCTACCTATCCTCTCTTAATAGTTAAACTTTCCTCACATCTAAGCCCTTCTGTCTGTCTAATGTAGGCTAGGAGGTCCAGATCCCCTCGACTATATTAGTATGTACAGTCACCAGGGTGACCCTGCTACAGAGACACCTCCCCATTGGCACTATGTCAGCTTTGGATTTTCTGATCTCCACGGTGATGGCCGTGTGCACGAGTAGGTTGACATGTAATAATGTTAGTAGTGTTTTGACATTTGTACATAGTTATTTGTTACAAACCTGAAACACCATTTTCCTTTAGCTATGATTGACATGCTTATGAGGCAAAGGAAAGATATAAATAGAATAGTAGTTACCTAGTCTCCGCCTTCTCGATCTGGGTCTACCTATCGTCAACCAGCAGCATCTGAGAACACGTTATTGATGGTCTTTAAGCAGCCACACCCAGAGATACCACGCCCCTCTCCTGCCTCCCAACTCCTCACTCTCTATAACATTCTTCTCTATCACAACACTTAGATATGAGCTTTGGATGGATATGCATGTTATCAGGGTAGCTTATACAATGGTACTGTGATAACAAAGAATTCTCTTTGTTATACTGCAGTCAATGGACAATAGTTCTATTAAAAGGAGAGACTATATCATTGTGATATCCAGTTACATAGACAGATACAGTAGATAGATAGATAGATAGAGCCATAGTGTAATTGGAATACTTAACGAACTATATTTACACACTATATTTACACAATACTGACTGAGACATGGTTGACTTTCAATTCAAAAAATTAATTCAATAAATTTTCTGGTTGATTTTACAGACCCAGAGGTCCAGGTGCCGCCAGTGGCTTTGGGTTTGAGTTGACATTCAGACTGAAGAGAGAACCTTCTGATGACACACCTCCTATTTGGCCAGCAGAACTGCTCCAGACCTTGGCTAAATACGTCTTTCAAACAGGTACGCACTCACCCACATCAGAAAGCATCTTATCTGTTACTGCAAAATTGTTAACATTCATTTGAATACTTAAGTGGGTATGTGAATACATGTCATCTTTATGTAAGTATTCAAGTCTGGAGGGGTAGGTAGAAGTTTACAGGTTGGCTAAAAGTTTTCCTCCTAAAGCAGGAAAACTTTAGTGTCCTTCTACACTAAACTTTCCTAATTGTTTAGAAGGGAAAGTTTAATGTCCCTTGCACTAAAATTTTTCCACTGATTAAAAATTACCTTAGCTACATACGTATATCCATACGTTACTCTCCTCACTGCCTTAGCTACATATGTCCGTACGTTACTGTCCTCACTGCTGCATCAGGTAATGGGCTGTGTCCTGGTGATCATATATCCTGGCACAATGGGTTGGATCAGAGTGAAGGTCCTATCTGTCAGATGCTACTGGCTGCAGACCCTAAGTTACATGACCTGGAGACGCCTCTGGGAGTTTTGAAATTTATCCAAGTACGTAAGTGAAGAGAAACTACGTGTTTTTCACATGCTCACAACTCATAGAATAAAAAGTATGCTTGTAGCACATATGTATGCATATTAATATAGTCAGAAGTGTAACATCAGACATTGTTAATGTGCATATTTACAGATAATAGGAATCACTAATGAGGAATTAAAGACTGTACAGGAATGGAATGGGCCTGGGGTCACCAATCTCTTACGCCAGAACCCCCTGTAAGTGACCAAATCTCTATCTATTGTCATCCAGAGGTAGAATGGAGCATTGTATGACAAAGGACACGGTACCTAGTCAATTAATGAGTTAACTAGATTCACGCACTTTATGTAGTACTGGAGGAGCCTTTCTTGTGACAGATATGAAAAGGAAGAGTACTATATTTGAAATAGATAAATCTGCTACAGGGAAGGTAAAGGAAGGAATGGAGAAAGAGGGTTCCAATTTAAGTGGTGTCTCTGGATTGTGCCTATGGGAAGACCCTAGTGATAATGAAGAGGAGGAGCCCATCATAAACATGCCAACTGTACAACAACAGCAACAGACAACTTTGAATCCTAGTATTCTAGAGGCTGGTCTTCAGGGAAATGTTCAGTTGGAGTTAATGCCATCAAGAACTCTACAAGAAGTGCACATGAAATTCAATTTGGAGGCCGGTTCTTTATTACCTCTCTGTCTTAAGTAAGCTATCTCTTATTGTGCTAAAATCATTCCCCATCTTGTGGTCCTTTTACGTACATCTACTAATTACATGTACATATGGGAAGGACTTTATATAGGGTGGCATCAATTTGATTTTATGTCCCATTTTATGTTATCAAAATATTCAACCCATGAATCTTAATTAATGTGGGAAAAGCTACATACTAGCTATCAGTCTATGTACTAGCTATAGGTTGTATAGCTCAATTTAGACAGGTCAGTATTTCTTATAAAAAACAACAATTTAAGTGGTTGACATTGTCTTTGTGTTCTTGTAGAGGACGGCTGTTACATGGTCGACATTTCACCTTTAAGAATATTAGTGCTGATGTTGCCATAACTCTTGTATCTGATGGAGTCGAGGGATCATATGCCAGCAAAGAGCAGCCCTTTGTTGCTAAAGGGCCATGGCTGCATGTGTACATTGGACAAGAAACTGTGAACAAAATAGTGAAGGAAGTTGAACCTCTGGAGTTATCAAAAGAACAAGTCAGTAGACAAAATCTCAATATGTGCAATATCTGATCCATTACTTTGCAAGTTCAATTCCTAGCAGCCAAACTCATAATCATCTTTACACACAAAGTGTTTAACAAAAACAGCTAACCTTTATAAATAATGCCTTACTTCTTTAAATAATTCTAGGCAGGCTCACATATTAAACATGCAAGCCAAATGAAAAATGAAATTATTCAATATTACATAGTGGTTTGGCTGTTTGGAGAGTTAATTTATGAACCACCTAATTGTTGGAGAATATATCTACCCTATGAACAAACAGCTGAAATACTGTACAAAGAATCCATGCATGACCACTAAATCTCCAAATTCAAATACATTCTGCCAACAATTGTACCAGCTGTGTGGTATTCCAGTATACTTGTTTATCGGTCATTCATGCTATCCTATTGCAAGTATCACGCTATTGAATAATTTTGGGTTGTGCAGCGAGTCAGAACTTCTATTGTATCAACCAATAGAATAAGGCACAAATGGTATTACGATATTATTGGAATGTATGATTACTTATATTATCTAGGTAGGTATTTCCTTTTTATTTAGAATGTCACAAATTCCTATTGATATATACACACATATCATGCATGTTTGTAGGTGAACTTACCAGCCGTTTTCAGGTGGCCTGAACATGGCATGATGATTACTGTGATACCCGATTGAGGGCTATTTGAAGATTGTCCACCTGTATATATAGTTGGTGTATGTTTCTCCACTGAACCCTCTTCTTTAACCATTTTCACTTTTAAGACATATTTACATATGTACTTGGAGCTTATATATTTTCTTGCTGACAAAATTTTCTATTTCCAACTTGTATTTCATTTCCATTTTCTTTACAACTTTCACTTTACACAAATGCATACTTTTAATACCATACTGCTGATGAAGACCCATGGGATCAATATAGCCAAGTTCTCAATGTGCTGAATTAGAAGATCAATTAACACAATCTAAACTAGACCTTTACCATTATAGTAGGTGAAGCCGACTATGTTTGTTGTGTGGTCTAGTTTGTATAGCTAGACTACAAATATGTACACAACACCTCTGTAATAATTGTATTCATAGAGTCCACAGTCTACACGAAAGTGATACCATCTTTGGTTTTTGTTGCAAGTTTGTAGGTGGAAAATATAACTTTGGGTATAACAGTAGAGGATTCTATCATGTGAAAATGACAACCTTGTTTTCCCCCCAACATGAACATGTTCACAAATACGGAACATTATACGTAGTACTTCGCATACCATAATTATATCTGTTACAGACAGATTGCATTCCTTAGGTTGTCAAGTGAACTGATTGTCTGTCAAGCTATTTTGGAAAAGCGCGTTACCCGTTAATAATTTTGATCTGATAAGAAATTCAATATATTTTAAGCTATGACATCAGAAATATCGTTGGACATAAAAGGTCACACTCCATCGGAAGAGAGTGCTACATCCGATCAAGGAGAAATGCCTTGGATCAATGTGAAGAAAGCTCTTTCCAAGTCCAACGTTTTGCCAAAAAAGCAGTCAGAAAAGTTGGAAGGAACTGCTAATTTGGAAGGAGCGGATCCTGAGTTGTGCATCATATATTTTCAACACGGTCTCAACTTTAGAGGCCTCAAGAACAGACTGAAAAGTGCGGATTCGTCCTGGATCGATACATTTCTGGAGAAGGATGGTTTAAATGCCATCTTCTCCGCCCTGACGGCTCTGGGCAAACGAGGAACATCTTCCATGTTAGATGCGATCGAACAGCTACACTGCGTTGCTGCAGTGAAGGAAGTCATGAACAGACGAGCTGGGCTAGAGTTTGTTTGCGAGGGTTCCGGTCGGTCCTTCATCTACACTTTGGTGTTGGGTAAGTCACGATCGCGGGGTACGTGTGCACGACAGCTATTGATATGACTGACATTTAGAGGAACAGAAAAGTAGAGTGATTTGCGTAGATCATGATCGACTTGTATTATGTGTTAAGAACAGGGAGAATTTCTTATAGTAAGTAAATTTACTTGTATCATGATTACTTATTTGTTTGCTGTACGGTTTTGCTCAAAGCTTCCTTTTATAAGGATTTTTATAGCTTCAAACTTTACATCTACTTGCTTGCGGGTAGCAGTCTTGACTAAGAACTCCCACTTGCCTCTCCATAATGCAACAAAAGTGGAGATACATTCCCTTTGCATTTTATTATATGTTCAATGTACGTAGTATATTACTGGTATATTTTGACTGGTAAATATATTGGCTGGTATATGGTATATTGTTGGTTACAGATTTTAATTTGTTCTGCCAAGACTTACTATGTACTATTCTAATTATTAATTCTTTAGTATTCGCTTTATATATGGAGGTCGCTATATTTCGTTCTATTATGTACTGAATGAGCCCATATGTGTGACAGTATTACTGGGTCCCTTTGACTAAAGGAAGCCATATTTACATATGTTCTAAAGACCTGATAAAATCATCTGCCAACACTTGTACAGCTTCTCATATAAGGGCTAGCTGTTCCTAAAGTTCCTAAAGCTTTAAAGACTTGGAGTGTCATGCTCTGAGTGTCACAAGTTCATGGTTGGCCTGCCTGCTAGGGCACACACACATATGTGATTAGGAAAATGTATTCCACAGCTGCTATAGTGTTCTGTTAAACTGATTCAAAGCTGGCATACTCACTGGCCATGCAGTTGCTATGGCATGCCTAAGTGTTTAGTTACTATATAACTTATAGATTCCCACGCAACATCTTGTTTGATATACGTATAATACGTATATGGATACCTACATAAATTTAGATTGTACTTTTGGATCTGTGTATGGCTTTCAATTGAATACAGTTATATCATATTACAACTGTGTATGTTAGTACAGAGGGAAGTTGAAAGAGATCTAAGAATTGGTTGCTAGGCAATGTGTTATGGAATGGTATTGTTCAGTATGTGGGACAGTATGTGAGACACTTGTTGTGGAACCAACTTTGCCATCTTTCTTTGCTGCACTAATTAAAGATGGCAGAATGAACTCATCCTCCAGTTCCAGTTCTGGCTGTATACTGTCTGACCTCTGGTCCTTGTGAGCTGGGCCTATGGTTGTTAAGAAGTTCCACTGGTTTTGTGGTTACGATTCCATTGTTCTATTGGCTGTTTAGAAGCTTAATGATTAATAAAATTGAATGTTGATTATTTAATAGAATATTACCTTATTAATTGTTGTTGAATGGCATCATTTTATGAAAGTAAATGTGTTTGTCACTTGTATTAGATGCTGGTTTTATTTCCCTCTCACTTGTAGAATTGGATACAAACAATCAATTTCTGAAAATGCAGATTATAGAGTTGCTTAGTGCCTTATGCATCTACTCAGAGGAAGGTCATGCAACTGTCATTGAATCATTTCAGCACTTTAAGGTAGAACACACATGTGCACCACTGTATAATTATAGGTAGAACACGCATGAATTATCTAAAACACTGTATTCTGAAAAGTATGGTTATACAGTTAGGCTTCTTTTCTTCCTTTCTCCACTGGGCCAGACAGCTGTTTCTGGGAATTGCACCCTTCATCAGTGACCCTGGGAGTTTCCTGTTTGTCTTGTGAATCGTGTACACCATATATTATTGGATATATTTATGAATTATTGTTGTAGAAAACAATCATGACACAATATAGATTTAGTGTGATTGTGCAAGAATTGAAGAACTCAGGCACTGAAGAATACAAAGCTGCAGTCTTAGCTCTCATAAATTGCATCATCAACTCTCCAGAGAGTATCAAGGAACGAATGAATCTCAGAAATGAATTCATAGGTAATCACATAATGTTATAGTTACTATCTAATGGTGTTCACTCTTCCACTGAATGGATGTCAACTTGGTGACTTGTATAATAAAGTCTATTGATTGCGTAATCATTTGTGATCCCAGCTCCCGTAAGCTATATACGTAGGTCTCCATTGTATGTATAAACAATTTGGAATAGATCATGGACCGCTTTACACATTACAGCATGTCCTAGGCCTCATCAATTTTCAGTTAATATGTACATTAGTGCACTCAATTGTGACATAAGATGAATCATTTGGTCTTATATGTCTGGCACTATTCCTTTCATTCTCTGAGACATTACTAGTCTCACACACCTCCCCTGTGAATTAGGTCTTGGTGTAATGGACAGCATTGCTGCCTCCAGGGAGTCGGAGTGCGAGGTGTTCCAAACGCAGATGGCTGTTTGGGAGGAGAGCAAGGCCGGAGACCAGGATGACCTCGAGGCTATTGGAGGAATAGACCTGCATGACCCAGACGATGCCTTCAAAATGCTTCTTGCTAAAGTGAGTTATTTCGTTTATTCTATGTATACCTCTACACTAATTTTAACAAAGTTTTACTTTGCTTCTCAAGGTGTCATCAACTCCTCGATCAAGCTGCCTTTTGTTGCTGTTACAGAAACTGATTCTTCTTGAAGATGGGGACGGACCAAAAGATGCTATTTGGGAAGCCATTCATGCCTTTATTTCAGCAGCCGTTACTTTGAAGACTCAAACTGAAATTGACATGCTTGCAGTTGTGCACGAGAATAAGTTACAGGAAAAAGCCAAGATTAGCGAACCTCAAGTATCTGAACCTGCCAACAATCTGCCACCACCACCTCCTCCCCCACCTCCTCCCCCACCTGGTGGTTCAATGGTTCCTCCAGCACCACCACCCCCACCCCCACCAGGAGGAGTGCCACCACCCCCACCCCCACCAGGAGGAGTGCCACCACCCCCACCCCCACCTGGAGGAGTACCACCACCCCCACCCCCACCTGGAGGAGTACCACCACCCCCACCCCCACCTGGAGGAGTACCACCACCCCCACCCCCACCAGGAGGTGCGCCAGTACCCCCACCCCCACCAGGAGGAGTTTCAGGTATGATTGCAGGAGATGTAGAAGCTTGTAAACTTCAAAAGTCCCGAACCTTCCGACCAACTAAGCAAATGAAGAAGCTCAATTGGACCAAACTGCCTGAAAGAACAATAAAATCAACAACAACAAAGAATGTCTGGAAGAAGGCAACTGGTAGTCTGTTAAAGATTGATATCAAGGTAGACCAGTTGGTGGAAATGTTTTCTCGTGATAATCCAAAGAAAGAGTCGGAGAAGGAGGAAAAGAAAACAAGTTCAAAACCCAAAAAGGTGTCTCTGCTTGACCAGAAGACTAACCTTAATGTCAACATCTTCCTCAAACAGTTTAAGACAACAAATGAGGCAATCGTCAAAATTGTACAAGACGGCGATGCTGGGAGAATATCAGGAGAGCAAGTGAAGAGCCTTATCAAGCTCCTTCCAGATTCTGGTACGATTGAGCAACTGCAAGAGTATAAAGGTGACCCTGCTCTGCTCGGAACTGCTGAGGACTTCTACCTAAAATTGGTAGCCACTCCAGGCTACCCGTTACGGCTCACTGTTCTACAACTGAGGCTGGAGTTTGGGGAGAGGATTGACGATATTGAGCCAGCCTTGAAGCTGTTTCAGCAGTCCATTCAAGAGGTTCTCGATAGCAACCTTCTAGACAAGTTGCTCTATGTGGTCCTCATGACAGGTAACCACATCAATGGTGGGACATATGGAGGTGGAGCCTATGGTTTTACTGTTGAGTCACTGGCAAAGTTGAGGGACACCAAAGGAAACAACCCTCGCATGACAGTTCTGCACTATGTGGTAGAATTGTGCGAAACTCAGGAAGAAGATCTCCTGAGTGTCTCCAAGGAGCTGCCTCATCTTGAATCTGCCAGTAGACTCCAGTTTGAATACCTTACGGGCCAGGTTGCTGATTTGAAGCGACAAGTTAATGACTTGGATAAGAAGAAGGCCAGTGCTCCAGAGGACCTTGCGGGACAAATAGAAGACTTCCTTTCTAAGGCACAACCTAGGATTGAAGACTTGCAAGCACTTGTTGATGACATACAAGCAAAGAGTAGCGAGATGGCAGAATACTTTGTGGTAGACAAAGGTAAATACAAGTTGGAGGAGGTCCTAGTCAACCTCAACTCTTTTGTAAAGAGCATTGACGAAGCCAAGAAGGTAATGCTTAGTGTTTAGTGTTTGTGGGTATAGGTGATGAGGGTTGCACTAGATCTGGCCCAGGTTGTCTTTGGTGACCAGATTTCTAATAAGGCCCATGTTCAAACACAAGGGAATAACTTCTAATTCAGTTTTACTGTACAATGATGAATTTATAATTTATATTATAAAATGAGTATATACATACAGATTAAGAGTACTGTAAAGATACCATTTTTATTCCAAGTTGATTAATTCTGAAGTATATTAGGTGTGTGTTGCCTAGAGCTGTATATGACATAATGCCACTTGAGAAATTGTTCAATGTGCACTTTATTATATAGGAGAATCACAGACAGAAGGTCTTGGAGGAGAAGCGCGCAAAGGCCAAGTTAGAGAAGGAACGCAGAGAGGCTGCAAAAAGAAAGAAGGCCGAAGAAGCCAAGTCAACAAATATAGTTATTGGGCTTGAAGCTTCAAGTCTGCACCCAGGAACATGGCAACCGGATGACAATGACAACAATGACATTGTGGACCAACTTGTGAGTGAGATAAAGGCTGGAGCATCTGGTCGTGGTCTGAGAAAGAGGCAGAGAAGCATAAGACGTGGTTCAGTCGTTCCTGGGCTACAACTCTCCAAATTGCAGGAGATTGCCAAACAAGCTGCCATTGAGTCTAGTAAAGCTGATGAAGATGGTGGAACCCTCAAAGTTCCCAATGGTAATCATTCTGATCACCAAGGAGTACCTGAAGAGACGCCTAGTGGGGCCAGTGTTGAGAATAAGGATACACTGGGTCGTCCTATCCCAAAGGAGGCGTGGTCTAGTGAGCCTGTATCACAACTGGATATTGACTAGTACTGGGACTTGTGCAATAGCATGGTCCTGTGTTTTGAAAGTACTCAATACCTGATTAATTTTCAATTTTTCAATTTGGAACCATATATATGTAATTTGTAAATGATGATTGAATACATATACTACATTATTGAATAATGGATAATGGTATAATAGAAATCACACAACTACAAAAATCAAACATGTAAACCCTTTCGTTGCGCAATAAAAGGATCTTATTGCGTCAAATTACACAAGGTCCACTGGATTTCGCAATATTAGCCACGTATAATAATATGAATGTTGATGTTGAAGTCTCTATGTATCTCTGCTATTTTCTCGACTCCTCTAAATGCCAAGAAAGCTGCTCTTTTGGCTCCGAAACGTATTTGTGACTATCTTATACAAGAGGCCATAGAAAGGGAGGCCTTTCTGTGGATACAGGTGTTCTTTGAGTACCTAATAAGTGGTGTGTATACAATCAAAGGAAAGCCTCCATCAAAAATCGAAGCCAAGATTTTTAGTTTGATTGAGTTTGGAAGGAAGCAGCATGCCTGGTTCAAAGGATACGCAAGTCATTCCTGGCTAAAGAAAGAGGCGTTCTTTGCTATATTAAACGGTCTATTTCAAAGGACCTTCCATTGGCAAGAAGAAGTGACTGTAGATCTCAGCCACGTGAGTGTACCCGCGCACCTAGACCCCGAGGGTTCTACCATAAACGCCTTGGTCTCGCTTTCCAAGGGTAGGTCGCCCGGAGTCACCGCCTTTGATTATTTGATTCAGCAAGGTGACAGTGGGAAGATTTCTTGGAAGTCAGTTCTTTCTGCTCCTTTTAAAGTCTTATGTGCAATTCCTGACTTGCATAATAAGCTGCTACAGCGTTACCTTTGTGAACTACTATCTCCAAACCCAACACCTGTGCAGTGGTTATCCAGTCATCCAATACAAGTAGTTTATATAGACTTTGCTTATGTTTCTGTACAGCGTGCCAAATCCATTATTTTGTCAAACTCCAAAGTACTACAAGGACTGGGATTCCTACTGACTGAGCATAGGATCTCAGAATATTATGACTTGTTTAGGGCCAGCTCCAATGCATGTATTTTTGAACTGAATATCCAGGTAGAAGAAAGCAAAGAAATGTTAAAATTTCTACTCAGCGAGGAGAAGGGAGGTTTTGCTAGTTGTGTGGCCTTGCTACCCAATCTAAAGAGCTTGGTTTATGACTTTTCCTGTCCCAAGAACATGTTAGGTGCCTCTATTTTGAAACACCCAGTGGCCATGCTATGCCAGTCACTTCAATCAGTCCAAATAAAGACATCTTCAACTGTTGACCTGCGCCGTGTTGACCTGTGCTCCAGGGGAATTCAAGCAGTTTTTGACAAACATATGAATACACTATCACAAGTGTTTTTAACAGGTGCTATAGTGCCAGAAACACAGTCTGTTAAGGTGGAACAGCTGAAGCCGCCAGAAAGGCATTTTGGAATCTTCCTGTGTCAAAATTTAACAATTTTATCTTTACAAGGTCCTTGTGGGAGCAACGTAATTGATCAGAAATTCTCTTTTCTGTTAAATGCAGTCTCCTCCTTGATCAAGCTGGAAGCATTTCACCTGTGTCAAAGTGGCCAGTATACAGAGGAGATGCTACTGATGCTAAAGAATGCTTTGTCTTTGTCGTGGCCCCTCTTGTCTCAGTTTTACTTAGAGAGCTGCAATAGCACAGTGAGCTTTGGGCAGGAATCACTACTTGTAGGCCAAGGGACAGATGGGAGGTCACTAGTCTGGGATATCTTCAAGATTCAGTTGCTGGAAAGTAGAGAGAATTTAAGCATAGAGATTAATTGCTCAGAGATTGTTGAATGGCTGCAGGAAGCACGATCTGGTGTAAATATTCTGATAAATTAAAGAGACACTTTTAAATTTATATATAGGAAGCACAGCTAATGTGTACATAGTCCAACCTTTAGTGAACGCTGCTCAGATTATGAGGAAAGCAATGATTAAACCATTTTGTATTTATTCACTGTCCTGTATATTGGACTGTTTCAGATCCATATATATGTATATACTTGTATGTATGTAGATGAATGTGTTCATGTATTCATATATAGGCTGGATGGGTATTGATGGATGTTTCAAAAGTTATTATTATAATAAATTGTATGAGTAATCAAAATGATAACCAAACCACAAGTATATCATATCAAAAGGCAAATTTGTATACAAAAGAAGTAAATGCTCGCAGGACAAGTATATACCAGGATTAACCATCAGTGCTCTGATTTTGCAATATTACCACAGCAATGCTCATATTCAAACTGCATATTAGATGGATGTGGGTGTGTGTATATATACTAATTACTAATGTGATTAGCTAATTAGCTATATAATACAAGTGGTAATGCACCTAACCTGCAAGATAAGCTGATCATCATGTAACTTTTTGAGACAGATAACCACGGGATAAGAAGTGCTACATCGATATTAACCTAGTGGCCTACATTGGTCTTGCTTACCTTCAGGTATATAAATGTAGTCAGCTCCATTTCACCTCTGGAGCCTGTATGTATACATACAATACCCTGATACCCTGAAGATTAAACTTCGGTCACTTGGCTGGTTTGGCGTAATATTTTCCAGTGAATATTTTTACTTATCATACAATACCCGTAAATCAAACTACATCGGTCATGCATTTACGTATATAGGGAGACTATTCTCATGCTCAGCTGTAAAATACATACTATATGCACGTATGTGCAATCTGTTTTTTCTGTACACTAGGAACACTCATTCAAGATCAATAATCCTTCATTATGAAAAGGCTTAACAAGAGAAGAACTTGCATATATAGCTAAGTCCTAATAATAAAGTAAGTGTTTAAGAAATGTTTCCAGTTATTCAATGTTGTTTCCGGCTGGCAGCAGTCCGACCCCAAAGGGCGACCGATTGCCTCCTGATCCAAACAGAGAGTAATACTGGTCCGAGTCCTTGGAATCATAGGATTCTGTTGGGGAGTCTTGTGTCCACCTCTCCTCATTATTACTATTGCCTGTAGCTATTTCCTCCAGTGATAGAGATTTAGTCAGCATGTCAGATGACTGGTAACTTTCAAAGGAGCCAGGAGCTGAATAAGGAATACTGGAACCAGTTGAAGAAGAGGATTTTACTTTATTTGATGATCTCCATGTCATGGTTTGTGCTTCGGGTGGTAATGGGGGATTTCCCCATGCTTTAGTTTTAGGACTAGATGGTTGTTGAACTGGTGGTTGAGGATTGAAAGCCAGTGCTTCTGAAATGGGACTTACAACACTAGAGTCAGACCCAAGTCGATTTGCATGACTGCGATATTTCTTGTTACCATGGTGACTATATTTTTGAGGTAAAGAATCTGAATGGTTTCTGCTGTGTGCTGGATTTCTTTGGTGACGAAAAGGAGCAGGAGAATGATATCTTCTAGAAACCTTAACCAAACAAAAAATATTTATCAGAACAATACACTATGTGTCAAATAACCTGTTCAGTACAAAATGGAATTTGCACCTACGTACATACATACATACCAACATGTGTAAACTGAGCCATGATTCTTGAACTAACCAACAAAGGAAAGTGAAGAGTAGCTAATTGATTACTTAGGTCGTTTTATAACTACCACTATTTGGACTGTTCTACAAATCCCATTTAGCAGAGGGTCTAGAATATGAGGATTGGGAAAGCCCCCACTTGCCTAGGCATATAGTACATGGCCACACAAGCAGTTTCTGCCTACCTCTTCAACAGTCTTTGCTGACTCAGATACATATTCGCTTGCCCTCTTGGTGTCAGGAAACAGTACTTGCATCTTCATGTTGTCCTTGACAGAATATAAAGAAAATAAGACATTATTGATAATTACGATTGCAAGCAGCTTAAGGTTAACTTCATAGAAGTAGTTCATAAATGCATAAATCTAAATACCTTAGTGCATTCTGTGGATTTCTTTTTCATTCTTTCCTCCCTCTGTTTTGCTTTTTTCTCTTTTTTCTCTTTCAGTTTTCGTTCCTTTTCAGCTTGTCGCTGCTCATCCAGTCTGCGAAGGTCCTCCACTCTCTGCCTCTCTCTCTCCTCTAAAGACACCACCGGCTACAGTAAGGAGGTTGGCAGAACACTGAAGATACTGTCAAAGACTATCTACCTACTTACAAGGGACAATCCCTCAGAAGGGACACTCCCCCAGAGAGACGGCTACTCAAAAAGGACACTCCCCCAGAGAGACGGCTACTCAAAAAGGACACTCCCCCAGAGAGACGGCTACTCAAAGAGGACACTCCCCCAGAGAGACGGCTACTCAAAGAGGACACTCCCCCAGAGAGACGGCTACTCAAAAAGGACACTCCCCAGAGAGACGGATAATTAATCAATAGTATTGCACAGCTGATCACTTGTATACAAAGTAACATGCGTACGTACATACGTACTACATCACTGCTGCTTAATCAATTAGAACTCAAAGTCCCACTCCATATACTTTGTATACAAGTGCCACCACCAATAGAAATTGGCCACAGATATGTATTTATCAAGAAAGTGGGTGCCATATGTGTATTATTTAGATATGGCAAAAATGTATACAGTGTGGTATTTAATTGATCACATTTCCATTAAGAAGAATAAAAGTTTACTCAAACTTTGTACAGAGGTTTACTAATGGCCATATTTATATTTAGTGGAAAGAAGTCAGTTTCAGCTGAAGTGTCTTTTTCTGCCATTTCTACTGGCATTACTCACATATGTAGACGTGCATGCTTGCCTATGTATCAATGAACTTAACAATGATCCATAACACAGCAGTGTTCCTATACACATATGTACCTGGTGTGCCAGAGCCTTCTTCTTCTTTCCTTTGTGAACAGAGCTTGCCGAATCCTTGGTCTTTTTACCGTCATCCTACAAATAAAGTTTACCAGTACAATGAGGTTGAATTTAAAACTACGTAGACATGTTCTGTAGAGAGAATCTAAATAGCTAAATATTCAGCCAGCAAGAAGTCAAAAAATGAAATATCCATTCCAGGAGTTGTGTACTTCTCCAAAAGAATACCACAAACTGTAATATTGTATGTATACATTAAGCTTTCAATTTTATTCTACTATTCAATACAATACTTTCATGAGCGTACATATTATTTCATAAACGTACTTATGTACGCATATAACCCCAGAATTAAGAGAGAGCTAAGAATCTAAGGAACTTCCAGAAAGACTTCCAGGGCCACTGATGAAGGGTGGCATTCCAGAAACAGCTGTTTGTCTCAGTGGATAAGAAAAATAAAGAGAAGACTCTTGTATCTTAATCCAAAGCTCTCACTAGGTTTCGTTCTCTATAGGCCTTTTACTGTAGTAAGGAGGTAATTTGTATGTATCTGCCTACTCATACGTATGCATGCTCATGTTAGTACTAAGGAAGCAAGCTTTCACTACATTGAAGGTTAATTACTCACTAAAGCAGTCACTCAAATCGGTTGACACACATAAAGTGGTCTATAACCAACTAAACAATCAAACTGGCTTCCATGTGATCTTAAAGGGCTTTTTAATCTGCAACTAAACACATGCCATCACATGGCTTGCGTCTTGAACCACAAAGAAGACAAAGATTCCCCGGGATCACTGATGAAGCGTGAAATTCCCAGAAAGAGCTGCCTGTCCCAGTGAGTAGAAGAGAAGAAGAAGAAGAAAACTCTTGTATCCTCATCCAAAGCTCTCATTAGGTTTAGTTCCCTATAGGCCTTTTACTCTAAAGTAGATGTAGCATGTTGAAAAATGGTGTATTAGATTATTCACACCTTCACTTGTATATTCATAGAAAGACTGGCATTGTGAAGTGATGCTGCAAGGAGGCGTGACTAGACAACACTACAGCTACCACATACCTTATTCACTATACACTTTTATCTGTAACAGACAAGGTATAAAGATGAAAGTAAAGCTAGAATCATAACAAATTTACTGAAGTTGGCTTATTTGTAAATGGATACATTTCCAAACCCACAGAAAGTACTGGAATGGAATAACAGTGGCACACTAGTATGAAATACAGAACAACTTGAGAGACATATTAACAGCAAATCCAGAGACACTAAAGTGCACCTTGGGGAGGGGGAGGGTGGAGTGGACTCTTCCATACCTGTGTAACAACATCTACTAAATCACACAAAAAACAGACACAAATCATACATACATAGCAAGTGCTTTACTTAATTTCCACAGAAGCCATAGTAACAGTGCAGGCCAGTAATGAAATTACCACCTCTCCTCACATGAAGCAGACTAAGGGTGGATTCTGAGCTGATTAAATCACTTTGGTATTAACCATAAAAGGAAGTAGCTACCTGATTGGTCAGTTCAAAATGAAACCATCTATTGGTGTTTCCAAATGGAAGTAGTAAACATTACTAGAAGCGGTAAACCTGTAACATTAGCTTCAATATACAACTGGGCTGTAATAGTTGACAAAAGACACACTCCAAAACTAACTTGATCAAAGTGTGCAAGTAATTTTGGATTTGACAATTAATCCACTTTAAATTGAGAAATTAAGAAATATATAGCTAAAACCTCCATCACACAACTAAGGTGAAATAAACACATTCTTTGTATCCTCATTGTATAGATTAGTGTGTAAAATAGCCCATTTCTTAATGTGCTAATTAAATCAAGCAAACTAGCATGAACTGAAAACTACAACATAGCCTTAAATACAAATATCTGTTTTGCCACCAAACAGACCTCGTACTCTCAACTCTAACGTTCCATGTCCTCCTCACATACATATCCACCCTTATTCCTCTACATACGTATGAGTCATCTACACGCTATGTCCATTCTACAGTAAAAGGCCTACAGGGATTTAAACCTAGTGAGAGCTTTGAATGAAGATACAAGAGTATTCTCTATATTCATCAGCTCTATTGGGCCAGACAGCTGTTTCTGGGAATAGCACCATCATATACACAAATTGCAGTATTGTACTAGGGAATGACTGCGTTCACATAGAGTTGCTGCCATACCTTATTAGTACTGTCAGCGTTACCAGACTTCCATGTGAGTGTTTTGGCCGTAATACTCAGCAGTATAGCAGAGAATATGATGGTTTCCACTGACTAGAGAAGAGAGAGATTCAGTTTCAAGTGCTGGTACTTAGAGCAGCACAACATATACATATAGACTTCAGAAGACACACATACATGCATAACATTATATTCATATAAATTACTGATGCGTCACAAGCTAATTATATACAGGTAGTTTAAAAGAGAAATCAAAATTATGATGACATTCATTGTAATTTCTCAATAGGATAAGATTTTCCACTTTAATTGATGACATAAACAGAATAGAAAATTTCAAAGCGAATCAACTGATATTGCCATGCCAACCTAAACTTTACATTGCATCACTCATACTGCCAACCCTCCCTAAATTCCAAAATACTTCCATAGTGACATTACTATATATCTGTACTAGCTGGACATCTACAGTACCCTAGTGTACCTGCCCTATATCTCACACTGTTGGAGCACTGGAATGAGAATGTGTGTGCATTAAGGCTACATTGACATGCAGGTGAACAGCAAGTTCTAAACACACCTATTAAACAAGCTTTGAGGTAATAATGAAAGGTCTACTTGAGGTAAATGTCTAACCAACCAGGCCTTGTAACAACTTAGCATACAAGACTCATTATGCTCAAATTTGAAAGGTAACCATGGGAACAACTAGAGAAGAATGCTAGTACTACGACAACCAATCACTTTAATTGGGACCAGAAATGAATATAATATTAAATTTGGCTACACACTATATGTAATACATTGACACAATTAGTAAGTACTAATTACTCTGATAAGATTAAGATGCGGATTAGCAGTGAAGGTGAACGAGGACACAGATTTCACTTTAGCATCACAAGACAGACTCTCACACTGTCACTCCTGAAGCCATCCTGTCAACGATACCAGTCACTCAGACGGATCACGGACCAAACCCAAACATGACTTTATGCTTCTACAACTCCACTTTAGCATCGATTCCCGACTTCAAATGTATCCGATAAACCATAATAACAGCGTACGTAACTCGGCCGGACCGAGTTACGTACGCTGTATTTTCGCATCACCGTGTCCTATATCACGCGAGATCGTCAGGCTGGATGGATTAGCTACATTCAACGCGTTCACAGGCGGGATGGACAGTGTTGACAAATGAAGACACATTTCGAGTCCGATTCTCAGCTCAGGACACTATACGTCAAAGTAAAGTGTTCCCTCTCCGGATTATCGTAACTTCTTTACATGTTCTGTTGTTTAATGGACGAAGAAGGCCCTCAACTTCGAACTCACCTGAGTGATTAGTGGGACTACCACACAGCCGACTACCGACCCAAACACACAGATTACAGAATACTGGTCGAAAAAACGTTTCCCCGCCGTCATAGCCATTCTTGCAATCAGTATCGACCCGGCCAATGCGGCCAAAGTGTTCTAAACTGTTAATTTTCTGATAACCTTCACACGAGGAGTCTCCTCGTTTATACAATAACACTGTATACACACCCTATAGAGTGACTCATCATGACGTCATATAATATCATCATTTAATCATTCCACAGTTTGAGTTCAAAGTTCAAGAAGTCAAATTTATAGAAGACATCATTCTACATCTCATACTCTATCTCATACTCTAAATCACGCCCCCTTCAAAATCATGCCTTTTATTCTCTTACAAATATCAGAGCTTTGCATAAAAGTGGGGCCAATGATGTAATCTAATTTTGTACCAAACTGAAAAAATAGGGGAACTTTAAGATCTAAAGCCGATCTTAAAGCATCCCATTATGAGTGGACAGGGTATAACATCCAGAGTTGAATGATCATGATATTGACTGAAGTTCGCTTGATGGGAACCAGTCTCTCCCCTAATATCCAGAGTTGGTGACGATACCAAGCAGAAGTTCAACTCTTTCACTGGCCACGTGCACCAACCACTAATTGGCTACCTACTTTCGCTCTCTTCATTCCAGCTTGATTAGTCTGCACCATTTCCTATTGTGCTGTTAGTGTTTAGGTACATAGCCTAGGCCTACCATTCCAAAAACAATTCAGCAGAATGTGCTGACTGTATCATACTCCGAAGCTACTGTACTAGTAGAGCTGTGTCATCACTAGTTGATCAAAATCCAGTCACAAATATAAATAGGTTGCATATCTGAACTTAAACATATGAAGGGCTACGTGTGTCCACAGTTGTCAGTTAGCTTAAAGAAAAACACACTAACACAAAGATAAAAAAATTAAGAAGCCTAATAGCCTTCTGAGGACTTTCTGAAAGATCTTCGTACAGAGTGATCTGCAATCCACTGCTGAGCCTATTATTAATAAATAAACATTAGCTCTCCTTGCATTGATGAGGCAATCCACTTATATTAGCTCTCAAACCTTTTCATATTTGTTCATAGCTTCTTTCATATGTTCAAATAGATGTTGCATGTTTTCTCTCAATGGAGCATCACTTGCATTATGTGAACATTTGAGGTAGTTCATCAATTCCTCCACCTAAATATAAAACAGTCAACATAGTTTCCATATAAGGTATATGTTAGATCTGCCACAAATTTAAAGCAGCCATATTTAATTAACAAAATGGCGGCATTGTTATGCTTCAGATACATTAATAAGTTGTTTACCTGCTTACACTGTTCATAGTGCAGCCATACATCATAATTGGATGATGTTACAAAGAGATAGTGTGGCATGGTAGGAATATAAACATATTCATTTCCATGTCCATCAGGTCCCAACTCTAACACTAGGTTGTCATCTAAAGCTTCCATTGTCAGTTTAGTTGACTTTGTACTACCATTGTTGCCGGATGAACTGTTTGGTTTGTGTTTTTTAGGTTTTGGCTCCTCCTTAAGCTTGTTTGTCTCGTTACTAAGAATGGAACAGAATACATTAGTACACTGTAATACAAGACCCACCCCTATAGTGATTGTACTAGAAAGTAAAAATGGTCGCTAACAAAGTATTAGATTAATGAGATCAGGATGAGCAATAATATATCAATACTGCACCTATCACTGTAGCCTTTACAAAGGCCAGATGCAATTAATTCCCTTCACAGGGAAAGATACACCTAGATCCTCCGAGTTAGTATGTTGGATAGTAAATGGCATTGACTGCTTCTTGGCAATTCAAATGAGCGCTCACTTGTCATGTTTTTTAATGTACACTTCTGCTTGATCAGATAAAAATTTCAAAAGCAAAATTTTTGCTCGAACATCAAGCTTTGATAATAGCCAGTCGTCACCTGTTTCTCTACAGCAATCACCAAGGTAACTATCCTGTACAGGATCATCTACATAGAAGCACACAAGTTTATAAATAATTCCAATCATTTCAGTTGGTAACCTGAGGTGTAGTCTGGTAGGAAGTTAGTGTACACGGTACATACATTGGTTAGGGTGCTTGTTAGCTATCTTTTCTATGGCAACCAGATAAACTCCCATCTTCTCCTCCCAATTCTGTAAGCTGATTTTTCTGAAAAATTGTGGCATTCGCTGGGAAAGAGAACAAGCTGCAGGTAGATTTGGAGTCTGACAATTGGAGCCTGGACAGACATTTAGTTGATGTACGTAAATCTGTAATTCCTACAAACACTTCTACTTTAGCAAGCAGGAAAGAGGTTCAGAACACTGCTTGGACAACTGTTTGATCAACTGCCTATCACTCACCTTGCTCTGAATAACAACCTCCCTCTCTACCTCTGGGAGAACAACGGCAAGTAAATTGGTGAAGATTCGAGACAATAGTTCACTATTTTCCTTACGAGAGGCCTTTTGCAAGGCTTCATAGAAGGATTGGAATGTGAGTTTTGGTAAATTCAAATTGGAACTGAAATTAAAAAAAGTGAATTGAGCTGAAACCAACCACAGAAAACAACATGTTGAGGTACAGGAAATTGTCTGTGAGGCTATATACCACGTGACTTCAAAATACCACACTGATAAGCTATGTAGGTCCCCATTTATACCACTCTTGTGCCAGAAGGGGTTTCTTTATAAAATAACGATACACTCTATGTTTAAACAGCTGTCTATGGTTACCTGGGAGCTGATCACTGGTTGCCATGGTAATAGGACTTCAGTCTCCCAACCAAGAAAGGTATATGATAGGTTTGACATATGAATATACATCTTTTAGCAAGTCCACCATTATAGGTACTGTAAATGGTAGTCATGGTAACAGTACAATACCTACTTGTTTAATTTTTTCCATACAGCAATAAGATGGCCAGTTAATTCTGGAAAGGGGTCTGGGTCCTTTGATGGCTTTGGTGGTCCTATGTCTGGTATATCATTATTCTGTGATGTTAACAAGGCAGCCATCTTGTCTCTTTGCCTCGAGCTTGCCCCTCCTACTGCGACAGGTTGGGTTCGTTTAGTGACCTCCGGAGTTGTTTCTGATCCTATGGGGTTACATGTACAAGTATACAAGTCTGTAGCAGTGTGACTGTCTTGCTTACTGGAGGTGGAGGACAGAGCTCTGGTTCGGATTGGTACACTATTCGGATGCGGCTAAGTGTACGTGAAAGGAGAAATAATTAAGAATTGATAAATAGCTGGATTGATGGATCAGATGGGTGGACAGATGGATCAGATGGGTGGACGGATGGATCAGATGGGTGGACGGATGGATCAGATGGGTGGACGGATGGATCAGATGGGTGGACGGATGGATCAGATGGGTGGACGGATGGATCAGATGGGTGGACGGATGGATCAGATGGGTGGACGGATGGATCAGATGGGTGGACGGATGGATCAGATGGGTGGACGGATGGATCAGATGGGTGGACGGATGGATCAGATGGGTGGACGGATGGATCAGATGGGTGGACGGATGGATCAGATGGGTGGACGGATGGATCAGATGGGTGGACGGATGGATCAGATGGGTGGACAGATGGATCAGATGGGTGGACGGATGGATCAGATGGGTGGACGGATGGATCAGATGGGTGGACGGATGGATCAGATGGGTGGACGGATGGATCAGATGGGTGGACGGATGGGTCAGATGGGTGGACGGATGGATCAGATGGGTGGACGGATGGATCAGATGGGTGGACAAACGGACAGATGGATGGGTGGATAGTTGATATAATGGGTGGATGGATGGACAGGTGGATGGGTGGATAGTTGATATAATGGGTGGATGGATGGACAGATGGATGGGTGGATAGTTGATATAATGGGTGGATGGGTGGACAGATGGATGGGTGGATAGTTGATATAATGGGTGGATGGATGGATCAGATGGGTGGACGGATGGATCAGATGGGTGGACGGATGGATCAGATGGGTGGACGGATGGATCAGATGGGTGGACGGATGGATCAGATGGGTGGACGGATGGATCAGATGGGTGGACGGATGGATCAGATGGGTGGACGGATGGATCAGATGGGTGGACGGATGGATCAGATGGGTGGACGGATGGATCAGATGGGTGGACGGATGGATCAGATGGGTGGACGGATGGGTCAGATGGGTGGACGGATGGATCAGATGGGTGGACGGATGGATCAGATGGGTGGACAAACGGACAGATGGATGGGTGGATAGTTGATATAATGGGTGGATGGATGGACAGGTGGATGGGTGGATAGTTGATATAATGGGTGGATGGATGGACAGATGGATGGGTGGATAGTTGATATAATGGGTGGATGGGTGGACAGATGGATGGGTGGATAGTTGATATAATGGGTGGCAGGTAACTAACCTGTAAAAGACTGTACCTCATTAGCACCTTTTCCTTCACGTGTACCGGTGTCTTAGGTGTGGGTGGTTCAGAAAGGTTCAGCAGTATGAAACTTCTCAAGACCTCCTTTTGAAGCTCTGGTGCTAATGGTCTACTGAGTTCAAGGACAATCCATAGTAAATAGATGGACCTGACGGGAGACACATCTAAAAACTGACTTATCGTTCATAAATTTAGCTTGAAAGTATATCTGGAGCTTAATGATTAATTGTTCTACATTGAGTGCACTGCAGTGTATAAGACTGAGAGCTTCTCTGATGTGGGCCTTTGGAAACAGGTCTGCCAGCACACGTGAAGTGTGTTCACTTTCCAGTGCCTGTACACGTGAAACATACACTTCTTGTTCTAAGGGTCACTGACTGTTCTAATAAATGACAATAATTGCTAACAGACCAATGGTTTTGTACATTTAGTGCCATCTATGCCACCAGTCACAAAAATTATTTTTAAAGTTGGAATGCAAATTCAGCTACGTAGGTCTGTCTTCATGTTCAGAGAAAGACGGCAAATGCTCTTACTTCTTCAAATGTGAGGCCACACCTTCCGGTCACAGAACATGACCACTGTCGCTTTGTATACTCATCCAACACATCTAAATACTCATTGTAGCTTAGAAAAATCTGAAATGGGAACACTGTGGATAAACTTTGAATCTAATGAGCATCACTGGGATGCTACTGTACATGAATTCTTTGTTTACTTACTTCTCCTGTAAAACGGACTCTGAAAATGTGATCATCCTCCTCCACTTCATCTGGGAAATCGATTGGTCTCCATGGACGACCAGATCCATCCAATGGCATGGCTTCTGGGACCTCTGAGGCTTAGAGAGACAGAAAATGGGCACCCTCCACTGACTTGAATAATGAAATATCATCACATCATTAATAAGACAATGGGATATACATGAAAGCTACTCTTAATGAACACTTGGGGTTCATGCGCTTTCATTTTAAGTATATACAATGATTTAGAGATAAATGGTACAAAAATAAAGACATGAACAAGTTTAAAAAGAGAATAAAATAAAATATTTAAAAAGCTGTTACAAATGCTTACTTAGACTACAGCGTTTAGTTTTTCGGTATCCTGTTCATCTATTCAGCTCAAATATATCTTCAAGGATTCCCCAAGAGTAACATTAACACATTCTAGTCTCTATCTCTCAAAGTAACCATGATTGAGTAGACGACATGTGACGCATATAAAGTGGGCGTGGTAATTAAAATGGCCGCAATGGTCGCCGTTCTGTGCTTAATACTGTTATTCCAGGCCAATTTGGTGCAGACTCAGTCCCTCTGTATGGATGGTAGCCACTTAGTTCGATATGTATCGGAAAATGGCAGCAACACTCCGAGTTGTTTGAATGCCCTTACCCCTGATCAAGCTAAATCAAACCCTTGTCGGACGATAACGTACGCCCTACTTGAAGAAGAAATGCCTGGAGTGGTATACGCAGATTACTGCAATTATTCTAGTACCCCCGATAACCTCTGTGTTCGTTTGGAAGATGGAATATATAAGACATCGGGTGAACTTCAAGTGACTAGGACAGCCAACTTGATAATCGAAGCCGTTAATCCAGGCCAAGCTATTCTACAGTGCAGCACATTTCCTAACCTAGTTCCGAGGCAGTGGGATGATTTACATTTCTTCTGCTCGGAAAATGTAACCGTTAATGGCCTTGTAATTGAGCACTGCGGACCAGTCGGGTCTGGAATCTATTGTTATCTTACTAACAGCATTGAATTCGTGGATTGCATATTTAGGTGAGTTAAACGATGTTGCGGTTATAATTCTAGCCTGGCGGGGTTATTGTTAGTATTGCTGCTTTTAGAAGAATTGTTCCACTTCAAACCATTCGCTGATGGGGATTACGTTTGTTATGTATAATATGGACAATTATAATAATAGAATTAGACAATCCCTCTTATTTTTAAAATGTAATCATTCCTACTAAGTTTTAGACTAATAAGCTAATTTGGCTGGTAAAAAGTGGGTAAGTTTGATGCTTGTAACTCTAATAATGTTTTAGGGGCTGCCGCAGCCCCGATTCCCGTTGTATGGCTTACATATAAATATCTATAGATATATACGGGTTCATACGCAACTATTATAACACTTAATTTATACGTCAATACATCGTTTTTGCAAATGGCGGCGTTCATGCGGGAAGCTTTAGTTTTCTATCGTTATTTATAATGTTCAGGACACTTAAGCGTCCTCATTCGTTAAGATTAAGAATATATATTAAAGCCCAACGATGCGGCCAAATAGTTCGAGTGCGCCTCACACGCTTTTAAACTCGAAATACTTGTTTTAATTATATATTTTATTACACATACATTAATGCTACAAAAAATATATATGAGAATTTGAAACTAAAAGGCTTAGTTTACCTAACGTTTGTTACTGAGATTTCTAGGGACATGTAACAGATCTCAAAATCTCTGTTTATGCAATCATGTAAATGATTGAAAATGATAAATTAAATGTAATAAGCATGCTTACTAGAATGTTCTCATCTCATTTGTACCTTAGGAATAACCGTGGTGTCGGAATGGAGTTCAGAGAGTGTAATAGCATTGCAATAAAGAGGTGTCTCTTTGATAACAATATCAACAACTTATCAGACAATCTTGTTCTCCTTGAAAACAATAGGATAGATGTATCAGATTTAAACAACTTAACATTCTCTGGTGGAGCATTGGGGCTGTATGCTAATGCAACAAACTTGTCATTTTTAATGGAAGATTGCTTAATAATCAAAAACAATGGCAGTTCACAAGCTATTGATCCTAGAAGGCCTCCGTTGTTTCAACTGGATGGTCATGGTGGAGGATTATTTTTTAGACTCAGTGGTGTTGTAAATTCAACAGTGATCATCCGAAATACCACATTTAATTCCAATTTTGCGGAGATTGATGGCGGTGGTCTATTTGTTAGTATGTCAGATAATGCAAGGGAAAACACAATTTTGATTGAAGACTGTAGCTTCTCTAATAATCGTGTTGTAAATACTTCTGGAGGTGCAATAGCTATAAATTTGTTTAACAAAACTATCAAGAACTCATTTGAAATTAGAAACTCTTGCTTTAATGAAAACCATGCACTAGGAGGAGCAGCTGTTAGTCTTGTACTATATGGTGATACTTTAGACTTTGAATCCCTGGATGATTTTGATTCAGTTTCGTTGAGGAATTGCATGTTTGCTGGAAATCTAGCTGAAAGAGAAGGATCGGCAATAGGATTGTTTTCCTTCCTCCGTGGTGATGAAATCCCTTTTGAAGTCCAAATTGAAAATTGGTTAGTTTATTCTACCATAGATCTATACTACTACAGCCCCTATACTATATGCATACTTGTTTACTCCTGAGGTTGCTACTAGTAACTTAACTTACAATTTTCAATAAATTATCTGTTAAGATTACCAGATGAAGCAATTATGAAGAGTTCATAATTGTCAAAGAATTGCTAAAAAAATGAATGGTCCCCTCGATAGCAGATTGCTATTATTATTATTGCTTATTAGAATATAATCATATCCAAGAAAAAAGAAATCTAATTGATTATAATGGAATATCCTTTAAAGCAATATTTTGGATGATAGAATACAAGATGAGAAATATTCTGATAAATAAGTATCATGTAAGAGTTTATCTATGCTTGCTATAGCTACTTTCAATTGTATGGATGATCACATAAGAGCTCCAAACTGTTAAATGAATCTTGTGCATTTATCTGTCCTTCACAAATCCATTTTCTGACAATTATCCAAAGCATGCACTCAATAATTATGACAATTCTATGTTACATTCCCACGAGACATCATTATCATTATCATCAACATTGCTCAATGCCTTGGGTTAAACCCTTCTCTTTCAAAGTATTTTTGGATTTTTTAACTATTTACTTGGTTATGCAAATTTCGGGAATGAAATTGCTGCGATGGTATGCAACCACATCCCTTAGTGTTTGCGGCGGCCATTTATTAAAACATACTGAAAATTGATTGGGTAGCTATAATAGATACTGCATTTTTGGTGATCGTAAGTTGTGAGGCCAGGAATGGTCAACTTTGGGGTACAAGCTGTTATCTTAAGTCTTATTGCCGTTCGGTCAGTATTTGGGTCGGCTTGTGCTGACACAGATCTCATTAGATACGTCGACGAGAATGGTAACGACACAGCAAGTTGCCTTAACTCTTCAGACCCAAGTCTTAATCCTTGTCGAACGCTAACATACGCTTTGCTCGAAGAAGTGGTGTATGGTATATTGTATGACGATACCTGTAATTATACCAATACACGAAGTAATCTATGTGTGAGGTTAAATGACGGAGTGTATCGTACGACTGGCGAACTGCAAGTCACTAACGCTTCTAATGTAACCATCGAAGCTGTGAATGTCGGTCAAGTAACGCTTCAGTGCTTACGATTTCCCAATAACCAAACTGATCAATGGGACGACCTGTATTTTCTATGCTGTAATGATATCACTGTTCGTGGAATCATCTTCGAGAGATGCGGTCCTTACGCATCGGATCTATATGTTCAACTGACGAACGGACTAACAATTGAGGACTGCGTGTTTAGGTGAGCCTTTGACGAGCTATCATGACAGTGAATTAATCTCCTTAATGGTCATTCTTTGCATGCCATACAGGCAATCCCTGGGTGTAGGTCTGGATGTTAAACTAACAGACAACTTTGTGGTGAGAAATTGCACATTTGATTCAAACTCCAACCAACTGAATGAAGTACAACCAACCATCAAAAGTGATGATCCTATTTCTGTGTCTATGCTCAACCAAGTCACGCTTTCGGGAGGAGGTTTTGGTTTTTTTACAAATACCAGTGTATCTTTGCTGATGGAAGGATGTCATTTTGTAAACAATTATGGTAGTCCTCCTCCCAAACAGACTCATAGGCCTCCAGACTTGGAGCTGAATGGGCATGGTGGTGCCATATACTTGAGATTAGATAGGGCTACAGATTCTAACATTATTATCCGAGACACAATAATAGACTCCAATACTGCCTTTGCTGATGGTGGGGGTGTTTATATAAAGATTACTAATGATGCCACCAATAATAGCATCTTATTTGAGAATTGTGAGTTCTATAATAATTCTGTTGAGCGGGCTTCGGGTGGCGCCATCTCTGTTAACATTCTCAGCGTTGCTGGGGAAAATCAATTTGAAGTAAGGAATAGCATATTCGAGAGGAATTTTGCTTTCGGAGGTGCAGCAATAGGGTTGGTATTTTACCACTTCATGACACACTTGGAATCAGCTTTTTTAGAAAGATCAGATGTGTTTAAACTCAAAAACTGTACTTTCATCAGAAACTCTGCCCAAGTAGAAGGATCTGCTATGGGACTTTTTTCTTTTCTTCATGGAGATGAAATTGCCTTTGAAGTACAAATGGAGGATTGGTGGGTAGGACTATTCTCCAACTGTTCAGTCCTTTTGACATTAAGCTGACTACCCTATATATGTAGAATGCATAAAATGCATTCATTTTACAAATGTTATCCTTGTCTTTTTCATCTCTTTGTAGCACATTTATAAATAATACTGTAACTCAGTCGGAGGCCCTTCCTGATTTACTGAACACCAATGACCTTGTAGTGGAGGCTGCTGTGTCTAGTTTTAGGTTTCCATTGAGATTCAGTGGCAGAAATGTGTTTGATGGAAACCTAGGTGGAGGTGTTAGTCTAGTAAATACAGTGGTTAACATAGATAGTGATAGTGAACTGGTTTTTATGAACAACAATGCCACATTTGGTGCTGGAATTCAAATGGAAGATCGTTGTTTGGTTAGTAGTGAATCTGATTTAGGTAAACATGTAAACAATAAAGTACTTTGTATGTCCCCTTTCACATTTCAAAATAGTTCAAATTACAATTTGAAAATTTTCAGGTACAGTTTGCCTCATTACATTGAATGTGTTTTACTTTTTTGAGTAGTTGAATGTATCATCAGGAGCAAGGCTTGACTTTATTAATAACTTCGCCAAAGAGTCTGGGGGAGGAATCTTTGCAAGATTTTCAGCAGTTGACTTTGCTCAGGATTTATTCAATCGATTTTGTTTAATTCAATACTTTGACCCTGATGTTAGGGACTTACCCCCACAACTGTGGAAGGTCAGTGGAAATATTTTCCCTTTTGGTATATGGTTTACACCATGAGGGGCTATATACTTCAATTAATGAGGTTTTCCCTAAAGTCTGCTGTTTGTTACTTACGTATGTAATCCGTTTGTCATCTTGCAGAACGTTAGCATTAATTTCATTAATAACACTGCTGGTTTGGCTGGTGCTGCTTTGTACACAAGTAATGCTAGAAGGTGTTCATATTTGGGAGGAAACATTTCAGTTGATGATCCTCGATACACTATTTTTACGCCTCCTGAGGAATTCCACTCACCTTTCTTCTTTGAGTAAGTAAACATTCACAGTAGCTAGCATTACAGATAATTCTTTGGCAGGTCTAATAATTGCCTGCTGTGTGGAACTGGTAGGTTAGAGTAGTATTCGAGATCTGGGCAGTGTTAGTGACACTGTAGTGAATGAATAATAGCCAGTCTGCTTATAGCAATATTATGCTGCCTTCTAATGGTCACATAGTTTTCCTACGTATGTTGATAAAATAGTAATATGTTAAATTAAAGTACTCCTGTGTTTTCTTTGTTATTTTTATTCTACAGTTCCAATGAAATTGTTGGAAACAGAGGAAATAGAATTGTAGAAAAGGGAGCCATTAGTACAGATCCTGTAAGGGCGGAGGTCAGGCTGAATATACCGGTATGTAGATTGAAGCTCTCTCAACTCGCCATGTGTGGATGCTGCTGTTGTATTGTGTGTAGATTCCTGACGGAGTTGCTACTGTTCACCCAGGAGAGACTATTACAGTGCGTTTACTTAACAAAGACTACTTTAACAACACTAGAGATGGGGTGTTACGTGTTTCAGTATTTGATCAAGAACCTGTGAGTTCTTACAACTTGTATTAATATATTCAGCTCTTTAATATTTGAACAAACCTTTTAATCTCTTGCATATTATATAGTTTACTTATGCAGTCAGTCAATCTGAAGATGTATTACCAATTGAGGTTCCAAATTCAAATGTAGAACTGACAAGAATAGAATTTGCTCTACCAGAGTATTTGGTGAATTTCCTTTCTCATTAATCCGCCTTATGCGTGGCTATCTGCTTGTTTGCCTCAGTTTGTTTACCTATTTGTTTACCTGTTTGTTTATATCTGTTTTTACCTGTTTGTTTACCTATTTGTTTAACTCTGTTTTTACCTGTTTGTTTACCTGTCTCTTAACCTATATGCTTACCTGTTTGTTTACCTGTCTCTTAACCTATATGCTTACCTGTTTGTTTATTTCTGTTTGTTTACCTGTCTCTTAACCTATATGCTTACCTGTTTGTTTATTTCTGTTTGTTTACCTGTCTCTTAACCTATATGCTTACCTATTTGTTTATTTCTTAGTTTTATGTCTGCCTATTTCTTGTATATATTATTTCACCTGTACCTTAAATACCTAAATAGGGAGCGTCCAATGTGATTGAAGTGAACTTGAGGCGCTCATGCCATCCTGGTTATGACTATGAGAATGAGAGATGTGAATGTCAACTTTCACAAGAAGTTATACATTGTGACTCTACCAATCGTTATGTGTACATTCGAGTGAGTGTTCAATGGACTAGTAATCCCTACAGTTTCTAATAAAAGAGTGTTACTGGATCCTACTTTAACTGCTTTACAGGAAGGTGGTTATGCTTATGTTAACAAGGAAGGTGAACTGACATTAGTACCAGGTGTGCCGGCACTTTTCCTTTCGTGTCAAAGACAAGAGGGCTTGCCTGGTTGCCTTTTTCAGTTTGATAATCTTGACAGCCAGTGTGCTAGTGGAAGACACGGTAAGAAGTGTGATAGAGCCAGTGTGCTAGTGGAAGACACGGTAAGAAGTGTGATAGAGCCAGTGTGCTAGTGGAAGACACGGTAAGAAGTGTGATAGAGCCAGTGTGCTAGTGGAAGACACGGTAAGAAGTGTGATAGAGCCAGTGTGCTAGTGGAAGACACGGTAAGAAGTGTGATAGAGCCAGAGTGCTAGTGGAAGACACGGTAAGAAGTGTGATAGAGCCAGCGTGCTAGTGGAAGACACGGTAAGAAGTGTGATAGAGCCAGTGTTGGGTATATATACAATGTTGGACAGTGTATTTATCATCTCATCCTTCATCTCTGTATCTTTAAATCCAATATTTATTCGGGCAATCAATTACTCTTGCTCTCTCTGTCTTTTCATTTCAGGTTTCCTCTGTGGTTTGTGTCCGCAATCAAATCATGTTACCATAGATCTCCAGGAGTGCTCCGATAATTGTTACATTGGCTTAGTAATCTTCATTCTTCTTTGTGAGTTAATGTTTTGACTAAACAAAAGCGTCTCTCACTATTTCTTATATTTTTTGAAAATGTAGGTTTCGGTGTCATAGTGATATCTTTTGTCATACTTTATAATGATTGGAGACTGTTGCCTGAAATGAGGGCAGCCATCTTTTATGCTCAAGTCAGAGCTATATAGCTGTTTCTATAGAATGTGTATATGTTACATCACATGTACATCATGCACATGTACATCACATGTACATCACGTGTACATCACATGTACATCACATGTACATCATGTGTACATCACACATGTACCAATTGAATGTACCATCTTTTAGGTCATTGGTTTAGTATTTGGACCCTACAGTGATGTGATAGACCCAAATATAAGAGTAAGCTGACATTTGCAATGCAGTCTGTATTTATAGATAATTTAAGTGGCCACCAGTCTACAGTTTAAATCTGTGTAGATCATTTTAGAGGGAAACTTGCAATTACATTGGGAATTGAACTGGTTGAAACTACCTGCGTTTGCTACTGAGATGCCATTGCCACACTGACTCCCAACTTACCTTTCCCTCTTTAACTTAACTAAATAGTTAGTCTTCCCTTCAGTGATGTTAGTCCCATCCATCTTCACATATTTGATGTGGTAAAGGGATTGGTTGACTTTCTAAATAATGTGTACACTTTAGTGTTTCCAGAAATGCTGTCTAAACATGATCTATTCATTATTCTATTCATTATAGGGTATACAATATCTGCTGAATTTGTTGACATTTAGTGTGCCAATACCGTGGTGCATCTCAGAGCAGCTGCCAGTGCATGGGGTAGCTCTACTGGGCTACATCTCTCCTTTCATTGCAATGTCCGTCTTAGTGATATACTCATACTGGTATGTGCTGGTGTGTGTTAAATTTTGGTAAACAAACTTTCATGGAAATCTACTATCACTTCTTTGTATTGTCAACTACAGGAAAGATCAGATTCTTTCAATAGGTAGAAAGTGTTGGAACCTTATTGCTTGCAATTCAGTCTGTAGCCATGGCACCAAGTCCAAGGAAGGAGATAATGCTCCCAAAGGTGGAGATAATGATCCCAAAGGTGGAGATAATGATCCCAAAGGTGCCGCTCATGGACTATCCTTTCTGGGATTATTCATTTATAAATACATTGCTGACACTAGTTTGGTCATTTTAAGTTGCAGAACAACTGAAAGAGGATATGTATGTAAACATTTTGTACTCTTTAAATGTGTAGTTTCCATCCTTACCCTTCTCTGTCCTGCTTCCCTTCTAATAGGTGTTCCTATACAATGGTGAACAGCAGTGCACGGCTGGAAACTTCCTGCCATTTCATATTTTTGGTTGGGCAATTTTATTGCTTTTTGTGGTCCCACTTCCATTTTTGGTAATGGTACATGGAATGAGAAAGCTGCAAGGATGTATAGATGTAAGCTCATTCTATACAAGCCTTGTTCTGTATAATGAGCCATGTTTTTTATTTAACAGAAAGTAAAAAAATGCGCTGGATGTATAGACGTAAGTACAATCTACACAAGACTTATTCTGTATAATTAGCCATACTTTGTATTGTTTATTTAAACAGGGTTCAAAATTAAGACATTTTGAAGACTTGTTTAACAAAGATGTTAAGGATAACATGGGTTGGCTGGTTGGTTGGGATATCTTGAGGAGATTATTTTTCATTGCAGCATTCTACATTGGAATTTACTTTGACTCATCAATATTAAGTGTAAGTACACAGCAGTACATAGCAAGTATGTAACATATAGTATACACATATGGTATTATGTATAACTAAAGTAGCTTGTCCATACATTTTAACATGTTTTTTCCTTCTCTTTTTAGCTTGTTTTCTTTTACATTGCAACACTTACTCTTCTTGTCCACTGTTTTACAAAGCCTTACAAAGAGGATCGTCACAACATTATTGAGCTCTTGGTGCTACTGAACCTAGTCCTTGTTAGTGTTGCCTATCTTCAAGCTCCTCAGAACACACTTATAGTTGTACTTGTCTTTGCGCTTACACTCCTGCCCTTTGTGTACATCATCTGTTTCCTGGTGTGGCAAGCATACAAGATAATGTAAGCACTGCTACCTATACTTATGTATGTATGTATGTACATCCATTTCTTGAGTCTGTGTGATGTGAACACATTGTATAGTATCTATGAAATGATAGGAAGTATTTGTTGCAGTCACGTTTTGGTTACAATGAAACTCTTTAGAAGTAAACATTATGACTCAAAGGTCTTTATCAGTAAAATGAGATAAATATAAGGATAAACTTAAAAGAGTGGTATTCCCAGAAGCAGCTGTCTGGTGCAGTGGAGCAGAAGAAGAAAGAGAAGACTCCTGTATCCTCATCCAAAGCTCTCACCAAGTTTAGTTCCCTATAAGCTTTTTAATTTATTACAGAATAGGCATAGCATGTAGGAAAATAATTGCTTACATTTAATGTAGGTTTTAAGGAACTCTTTTTATTTGTTTCTTATATTACTTTAGCAAAGAAAAGTGCAGAAGTGGCAAATTGAATGCTATGAGTATAGAACTATCTGCACGTGAGGCCAATCAACAAGATAATCCAGACCTTGGGCCCTCGCCTGCAGCTAAAGAAGGGACTGTTACAACTAACCCTCGTTCAGATGATACTCAAAATATAAACATTGGTAAAAGTGACCAATCTAACACAGGCAGGAATACCAGCAATACTGGGGGCAGTATCCCACCTCCAATTGATGACTTTTACAACATTAGTCCACGGTATTAACTTCACGTGTTTCTATAAATTCGAGCTCTGTGCAGCATTTACTAATGTTTTAAACATGTACAGCTGCAAAGTTCTAGTTCCAACACTTATCATGTATTTGTATAGTTATTTCAACATTTGGTAAAGCGCTAAATTCCGTTGTTTTTAAAGATGGCCGAATAAGCGGTGTTGACATACATACAGAAGGCGAAGTGCAGACTTTTGTATTATACTATTAATCGTTGACTTCTTTCCCGTTTGGAGATGACTACAGCTGTGGGAAAGAGTCAAGAGTCCAAATTTGTTGAGAACGAAAGCATAGAAGCTAATTTGGTTGAGAATGAAACGGATGACTTCACAGCGGAAGTTGGACCGGCAATTCCTAGGAGAATTGAAAGCCATAGGAAACAGTTGCGTACTTCGACCGTTAGCACCTCAAGTATTAACGAAAACAGTCTATTAGAAACTTTAGGTGGAGTCGGTTTGATCCCAAAACCGCCCAGAAAGACGAAAAGAATGACCGGCGGGAGACAGTCCAGTAACTACTTAAAGGTGGACCGAAAGGAGGTTTTTAGCGGCGACAGCATCACAGTCTGTTGGAACGTCTCCGATCCTTGTCATCCTAACGATTGGATTGGGCTCTTCAAAGCTGGTAAGGTTTACTGCAGCTGTGAACCAGTCGCGTTTCCTAACTCGTCATCATTATAGTATAGAGAACACTTAATTAGATCACTTAGTCCTAATACCAAATAGACACGCTCTGGATTAGATTCATCACTTTCCACTAATTTCTATACTTTACGTTTCTGTCGCGGTAATGGTTCCTTCACTCTAAAGTTGTATCCCCTCAGTACTAGTAGATAGTGGTTGTAAAGACGACAGACCTCTTGCTTGTGTGAAACAAAATATAAGAAGAATAATTACTTTCAAGTGTGCAGTGTTATTGTTTCAATTTTAAGATTGAATACCGTATGAGTTACTTGTGCAAATATAGTGCCAAACAACATATTTAATTTCACTTTGACACGTAAAGTGCTTATTCTAAGAGGTGTTTTAAACGACTAGGTGCTGAATTGTATGCTGAAAAGGTCTCCAATGTATTCTGTATGTAACCACCTAGGCAAGACTTGAGTAGTGTAATATTTACGTGGAAATATATTTCTCAGATATTTTAAGTGTTTGGATGGATGGGATATTTTGACAAAGGAAGCCAGGTATAGAACACAGGAACATTCCTTCCTATTCATCCTGTAACTTGTTCATGTGAACCTTTACAGAAGAGCATTGTTGTAACTGTATGGAGTAGATGATAATGGTAAATAAAGTACATGTATTTATTGTATCCCATTCAAGTTCTATTAAATGATGCCTGGTTTTGATTCCCATTCATAAAAGTGGTACGCTTTGCAGGTAATATTGTAGAATCAAGGTTTCTAAGCTAATTACAATACAATGCCTCTATTCATCAGTTTGGAAACATTAGAAGGATATGCATATACCTACGGGATAGCCGGAAATGTGGATGTGGGTATATTTGGTGAATTGCTTGACTTACAGTAATGGTATTTGGCAAATGTTCAGCATTCACAGAAGGCAATTTAGGGTCTAGATTTTCTTTAGAATTCTTTCTCTTAAAGTAGCAAATTACAATTGAAGAAATTTGTAACACAACAATGTTCCTAATGATTATGCAATAATGATGATATCCTATAGCAGTGCAGCATATTATTTGGTGAATAGCCCCAGACTGCCAATTCACCAAATATACCCTGCCAACATTCCTGCTATAGAATTTGTTTTAACTCCTTATACTAGGGACTTGTGGAAATTAATCACTTCATTCCAATGAATTGCTGTGTTTGCAGGCCATTTCACAAGGTGTATGTACCTCCTTATCACTTGAATGACTTGTAATGAGATGGCAATTGTAAAGTTTATATACTCCCCCATTGTGTGGGATTATTGGGACAACCCACATATCTGATGTCAGGGTTTTCCTACTTTGAATACATACACATACATATAGGTAGATTATATATCACTATATACAGATTGCTGTTAAATGATCGGGATTAACTGTTAATTGCTTTGATCACTTAAATATGGGACAAATAACTTGACAAATTGCCTTTTTCTGGCAATGTTTATGTCTGTATTCATGCAAATCACCCAACAATTGGCCAAACTTTGTCAAACTCGTAGAATAATTATTTATAATGCCTGGGAGTTTTTCCACCAAGTTTCAGCTTCATATCATTATCACCTGTGTGTGGAGATGTTACTAAGCAACCACTGACATGTACCCCATCTGGTTTAGCTAGTGACTATTCTATACCCCCTAGACATAGCAGTACAGTGTCAAGTAATGCATGGATTGTGAAGCATCCTTTAACAGGGAAAAAGAGAGAGAGTTTTGTCTTCTTATCATTTTCCCATCTTTATGACTTCCACCAATTTGAAAGTGAAGTCATAGCTACTAATATGTACAGATCTACATATATGTACATATTGTATGTACCCATCTAAACATATTAGTATGTACATATTTATGTATAAAACAGAGCCTTTATCATTTTTCTAGCCCCAAATTAGGTCAAAGTGTTCCACTACCACATTGTGTGGGTTTAGTACTAATCCAGCTGCACATCCACTTCCAGAGGCATTGGTACCAGGAGGCATTGGTACCAGGAGGCATTGGTACCAGGAGGCATTGACCCCACCCCCTCAAATTTTATAAAAGAGGGGCTGGCTTCCACAGACTTCTTACACTCCATTGTCCTGGCAGGTTGTGAGCTAAAGAGTCCCAAATGGGTATAGTATCCATTTTACTCCTTTTGAGTGAAAACATTTCAACCTCCACTTACTAAGAGCTAACCTAGATGTTTCCTAATCGAATGAAAAAGGAGTAAAATGGATACTTTGATTGGAGGCCATCTAATGAGTTTCAGAAGTGTTCCAACGCCTATACCTAACTGTTGCTATATGAATAGCGTGTCCATAGTAGAGTCTGTAATGTGTACATATTTGTAGTGTGGTATTTGCTGCATTTGCTTTGTGTGTTTACTGAAGTGTCATGGGAAATCCTGAGCTTTTCGGACAGTGTACACTTGTGCGCTCAATTAGGCATTCCTTGCAGCATGATAAAGCCTTGATAGTGTTGTCTCCATATAGACCTGTTTGTAGGCAATTAGGAAGGTATGCAAGTTTACTTCTGGAAATGTATGAAGGCGTGTATCGAATTGGACAGTTCCTCATTGTATGCTCGTTCTGTATATTGTGATACCACATGTACGTATATACAGTATATTGTGATACCACATATATATACAGTATATTGTGATACCACATATATATACAGTATATTGCGACGCATACGTACATTAACCTTTTAATGTAATTCTGCACATTTCAGTCAAAACGTTGTAGTAGTTTTAGGTACAGTACAAAATGTTTTGTTTAGCCAAAATTACAGGATGCGAGTTAAGAAAACTTTTGATAGCCGCTAATTATTTGATTCCTACAGAATCAGAATCCTTTCAGAAATGTCCAAGCTTCTCTGATCTAAACTTCTTTATATACAAACAAATTAAAGTGTTTTGCTACCTTGATATCTGGAAGACCTGTTTTTAAAGAGCTTCTACCATTCCATAAGGTTTCATGCATTTGATTGGGTTACTCCACATAATGGCTTCATTTACATATATGGTAGCCATTGCCTCATTAAAAGATGAGATGTTTAAAGACACTCTGAGTTGAGAGATCAGGGAATGGAATTGTTCCGTACTCCCACTTCATAATTTACGGATGTACGTACCCACATACATTATATATCTGTTGAACTAATAATTACTTATTTTCATATTCTTTGCATGCAGTGTATCAAAAGGGTTTGTAGCAAATTAACACTTTTACCAATAGAGTCATGAATAATTTAACACACCACTTCAACATGCTACATCTACTTTAGAGAAAAGTCCTATAGGGTACAAAAACTTTGAAAGAAGATGCAAGAGTTTTTTCTATCTACATGCTTTTCTTTCTTCTTTGCTGGTAAAACAGCTGTTTCTGGGAATTCCACCCTTCATCATTGACCCTGGGAATTTTTGTTTTCTTTTTGATCTTTTGTGACTCCTTGGCTTCCTGCATATGTAGCTAGGCAGGTTTGGTGTGGATTTTGTTAATGAGTTGTATAACATTCGTACGCACGTGGGTCTCTATAGCAACCTCTTTGTGCTATTACTCTCTGTAGATAACCTGGATCCATTTCACTATCTTGACCACAAGGAGAGAGGATCAAATGCTGTCACAGACGGAAGGCTAGTATGGAATGTTCCAGAAAATTGTATCAAAGGTAAGTAAATACATTCTTACTTATGTATGTTGTATGTACATGTCTGTATGTATGTATGTATGTATGTAAATGCATATAGAAATAATCGCTGGGAGTCATTATGTGTATACAGCGTAACCGGGATAATCCGCCATCCGCCATTACTTTCTCGCCTCAATTGCACATTTAAAGGTGTTTTCCACCTTCGTAATCCGCCACTTTCGTCAAGATTTTAATCGTACGAAGTAAATCTTAGAGATGGCCTCTAAGCATTCCAAAACTGACTTGAAAATCGCACGATATGTGACTATAAGAGGAAAATTTCGACGGCAACGCAGGAGCAAATATCGTTCATCGTTTTATTTAAATATTATTGTGTAATGAGGGTATTTGGTTAATCTGCCAAACTCAATATTCGGCCAAAAAAGTGCTTGAACGAATTGTGGCGGATTATCCGGGTTACACTGTATATGTATGTGTGATAATCTCAGATCTTGCTGCCTTATTACGTACTCCTGTGAGTCATCTTAAAATGGTGCTGTCTCTGCAGGGATAGACTACGTAGGAAGAACTTAGCCAATATCCACACAAGTTTCAAATTGTATAGTACATACATACATATACGTATATGATATGTACACATGAAAAATCTAAGATACCATTTTCCTACATGCTATATGCCTATTCTGTAAAAAGAGCCTATAGGGGAACTAAACCTAAAGAGAGCTTTAGATGAAGATACAGTAGTCTTTTCTTCCTTCTTTTCCCTTCTTTCATCTTCTTCTCCACTGGGTCAGACAGCCGTTTCTGGGAATTCCACCCTTCATCAGTGATCCTGGGAGTCTTTGTCTTTTTCTTTATCTTGATCTTCTGTGAATCCTTGGCTCATGTACATGATAGTTTGATTATTAACTAGATATACGTAGGTTTAAGAAAGGTAGATTTTCAATATTTGATATCTGAAGTTATTCTGGATACCTGAAGGGACTAAATCTGTCCTTCTACGTACATACGTACGTACGTATAGTACATAACATAAGTTTTGATTCTTTGTAATTACTTGAGATGCAATCTTTTACAGAACCAGAGTCACAGATGACTGTTTGCTTAAGATACTTTCGAGCAAGTGGCAAGGTTGCGTGTACAAGCGAGAACTTTATTGTTAAGAGACATGCTGATGACTTGGAGGACACTCTCTGTGATTTCAACTCCTTCACATCTCCGCCCATACATCCAACCTTGTCTCCGAGCACCGGTCAGACCAGTAGTCTGAATGACATCTACTACATGAAAATCTCTGGTTAGTCGAGCAGTTTGTACCACATCTTCTCAAAGTTTCCAGAAATACATTAATTGGCTTAAATAGTCATGTACATGTAGTATGTTAGTCTTGTTCCCATCCCACTTCCAGCCGCCATATATATATATAGGCCCTATAAAATTGCGGCCGGAAGTGGGATGAGAGCGAGACTATATGTACGTATGTATGTATTCTTGGAGACCATTTACAAATGACTGGAAATTACTACATTAAACCTTACAAATCTAAATTTATCTTGACTCAGAGACCAAGGTTCTATTAAAAACATATTTATGGTATGAAGAAGTGAATAATAACTACTCTGATCAGCTGCCAAATATTATAATATCTAACAGCAGTGCTTATTCACTTCTTCATTATAACCTCAGTACACTGGTAGTGTACTCCTTACTTCACAACTATGTATGTACGTATGCATGTGTTAATTTCATGTGGTTATTCCATAGATATCTCGTGTAGTGGTCTGATAACTAGAATGTTTGGACCACCCAACTCCTATGTAAAGGTCTGTGTGACAAAGCTCGGCTCAAATTTTGCTGCACCAGAATCTACTGAACACTACAGAACAGCTCCTTGTACTACGACAGCAAACCCAATATGGAAGGAAGAGGTGGGCGTGGTTAGCACTGTGGTGGTGTAACTCTTAAATATGTATTAATTGCAGGAGTAATCTAAACACCATTTTCCTACATACGTAGCACATCTATTCTACAGTAACGGCCTATAGAGAACTAAACTTAGTGAGAGCTTTGGATGAGGTTACAGTGATCTTCTCTTTATTTTTCTGCTTCACTGGGCCAGATGCATATTTATGTACATATGTATGTATGTAGATTAATTACTTTCTTATATTAGAAAGAGGCATGAATGGAGCATTACTTTGTACATATGTAACTCAGTGGTAGAGCACAGGTGGTCTATAGAAATTGTCTTGGGTTACAGCAATTGCTTCTTTTGTGTTTAGTCTCTTGAGGTCCATCTGTTTGTGGTTATTACTTGTGGTTTACTTATCACTTTGATTGCTCATGGATCTCTAATGTTTTCCTTTGTTTGACAGTGTTTTGTGTTTGAAGTGACTGTGCAGTCAAGCATTACGTTAGAAGTTAGGGATACCTTTGTAGGGAGTCAACCATCCAATAGTCACTTCTTAGGAAAAGTTGAAATCTGGGCTCAGGACTTTGTTACATTTGACTTTGAATGGTACATCACCCACACATCTATCTGTCTGTCCATCCATCCATCCGTCCGTCTGTCCGTCTGTCCATCCATCAATTCATCCATCCATCCATCCATCTGACCATCCATTCACATTACAGTATATTGCTCTTACTTGTAGCACACATACCTTGAACCTCATCAAGAGAATTCCTAGTGATAATGTTTCTGGTACGATCACTTTTACAGTCGGAGTAACCAAGGATCATCCAGATATTCCAAATAGCCAAACACAAGCTGGTTCATTCTCCCCCTCTTTTGGAGAAGACCTAGTGGTCCCCTTGTCCTCCCCTTCTGGGGCTCAGTTTCAGCCAACCTTCACCTCAAATGATAGAGATGTGTGTTTTGTATCAGATCAAGAGATTCCACACCGAACTCCTTCCCCAATAAACTTTTGTGATGACGCAATTGTGACTTTGGAACTACCACGTGCTTCAAGAGAAGCTAGCGTTGAAAGCCAAATGAGCATAAGGACAGCTGGCTCCCTTGATATGCTCTCTACAAGAGATACAATGAGGGAGGCAGATGCTAGTCCGTCTCCTGAACCAGCTGCTGACTTTGCACCACTCGACCTGCCTCCCCTTGAGGTAGTAGACTCACCTGTCCTAGTGGACCAAGTGCAGGAGGCCCCGCCCAGCTTGGAGGTGCTCTCCCCAACCTCAACTTCCAGTGGTGGCGAGGTGTTTAAAGGTGAAGAACTAAAGGAGCCATCTCCTGTACCTGTAGTCCTCAGTGAGTGTGAAGAGAACCGTAGAACTTCTTCACCTGTCTTTGCAGAACTGACTTTGCAGTCAGATGATGAACCATTAAAGAAGAAGCACGAGTCTGTCTCAGCCAAGGTAATCACCACATGGCACTTACGTACATACAGTACCAGTAAAAAGTGAACCGTCAACGCCGTACCCGCACCTACCCGTATGTATGTGCATATGTATAAAATGATAACATGTAGATTGTTAGAATTTTATATTTACAAAAGATGGATGCTGTGTGCATATATATGTACGTACGTATTTGTATGCATACTGTATATGTATAGTTTATTGCATATAATTTTCTTTTTGTTTAATCTGGAACTGATAGATCTCAAAGCCTTCAGTGACCTCCTCAGATGTTCCTGTTGTGAATACAGAAGAGGAAGAAATGGTAGAGCAATATTTGCTAATGAGGAACCACCTTCAACACAGCAGAAGGAGGTATTCAATGAAGAGGCAAAAGAATGCAGATGACAAAGTGGCAACTCTTGAGAGGACCGCTTCACTGAGGAGAAGTGCAACCATTTCTGGGGCCCGGAGGGCGTACTTGAAGGGATCCTATGGAAAACAGGAGGCGGAACCAAGTAACCTCACTAAAGGAGAAGGAAGCATTGCACAAGCACTTTGTGAGTGCACTAATGTGGAGGTGTAGCACGACAGTGTAGGAAGTATTTATAAAATTGAAATATACGTATGTATACATATACGTTCGTACGTACGTGCAACAGATTATTTTATACATGCATGTATTATACCTACTTACACATACATTAAATAGGGTAGCCATGTTTTTTGGGCCATCCCTACTTAGAGATACGTATCTAATAAACAATCTAGAACACCATATTTCAAAGATTATGGTTAACATGTCTATGCAGTTAAAGAGGATAGACTTAGAAACACAATTTTCTTAGACTAGTTATTTGGCATAATTAATGCTTTATGAACTTTTTGTAGTGGTTGATTCTCGTGTTGACCACCATGGTCGTCAGTACTTTATGGACCACTCCTCAAAGACAGTTGCCTATGGTGACATGTCTCACGATGACCTTCACCTAGATCTTCAGCGGAGGAGGATCCAACTAGACAGAAGGTGCATACATGCCTATATACATATATACACAGGGTTTCATTCAGCCCCCACCCCTTGTTGAAGAGTTGTCCCCCCTTTGCTGAAGGGTAGCCCCCCTTTGCTGAAGGGTAGCCCCCCTTTGCTGAAGGGTAGCCCCCCTTTGTTGAAGAGTTGTCCCCCCTTTGCTGAAGGGTAGCCCCCCTTGGATTTAGGTTGCCACTTTACTATTTTATCATGGTGTGACACTGCACACTGCCCCTGCAAATTTTAAAAAGTCAATTTTTGCCCCCTCTCCCTTACAAGACATTCTGGATGGAACCTTGATACATAACCATATTTGAATAATGTACAGATCCATTTTCCTAAAGACTTTGTTGACATCAACATGAGGTTAAGTAAATCCTGTGGTAATGGGCTATTTTCCTCTACTTATTTACTTAAGGGAAAACCTTTATGTGTGTAATGGAGTTATGGGATATACGAACATATGGTTGTGTTGGAATTTATGTTATCAAAACTATGTGCACATTTTGAAATTGCAAACCTCCATATAGTGTCCATGAAAGTGCATAACATTTCTTAAATTGTTGCCTTTTACATATGTAGAGCTCCTAAAACAGTCCTTGCTCAAAAGTATAATACTAATTTGTGCATATTTTAGTAATATTCAGATGTACGTACATATAAATGCTGTAAATGCATTACTGCACTATTTAGGCTGGTAATTATGACTGTCTCGTCAACATATGTGGCATCACTACACTGCATTACTGTTCTTTGGCTTTCTTTTCCTTTGAAAGTCTTGTAAGCACGTCGACCAGACACGTAGCTTCTACTACTCTGTTGAATTATATGTTGATTCTCCTTAGTATTCATAAACACCAGATCTACGTACATATCTTACTCCATAACTTAAGTGAAAAATAGGAGATTTCAAGATCTGAAGCTGATCATAAAGCTGTGATGTCTCATCACTTGGCTCTGGGGTAAAATCCAGTGTCAAGTGAAGATATACTATGTACGTATGTGTCATACAGTGTATATGTGGCGAGGTGAGTACTTAGAAGTGAGTATAAGTATGTGGCATTGCGCCTACGACTGTGTGAGAGTGTGTGTGTGTATGTTTGGCCTACATCTCCCGTACCATTGTGGTCATCACTGACCAGAAGCAGCAAATGTATGGATGGATGGATGGTTTGTGTACGTATGTATGTATGTATGGAGAAATGGATAATCACTGGAAAGTATTATACCAACATATTCCCAGTGCAATTAACTCCCTCATTTCATTTGTATATACGTGCACTATATATGTTTGATGCAGCTAGTACATGTGTATATAAGGCCCCTAGATTTAACATACGTATGCACTATATATGTTTAGATGCAGCTAGTACATGTATGCAAGTACGTATGTATGTTTGTAAGATGTGACTGAGATGTGTTTGGTGAGTGAGCTGGTATGTATGTATGTTGAGGAATCTAAGTAATCCCTTCTAAAGAATTATCTCATTCATCCATAACCTTTACATTCCTGGCACGTATATTTTCAATAGTGAATGAAAATTACTTGAATTTTCACATTAAGACTGTGTACTTTGAATATGAAATTGAATGTTCATGTGGTTGGTATTAATAGGTATATAGGAACTGTGTTGCGAGGCCTTGCTATATAGCAGGATAGTGGTGTTAGCTGACAGTTCCCAACAGAGTTAGTATCAAGTGTTTCAGCTATTGTGGGGTAGAGACTTTGCCAAGCCATCAGTATGTAATTATATATATGTAGACTCTGTATATTGTATATTGTTTTGAATAGTCCAAAGTCCATAGTCCATCTGATAGTTGTAGTGTTAGTTGTAGCTAGTACTTACAGCTATATAGTAGTTCTAGTTAGTAATACAGTGTGTTGATTCACTAATAATAGTGAATGGTAAGTGCCAGTTGTGATATGTAGTACGCATGTACACATGTTGAATAACTTGGCATGTATACCTGTAGTGTCTTCCAATATTGCTCAGTTTGTCAGCTGATCTGTCTTGCCTCTGATAGATATAAAAGCATGCGACACATGAAAAGGAAAGCACCAGCTCCCGAACAGCTATCACCTGATGAGACCTCTAGGTTCTCCATCATCTCGCATGATGATGATGATGATTTGAGCCCAACTGAGCCCAGTGGTCATGAGGCAGTTCAGCCTGCTGGGAGAGAGAGAACTACTACAGTTAACGAGAATGATCAGCATATAGCTGCTACGGTGCTGTCCAAGTTCAGAGCTACATCAGGTAGATCAGCCACAGTAAGTTTAGTGGAGCCACAAAAGAAGCGACACAGTGAAGGGATTCTAGCTGCCTTGAAGACTGGTTCTCTAGTTCGCTTTGCCAAAAAGAACATGTCCTCTCAGGACGAAAAGTTATCAACAATGGCTTCCGAGGAGCAGAACGTCAGAGAAACTAAAGTGGATTCCGAAGAAAAGATGAGAGAAAAGGCCGTAGCAGTGCAAATGCCAGGCTTGCAGTTTCTCACCAGGAAAGATTTGTACACTTTGATGAGTTCAGCTGGCACTGCAACAAGAAAATTCCTCACCAATCGTTCTCTGATGGAGCTGATTCAACGGATTAGAGCAGATCCATCTGTCTTTCTAAAGTCAGTTTGTGTGTGCTAATAGCCATAACTGACCATTTAGAAATACTATGACCCGGTGACTGCTTCTTTGTGTTTTGTCGTCCTCCTCCTGTTTATATGACTTTGAATACCTAACTACGTATTATGTATGTTAACATAATAGCTGGAAATATTGGTGGGGAAATTTATTTGGGCAGATTGGGAGTTTAGGGGCTGCAGCCTATATTACAGCCTTGCTATATACATTACATCATCATTATTGCAAAGTCATTAGAAATATTATCATCTTGTAAATTTCTTCAATTATCCCTTTCTGCTTCAAGGGAACTCGATCCTAAGTTGTCTGTGGCAAACCTTATTGTGGGATTACCATTGTTTATATGTTTGTATGTGTATATCACACATTTATGAATATCATTACAAAATATTGAATGTGTTGCTATCACAATCCTCTTGTCAGTAATGTACAAATGAGTACGTAGTAAGGTGAACTGTATGTAATGGCTTGTTGGTCTTCTGTCTGTATACTTAACCTTCTCATTTCCTTCTTGCCTCTCTGTAGGTATCAGCATAGTCCTGTGATAATAGATATGTGTAATATGTTTGCAGACAAGAGCCTGGATCTTCCCATTGGTTGGGAGAGGAAGTTAAATAAAGAAGGAAAGGTAAGCACAGTGCACTAGATTGTGTGTCTGTTCTTGGAATCCTAGTCCCTTTATCATTGGTATAGATATTCCGACTTCCTTTCATAAGCCCTCCCTAAAACCATTTGCTAACCTTTATGTTAACACCCCACTTTCTGTTTCAATTTCACCATATTAGCCTTTCTTTGTTGACCACAACATTCACAAGACAACATTCATAGACCCCAGATTGCCAGTCAGTGGCTCCACCCTTCCTGAGGCACTCATAAATGGTCTGACAGAAAAGGAGGATCAGAAGCCACAACAGGTACATACATATGTACATATGTAAATGGATACACCAGGAATTGAATGCATGTTTGTGAGATTGGAAGTTTTGCCCGCATCTGCATTCTTTTGACCATAATGTTTAACTTCTACCTGTAATTTGGCTAAATTGCAATCTATTACCTTCACATTCAGTTGCTCTTTGGTATGTTTCAGAAGTCTTATATCTTATGAAGTTAGTGTATACTTGTGTTATGAGAAATGGCTTCCGATAGAGATTTTTTTCATTTCTGATTAAACTGCATATCTACGTACGTAGTAAAGATTATTTTAGTGAGTGAGTTGGTTAAGAATGAGAGGATACTTGAACTACGTAACTTAAAATGTAAATAAAAGTTCAAAAACAAAATAGACGGCAGTGACAGTGCTTGTATGTAACAGAGGCATACGTTTGAAACTAGACAGTAATTATGATCCTTCATAGTGATTATTGTTGTACTATAAAATAACTTCAACTCTATGTACTCTGCATCAAATTTAGGTTCCATTGTCATTTAATCCCAAGAGGTTTGTTGCAAGGTCAGAAACAAGAGAACGGGATGTTGCGGATAATACAACTGAAGAGGATGCATCAAGAACCAACCAGAGAGTAATTCCTGCTACTGTAGTTGAGACAGCTGCAAGGCCAAGGTTATGTAAGTCGATATACAGGAATAAAAAACTGTACAACCTCATACCTACTTGACATGTACTTAATCATTCTATCATTATCAAGCTAACATGACATATTCCCAGTAGAAAGAGAAGACTCCTGTATCCTCATCCCAAGCTCTCACTAGGTTTAGATCTCTATAAGCTTTTAAATTTATTACAGAGTAGGCATAGCATCTTTGAGATGGTTCATCTTTTAATCTTTTGAGTGTCTAGAGATATGTACAGCTGGTTCTTTTAGGATTCCAATGTTTTGACCTCAAGGGTCTTCCTCAGCGACTGAGGCATAGCATGTAGTAGGAAAATGGTGCTATTCATTTTCTTCCTTTTGTAATCTTTCTGTCTCCTCATTCCACTCCCTTCTTACTGTTACCTCATTTCTTTGATTGCAGCTTACAATGAACAGGTGGTGGAGTTCCTTCGCCAGCCCGACATATTTACAACCATCACAGCTCGTTATCGTAGGCAGCTGCGTCCCCAATTAAGAGGTCTCATTGATAGCATAAAGGAAGCTGGTCCAAGTGCCTTGGAGAGCATGTCAGAAGACCCAAGAATGCTGGAACTAACCATGATTTTGAGCCTCTTTGATGATGAGATTTCCAACATGCAGCACCCTGCCAGTCAACAACCTCGCCGGGCCAATACTCTGGTAAACAGAACCAGAGCCAAGAGAGAGAGAAAGAAAAAAGCTTTTGAACAGAAACTTCAGAATTTCAGATACACATTAGACCATCTAGGATATGCCCAGAACAATAGATTTAGGTGTGTTAATCAAGCAGCCATTTAAATCTAGGAGAAGACATACTTTCTAAGAGTATTAGCATACTCCTTTTTCACTTTCAGGTTCAACATTCGAAGAGAAAACCTCTTAGAAGATACTTACGAACATATAATGAAATCAAGAGTAAGACATTTACAAAGAAAGAAGCTTGATGTCCAGTTTAGGGGTGAAGAGGGATTGGATTATGGTGGCCCTTCACGAGAGTTCTTCTTTGTTGTGTCAAGAGAAATATTTAACCCCTACTACGGTCTCTTTGAGTATTCAGCTAATGATACATATACAGTCCAAGTCAGTCCAACCTCCTCATTCATTGAAAACAACCTTGACTGGTCAGTCCTTTAAGGCAGAGGAGTTTGTATTAATATGACATGTAAATGAAGTTGTATACATATATGTACGTAGGTTCAAATTTGCTGGTCGTCTGGTTGGTCTGGGTATTGCACAAGGATACCTCCTGGATGTGTTCTTTACCAGACCTCTGTACAAAGCATTGCTCAATAGGTAGGTAAATCAGCCAATCAGGTTTGTTGAAGCAACACCTATGAATATAATTACATAGAACATGAATACTGTTAAGCTTTGTGTCCCTAACTATGAATGCTATTAAAAAGCCTACGCTTGTGTATATAATGTACATTCCTCACTTAAATTATAAATAACAAAGACTTCATTAGGTCTCAGGCATTACTGAGAAACTCCATTAGCTAATGAATGTGAATGTACAGTAACTTGGCATGTAATTATAGCTCACTGGTATAGCACTAATAAGTAATGCAAGTACGTAACTATCCATGGGTTTGAAATCCTGTGACTATTCTATTTTCACTCTTTTTCCTTGTTTTAGATTATTATATAAAATATTTGAGCATTTATGGTGTGATTATTTCAATAATTATAACACACGTACCTATATGTACATTTATATTGTGTATATTACATAGCCCTCCAGTGCTGAAGGACTTGGAGGCCATTGAGCCAGGTATATACAGCAGTCTTATATGGATACAAGAGAATGACCCAGAACCTTTGGATCTCACATTTACAGTTGAAGAAGAAGCTTTTGGTCAGGTTCGTACTAGAAGATCAAGTTAATTTTTAATCCTTCTTAGTCATTGCAAGTCATTTACCCTTAACATCGATGCATTTCTTTGTTTCTTTACTGGTTTGTTAACCTTTTCCGTGTTACCTTCTTTTCTGTTGATTTGTACTCTCTCATCAACCTATCCTCTTTACATCAACCTTTAGCTGGTTGAACACGAACTGAAAGAAGGTGGCGTTGATATTCCTGTAACTGAAGCAAACAAACATGAATACATGGACTTGATGCTGAGATGGAGATTGGATAGAGGTGTTCAATTGCAAACTAATTCATTTGTTTCCGGATTTAGAGAGGTTTGTACTTCTGTTTACCTAGAAAGTCATGTAACCTTTATATTTACATAAAGCTTCTTTCATCCTTACTCCAAACTCAATCTCACCCTCACTTTCACTCTCCCTCACTCACACCCTACCCCTCCCCCTACCCCTCCCCCACTCTTACCCTTACTTTCACCCTCACTCCCACTTGACCTCTCTTGTCATTCTCCTCACTTGGGTAACCATCAGATCATACCTGGCTCCTTGGTAAGACATTTTGATGCTCAAGAAATAGAGTTTGTGATCGCTGGTGTATTGGAGGTTGATGTGGAAGATTGGAGGGAAAACACAGACTATAGAAATAGTAAGCATTAACAGAGATTGAGTGGATCAGGTCATGCAGGGGTTGTACTGACTCTGACAATAATGAACACTTGCTATTCGTAACTTCATGACCATGCAGGTTACCATGCTGAGCATCCAGTTGTCAAGAGGTTCTGGAGGGTAGTGGAAAGCTTTGATAATGAGCAACGTTTGAGACTGCTTCAAGTGAGTGAGAGTGTGCAAGAATGTTTGCAACAAAATGGGTTTCACAGAACCCCACATAATACCTTATAACCTTTATACGTACGTAGGTTACAGAGTGTTTTCTTTTTGGTATGTATACATACATGGAATGGGTCTCTGATTTATTAGCTTGTTCTGATAAATTGAAATCACCACTTATTATTGTAACATTGCTGTGGCAATTGTAGCTCAGTGGCAGAGGGCTGGTGATCTCACCCAGCTGTCCTGTGTTTGATTCCCAGCAATTTCTTCTTTGTGTCTTTCCAACTTCATGATTACTTGTGGTTTGATTATCACTCTAATTATTCATGTGTTAATACATGATATTTGGAGTGATACATCTCATATCCCTTTCAGACGGGCCGAAACCGTGTTCAACCCTGCTACCGAGCCAGGTTGAACACAGTTTCTCAAATGAGTTAAAATGGCAGATTGAGGACGAGTTTGGATGGATGAAGAAGTAGAAGCTGTGATTGCTCATGGTCGGGCAAAACCGATCCTGCCACACCCGACTTCAATACGGGTTCAAACACACTTCGCCACTGTCTAAAAGGGGTATCAAAGAGTTCATTATACTGTATTCTCCAATGTCATTTCAAATTTGTTAACTTACAAAGTACAGTTTTCTAATGCTTGGTTGGTTCTTATAGATAGTACTCCTACAATTGGATTGAATGTCATCTTCATTGTACATACGTAGTTTGTAACTGGCACTTCCAGTGTACCCTTTGAAGGATTCAAAGCACTCAAAGGAAGCAGTGGTCCGAAGAGGTTTAACATAGAAATGTGGGGTGAACCAGCCAGTCTGCCAAGGTAATTGAACTTGTACTGATTCTGGAGCCTCAATTATTTTGTGGGCTATTGAATTACAGTAACTCATCTGATCTGCATTATTCAAATAATTTGTTGAGTTTGCAAAATGAAATTAAAGATTCCCTTCGAGTTTATTACTTCACTATGTGTAAGTGCATACTGACACACTAAGAGTTCATCCTACAGCATACCTTTTACCATTACATTAATAGTAAAGGATTTGTAAAGGGATATAGGGATTCAAAGAATAATTTCTTTTAGGATTACTGATGAAGTGTGGTATTCCCAGAAACAGCTGTTGGCCCAGTGGAGCAGAAGACTAAAGAGAAGACTCTTGTATCCTCATCCAAGCTCTCACTAGGTTCCCTATAGGCCTTTTACTGTAGAATAGTTGTAGGAATATAGTGTTTTTGATTATGCACAAATTGAGTGCTACATGGTCTATTCATTGTATGTGTCGTGTTGGTTGAATAGACATAGTATGTAGGAAAATGGTGTTTTAGTTTACCCATATATGTTGCTATTGCCATCCAATAGATCTCACACCTGTTTCAACAGACTGGACCTACCTCCTTACCCAACTCAGGATGACCTTTATGATAAGCTTGTTATTGCCATTGAAGAAGGAGCTACTTTTGGCATTGAATGACTTCATGCTGTAGTCACATATTGCTATTTCCTTCGTGTCTTGTCTGTACATGTGTATATATATGCTATAACTATTATTGTATAGTTCTGTTATTGTTAAAGCTACTATTTAGTTGTGTATTAGTTTTGTATGTCGGTCACATGCACTTTACTAAGAGTGGCTCTACGTGCTCTATCTATTATGCTCTACGTATATACATGTATGCATTATGTGATATGTTAAAGGTGCTCCTGCATGCATGGATGCAAAAAGGGATCCGGAGTTAATTGCACAATGCCGATATAAGTAACTTAAATTAGTATGCCACTTTGAATGGTTAGCTGTATCCTATATATAAGCCTCACAATCATGCACTATCTTGTTTCAATACTTTTTCTAGATGTACGTGCTATTCATGATCATTGTTGCAATATACTGGTCATCCCTATATACATACATAGCTATTTCTATAAATTTCATTTTTAAATGATTTTATTTACTTACATATATATATTGCTTATGTACTAACAAGTTAAAGAGGTTCATGACTATAGTAATTGCACACCTAATCCTATGAGAGTCATCCTAGTTTAGCTCAGAACAATTTCTTGAATGAAGATATTTCACCTTGCTTGGTGCAAGTTCCAGCAGACACATCACAGGTGTACCCCTCGGGGCAGCAGTGAAGGTGATCACTGCAGCACACGGCATTTGGAAGGGGGCAACATCCCCATTCACCAGTTGACAGTTTACAGCAGGTGTTTCCGTCAGGGCATTCGCTCTGGCCATCTGGACAGATAACATTCTTAAGGGCTGGTTTCTTGGTTAACATGGGAATGACGGAGCTTTCACCTTGCTTGGTGCAAGTTCCAGCAGACACATCACAGGTGTACCCCTCGGGGCAGCAGTGTTCTCCATCGCTGCAGCACACGGCATTTGGAAGGGGGCAACATCCCCATTCACCAGTTGACAGTTTACAGCAGGTGTCTCCGTCAGGGCATTCGCTCTGGCCATCTGGACAGATAACATTCTTAAGGGCTGGTTTCTTGGTTAACATGGGAATGACGGAGCTTTCACCTTGCTTGGTGCAAGTTCCAGCAGACACATCACAGGTGTACCCCTCGGGGCAGCAGTGTTCTCCATCGCTGCAGCACACGGCATTTGGAAGGGGGCAACATCCCCATTCACCAGTTGACAGTTTACAGCAGGTGTCTCCGTCAGGGCATTCGCTCTGGCCATCTGGACAGATAACATTCTTAAGGGCTGGTTTCTTGGTTAACATGGGAATGACGGAGCTTTCACCTTGCTTGGTGCAAGTTCCAGCAGACACATCACAGGTGTACCCCTCGGGGCAGCAGTGTTCTCCATCGCTGCAGCACACGGCATTTGGAAGGGGGCAACATCCCCATTCACCAGTTGACAGTTTACAGCAGGTGTCTCCGTCAGGGCATTCGCTCTGGCCATCTGGACAGATAACATTCTTAAGGGCTGGTTTCTTGGTTAACATGGGAATGACGGAGCTTTCACCTTGCTTGGTGCAAGTTCCAGCAGACACATCACAGGTGTACCCCTCGGGGCAGCAGTGTTCTCCATCGCTGCAGCACACGGCATTTGGAAGGGGGCAACATCCCCATTCACCAGTTGACAGTTTACAGCAGGTGTCTCCGTCAGGGCATTCGCTCTGGCCATCTGGACAGATAACATTCTTAAGGGCTGGTTTCTTGGTTAACATGGGAATGACGGAGCTTTCACCTTGCTTGGTGCAAGTTCCAGCAGACACATCACAGGTGTACCCCTCGGGGCAGCAGTGTTCTCCATCGCTGCAGCACACGGCATTTGGAAGGGGGCAACATCCCCATTCACCAGTTGACAGTTTACAGCAGGTGTTTCCGTCAGGGCATTCGCTCTGGCCATCTGGACAGATAACATTCTTAAGGGCTGGTTTCTTGGTTAACATGGGAATGACGGAGCTTTCACCTTGCTTGGTGCAAGTTCCAGCAGACACATCACAGGTGTACCCCTCGGGGCAGCAGTGAAGGTGATCACTGCAGCACACGGCATTTGGAAGGGGGCAACATCCCCATTCACCAGTTGACAGTTTACAGCAGGTGTTTCCGTCAGGGCATTCGCTCTGGCCATCTGGACAGATAACATTTCCTAACGATTTTTTCTTCAAGAAATCGTACAAATGAGGTTTAGCGAAAGCTGTACCGAGAATACACAGTAAGATAATCTTGCATGCCATGTCTTCTCCGAGCTAGGCAATGTGTGCGGTCCAGTCACGCGATAAATAACTCGTGACTCTAAAAGGTGAACTAAGGGGGTGGGCTGAAAGGCGGAACGGAACGCCACGCTTCGGACCGTTCCGTGCTCTTTCATAATAATACTCATTACAATTATTCACCCGCATGGCGTGACCCGCATAACTTCTCTCTTCAGCTTGGAGCCTATTATATATATAATATATACTTGGGGTATATTCAAAGTATGAAGGTATTCTTCTTGGATTATTTGACAGCTTTTGGTCTAAAAAGTTCTTGACAAAAGCTTCAATATTTACCTCAATACTACCAAGTTACTAAATTATTTAAATCCAATCCACCCAATCGCTGTACATCCTACTCCCACTGCATGGGAGAAACATGCATGTGCATGGCCTTTGTGGATTGTACATTGTGTAATAAATGTACCAACACTGGCCAGTAATTTGCATATATACCCCTGTATGCACAACATGCAGATTGTCAAGCCTACGGAGAAATGCTGGCACAAAAATTGTCCTAATGGGCCTAATATTTGTGTACAATTTTACTAATTTTCAATTTTTTGTAATCTTGTAAGATTGGTGAAACTACTCACCTGTGTTATAATTGTAGCTAGACATATACTTTCTGATGTTCATGTATTTCATATATATATAGATTCACAGGTTCATACAGAATAATGGATGCTTAATCCGACACATTGATTATATTAACACTCTAAAGCATTTCAAAGCAGCTTTCATTCGGTTAGCTTAATCCAGATTAAGCACCAGCAAGCTTGTATAAGACATACTTTTAAAAATTTCTGAGCATGCTGACAGTTGTAGCTGAAAATGTAGATTCATAGGTTGTGATATTCGGGTGTAAGCGACTTTAAAAATGCTGCTCGATTTTGAACATTGCAGTGACTCAATAGATCTAGACTTGCTTATATAGTCTATATTCATTAATTTACTAGTCTAACCAATTACAACTCAATGTATGGTGAGAGATCCCTGCGCGTATAGATCTATTTGGCACGCCATTTGTAACCATTCCGTCGCTAGCTTCTATATAGTAATTTGACGTCATCGTAATCGCCGAGGTGAGAAGTTTTGTTTTAGCGAATAAAGCTGAGCTGAGAGAGATGGCCGAAAACGTCCGCGTTGCAGTCAGACTTAGGCCATTTGTATCCTCCAAATATAAACTGGACATTTGAAGCCATCTCAGTTTGACTTATACGGCTGTATATGTTGCTGAAAATTGATCTACATATCATGTATATCTTTACCAATATTAACATATTGTTATTTTACTTGTGTGAAATGGTCAACTACTTAACTGTACCAATTAGAATGAAAGAGAGATAATGAGAAATGCAAAACTTGTGTTGAAAATGGATGGAAACAGTACATTCATATATAATCCTGTAGACATGAATGTGGAGCCAAAGAAATATACTTTTGATTACAGCTATTGGAGTCATGACAACTTCAAAGAAGAAAAATCAGGATATTTATCCCCATTCTCTCCTCAGTATGCAGATCAAGTAAGTTGTAAAGTAATAAGTATAATGATAGTGGCACTGTAACTTTTGTTTAAATAAATTACCTGCATGCATGATAATTCTGATACAAGATGTATACAAATTTCTACATATACATCATGCAAGGACAACCGGGACTTGAAGGGTGCTGAAGCCTGAATATATACGATAAGTAGTAAAAGCCAATTCCATATATATATGAATATATGGGGCTCCAAAAAGGTGTTAGCAATTGAGAGGATTCTGAAATATTGAAGTTTAGCCAACTACAAAACTATAGACTGAGAGAGATTTCCGGGAGTATGTTAAGACAGATCTACATATATATATGCACTTTGTAGTAGTTTATAAACATATTATGCTGCATGCACCATTGATAGTTTTAAATATACAGTAGTGTACTGTTTCTTATTGAAATTTAAAGAACATGTAATTATGTGATGAGCCCTAAAGAGGGCAAAACAGCTGTCTCTGGTTAATTGATGATTTTTGCCAGCATTGGATGACTGGGAGGTCATCACTGGTTACCACAAATAGGATTCGGTGTACTTTTTACTAGTTTAGACAATTTGAAATATATATACGTACTACAGTTCTAGTTGATAGGTGACATTGAAGACATGGTTCTTTACATTGTCAATTGGTGTGACAAGGATAGTTAGATTAGATTAAAGTTTCATAATTTAATTTCCAATCATATATATGCAATTAGTTAAATTCTCTGTTATATATAGCTAAACAAAATACAATACCTCTAAAGACATGTATGTATGTATATACATATAACTACGTATAAACAAAGATCTATTCTAATATATAGAACCATAGATATAATCATACTGTCACAGCACCCTGGTGTTAACCCTACCAAGGCTTTTTATGACCACTTGGTCTCTTCTTTCCTGGCTTTGTTTGTCTTCCTGTAAGAGTATAAGTAGCAAATGTAATGAATATTACCATTATTAAAAACGCAAAGCACATGGCATTTAACTGGCAGATAGAGCTGCCAAAACAAGCACTTTGTGTCCTTTTATTCTTATAGTTACACATTTTACCTGCTCCACGGTCTCCCTTAGGTCCTCTTGGTCCCGGGTTTCCTGGCTGACCATCACTTCCTGGACTACCAGGAGGTCCTTGAGGACCTGGACTTCCTGTATTAAATAGTGACTATAATCAGACACTCAAACAAATAATATTTATAGCTAACCTTGTATTCCTGGCTGTCCTCTCATTCCTTTAGCTCCAGGTTGGCCTGGCTGTCCTGGTGTACCATTATCTCCCTTTTGTCCTGGCAGACCATCATTTCCAGATATACCAGGAGGCCCTTGAGGACCTGGTGTTCCTATATATATATTTGTATGTATACGTATGTACGTACGTAATAATGGCTATATAATCAGACATGTACAGTCTCTCAAGTTACAGCTTTGAACCTTGTATTCCTGGCCGTCCTCTCATTCCTTTGGCTCCAGTTCCGCCTCGCTGACCTCGTGTACCATTATCTCCCTTTTGTCCTGGCCTTCCTGGCTGACCAACGTTTCCAGGGCTACCAGGAGTTCCTTGAGGACCTGGACTTCCTGTGATATTGTGTATACGTATATTGAATAATAACTAAAATCAGACATGTAAATACAGTCTTGCAAGCAACAGTTTTAAACCTTGGTTTCCTGGCTGTCCTCTCATTCCTTTGGCTCCAGTGCTACCAGACTGTCCTGGTGTACCATTATCTCCCTTTTGTCCTGGCCTTCCTGGCTGACCAACTTTTCCAGGACTACCAGGAGGTCCTTGAGGACCTGGTTCTCCTACATTAAATAATCATTATGACTATATAGTCAGACACTCAATCAGATCCTGATGATGGTTTATTGCTTGCCTTGTATTCCTGGTCCTCCTGGTTGACCATCATCTCCATCACTCCCGGGTTGCCCTGGGCTACCAGTTGCTCCTTGATTTCCAGATTGCCCAGGACTTCCTGGGTCTCCCTTGTCACCTTTAGGTCCAGGTGGGCCAGCGGGACAAGAGCAACTGGGACGGTGGCCTCCTCGTGGAGTTCTGTTCTCGCTGTCTAGTCACACAAGGGAGACATATGTACGTAGGTGCTAGCTGCTCAATTACAGTGTTGATCAGGTCATAAGGATGTAAAGTGTAGCATCCTAAGTATTTTGGGTATATACGTACGTAGTGTATTCATTCAACATACTTATGCCCTGGACTGATGGAGTATTCTTAAGGGCATCAAGCCTTTCTCTGATAACCTGTAGTTCTGATTCATAGTGATTCCACAGTATGGCTCCTCCAATGCCTTCAAACACTGCAATAGTGAATGTGACTATCCCAAGGACCAGGAGTAAAGTGCTTGAGAAGCAAAATTGATTTCTTTTAGCTTTCTCAACCTCCATTTCTTCAGTTACATATATAGAGAGTATTTTGCTTGCGAATGGAGTTCTATTTATATCAATTGGTTGGATTACAAATTACTGATGTCACTTGCTTTTTTAAACTATCCCATGCAATGTTGAAATATATATTAAGTGTAGAAAATTACCCAATTTAATTACTTACTTTGTATATAAGAATTGTATATACTAACAATTGCATTTAGACTCAGTCTGCGTGATTTTATTGTATATTACTTATATATAGTGCATAGGACAGACGCACACTTTATGTAGAATTTGATATACATATCTGTATGGATGGGGCGGCCATGTTTTTCAGATTGGTTAATAGATAGTCATAATAAAGCTTCTCCATTTGCTTGAATGCCATTCCCCATGATTGTTTTGTAGAGGAGGGTGTTTGGTGATTTGGGTGAGGGTGTATTGGACAATGCTTGGAACGGATACAACTGTTCTCTCTTTGCTTATGGGCAAACAGGCTCTGGAAAGTCCTATTCAATGGTCGGGTATGGGGCAAACAAAGGTACTAACATATCTATACAGTATACGTATATGTACGTATGTATGTGCTAAATATGGCCAATGTTTGACTATACATATATCATAAATGTTGCACAATTAATTATTGGTAGCATATATACGTAATACATTTTTTAATTGGCCAATTAAGAAACCACCTGGAAGCATCACATTTCATATATATACTACAGCTAATATATGATTACCTTAAATGTACAAAGGCATAGTTCCAGTGACTTGTGAACGGCTTTTTGAGGGCATATTAGAACGTAAAGACTCTGGTGATGAGTTTCAAGTGTCCTTCTCCATGCTGGAAATCTACAATGAACAGATTAGAGACTTGCTGAATACATCAAAATCACAGAGGGGTGGTCTTAAAGTGAGAGAAAGTCAAACTAAAGGATTTTATGGTAATTTGACTGCATGCCAGTAAACACTACCATCCCTACTTCCAACTTCTTTGTTTAAATGTTTTCTTTACCATTATATCTGCGTACGTACATATATAAACTTGCTAAAATATGGTATTGAACACCACATACGTAATACATTCTTACAAATTATAGTTGAAAATTTGACGTCAGTTGCTGTGAAGAACTATATTGAAATAGATGGCTGGATTGCACAGGGTACCAAAAATAGAACGGTTGCTTCTACAAATATGAATGCTACAAGCAGGTTAGCTATACCTATGTACGTAGGCTGACTTGTTTGAACATTGGATATTATGTACATAGAGTCTGAAGTCATATACAATCAACACTTACAATGCATGTTAAATTTGAGGTGTTAAGTAGGTTTGCTTGGTGTCACAATTATAATGTGTTATTTGTCTAACAGAGTTGAGCACACACCATTTTTACTGCATGTTATTTGTCTAACAGAGTTGAGCACACACAATTTTTACTGCATGTTATTTGTCTAACATAGTCGAGCACATACAATTGTTGCTATCAACTTCAATCAAAGAACAAAGAACACAGCTGGTAGGGTTATCCAGAGAACATCAGTGATCAACCTGGTTGATTTGGCTGGAAGGTATGTTTACATTCACTTAAGTGATGCCCATATTTATACCCAGTCCTGTAATCCTAGCTGTATGTCCATATGTACAGTACGTACTTACGTACATATATACACGTATGTATGTATGTATGTATATAGACATTATATCTGTGCCTGTGTGTATATACGTAAATATTACTTGTTTGTTGTGGTCACTGATGAAGGGTGGAATTCCCAGAAATAGCTATCTGGCCCAGTGGAGAAGAAGGAGAAAATTTAGTATCCTCATCCACAGGTTTAGTTCCCTATACCCCTTTATACTCTAAAGTAGATGTAGCATTTTGGAAAATGGTGTATTAGATTATTCATATATATGTACGTACATACATTCCTGGTCTGTTATACGTATGGCTTGATTATTGCTCCAATTATTAACAGCGAGCGAGCCGACTCAACAGGTGCCACAGGTAGTAGATTGAAGGAAGGAGCTGCAATCAACAAATCACTTTCCACTCTTGGAAATACAATAAAAGGTAATATTGGCCTGATGTAACTCTATATGTTAATCTGATGTAGCCTATGTTAACCTGATGTAGCCTATGTTAACCTGATGTAGCCTATGTTAATCTGATGTAGCCTATGTTAACCTAATGTTAACCTGATGTAGCCTATGTTAACCTGATGTAGCCTATGTTAACCTAATGTTAACCTGATGTAGCCTATGTTAACCTGATGTAGCCTATGTTAACCTGATGTAGCCTATGTTAACCTGATGTAGCCTATGTTAACCTGATGTAGCCTATGTTAACCTGATGTAGCCTATGTTAACCTAATGTTAACCTGATGTAGCCTATGTTAACCTGATGTTAACCTGATGTAGCCTATGTTAACCTGATGTAGCCTATGTTAACCTAATGTTAACCTGATGTAGCCTATGTTAACCTGATGTAGCCTATGTTAACCTGATGTAGCCTATGTTAACCTGATGTAGCCTATGTTAACCTGATGTAGCCTATGTTAACCTGATGTAGCCTATGTTAACCTAATGTTATCCTGATATATACTCGTAGCCTAATGTTAATCCTAATGGTGCATACATTTCATTTAACTACATATGTAGCATTGGCTGAGAACAGCAATGGAAAGAAGATAGTGGTTCCCTACAGAGACTCTGTCTTAACTAAACTGCTGAAGAATGCTTTAGGAGGTAACTCCAAGACAATAATGATAGCTGCTCTTAGTCCAGCCGACATTAACTATGAAGAGACACTGTCAACTCTTAGATTTGGTAAGGTGGACACTTTATGGTGCATCATATGGCTCTAACCTTTCTGTGTACCTTGACCTTTGTGACCTTTGGTAGCTGACAGAGCAAAGAGTATCAAGACCAGAGCCACTGTCAATGAATCACCAACTGACAAACTAATCAGGGAGCTGAAAGAGGAGAATGCACGGTTAATGGCAATGTTGAAGGACATGAAAATGGGACCTGAATCCAAAATGATCCAGCAGGGAGCATCTGAAGAGGGTATGTGTGCGTTTCCAGTTTAGTTTACCATATACGTACGTAAATGAGTATTTTCTCTCTGCATACCTTATAATTAGAGATTACACATTTGAAAAGAGAAATGGAAGAAGAAATAGCTAAGAATGTGAGCACATTACATTAGTGCTGCCTGTACGTAACATGATTTCTAAAATAATATTAAATGAAGATTGGTAAATTTATTCATGTTTTTGTTCTTCAAGTTGGAACACAACCAAAAGGAGATGGAGAACATTGAAATGTCTTGGCAACAGAGACTAGTAGAATCTGAGTTGGCATGGCAGGAACAGGAAAAGGAAGAGAGGAAGAAGAGGGAGAGAAGAAAGACAACTCCTCATTTTTGGAACCTCAATGAAGATCCTCTCCTCACCAATACAATAGTACACTTGATTGGCCAAGGTGGGTCATATACACTTGATTGGCCAAGGTAACCTCATATACACTTGATTGGCCAAGGTAACCTCATATACACTTGATTGGCCAAGGTAACTTCATATACACTTGATTGGCCAAGGTAACTTCATATACACTTGATTGGCCAAGGTAACTTCATATACACTTGTAATGTAATCTATGTAATGTAATCTTATTTAGACTGGGAAGGCCACTAGGCCACTAGGCCACTAGGCCACTAGGCCACTAGGCCACTAGGCCACTATTAAGGCACCCAGTGAATAAATTACTAAGAAAGTAAAGAAAGTAATAGGAATCATACAGTTAATCAGTCCAGTAATTAGTTAGTTTATCAGTTTGGGCAGGTGTTGATGGTAGGGGTGTCACTTTTTTTTTCTTTTTTTCTTCTTCTCTGCCCTGGAGGTGAGTCCTGGCCATCCCATTGTGCCTTTCTTTATAATCTTGCTCTTAACTTCCAGGACACCAGCACCCCACTTGATTTGATCTCTTGTACACTCTATTGGTTAAAATAACCTCTTGTATATAACCTGGGTAATCTCATTATTTTCCTTGTCTGTATATACATGTAATTTGTGTGAAATTTAGGAGAATCAAGAATTGGTAACAGTAAGGCCAAGTTTCCTCCAGAGATCTCTTTAAATGGATTGAGGTTAATTGTGTATATAATCTACATATAGTATGGTAATATATGTACATGTACGTACATATCTTTAACAGTGCTCTATAGCTATGTACACATTTATATACACAGCTATACATATATACGTATATATAAAAGGATGTTATACACCGGTGACCTCTTTTTATTTGCAGTATCTTAGCAGATCATGCAATAATTGAAAATGAGCAAAATGAGCACATATTTTTACAAGCCTCCTCTGGAGCAAAGATCTTATTAAATGGGAAAATCCAAGAGGAAGAAAAGGAAGAGTTACATCACAATGACAGGATCCTCTTTGGTTCAAATCATCTTTATATCTTCCATCACCCAAAGGAACTTGCCACATTGGCAAGAGAAGGGAAAATCCCCATACCTGTTACCTTTGACAAGGCCCAAGAAGAAATAGCCCATGAGAAAGGCATTGATATTTCAACTAAGGGAAAGTCCCTAGGTACGTATAGTCAATTTTAATGTTAGCCCAAAAGTGGGTTGATCTTTTTTAAAATGTACATAATACATTTGCAAGACTGCCATAGCATTGAACTAACTTGTATTAGTAATATTCTATCACTTCTTTTGGTATATACTGTTTACAGGTGAAATCCTCCTTCGTGATGATTTGATATCTGTCATGCCAATGATACAAGAAGCTAATGCAATAGCAGAGGAGCTCGAAAAACCTATTGCTTTTGAAATATTTGTCATTTCACCACAAACATTTGGAATGAAAGATGGGAAACCGGAAGTTAGTGCTCATAATCTAGAGACCTTTACCATATACGTACGTACCAGTAGTATCTTGACCTTTGTACAAATATAGCATTTAACCTTTACATGCTATGTTTTTTCCAGCCATCCCTACTTAGAGAGGACTATACGTATATATGCACTCTCTGATATGTGTAATAATATATATATCGTGCTGTTCTCTCATTTGATATTCAGGTCAAAGTTCAGATGAAAAGTTTAGTAAATGATTACACCTACATGATTCAAGCTACTGAATTCATTGATCTGAGATACAGGATACAGGAAGTGTACCAGAATTTCATGCAGGGCTTTGACTGGGACCTTCCCAAGGTACATACTTGTGAATGGGTTTCCACCCGCCAGCCTCTTATAAATTACTCGTTGATATATTGTGGTACTTTCATCCAAACAATACTCTCTGTTCGTATGATATATGCTGTAGGATGAAGATCCATTCATACTGCCAGCAGAATCAGAGTCACTTATTGGAACAGCTCGTGTTTATTTACAAACACTTCTGCACAAGGTACGTACAGTACATAGCCAGTAAGATCCAATACTTGTATATACATACAGTAAGCATTTCCTATAGCTGTATAAAGCTCTATAGGTTTTACCTATGTAAGTAATTGGCCTAGGAAAGTGGTCTATTACCACCCACTCATTAACTAAATCATTTTTCATCTTCATAATTATTTGCCGCACCTTTTAATATCACCAGATGTCACAACCTTCCTTGTATTCCCATTCCTCATATAAATTGCTGATGAAGACCTCTGGGTCGAAACTTCCTAAATTAGTAAAACCGTGTTGCCGATGCTCAATAAGGTTTTATTCTCATAATGATTACAACAAGCACTCCTTATTCTTTCACATGTATACTGTATTATATGTAGTTGGATTTGAAAGAAAATCTTGTGTTGATAGACTATAAAGGCACTGAAGTGGGCTCCTTACAGGTATCTGTGTGTCCTTGTGAACCTGATGGTGGTGATGAGTTGACTGATCACTTTATTGAGGACCCTCTGCAACTGCTTGGAAAGCCATTACATATTTGTATACAAATATCACAAGTTACTGATATTCCAAGAAGGTATCGAAAAGTAAGTAGCTACAGTAGCTAGTCAACTTATTGTGTACTGCAGATGTGAAATGTTTTCGGAATAATTTGAAATCTAACTATGCAGAAATATACACTTACTGTATGTATACGTCATACACAGATGTATTTATTTCGTGCTTTATACATATATCATGTACAAGGAATAACATCTGCATATATATGTACATGTGTTCTTTAAGTCTGAAGGGCTTGCAAGTTATTGAGCATCTAGGGATGTATGTAGTTGGTGTTAATCTTTTGCCAGATGTTTTGACCCTGAGGGTCTTCTTCACTGCTCAGAAAGTGATCAGATGAACCATTTTAAAGATAGTTTGAAACAGTTAAAAGAAATACTGTTCTGCTATTTTTTTATTTATCATTAAATAAATCAGTTCTCTATCATTGATAGTACAGCTAAAATGATGTTTCTCTTTATCCATATCATTGTAGAATTTGCATTGTCGATATACCTTTTACCTTGATACATCAGCTACCGTCACAGAGTATGCTGTTGGGATGTCAGATATCAAATTCAATCATAAGAGAGTTATTTCTATTGATCCAGTTGTTAAGCAGGTACATACGTACGTACATACATATACGCATTACATACGTAATAGAATAAGGATTCCTTCTAACTGTGTCAAACTTGCATATCTTTTGGATGTTCATTTTTTGACTCCTTGAACATCTACAGACACAGTTTGATAAATGTTTTGTCGTATGTTTTGATCCTGAAGATATTCTTTGGGAGATTTATATTGTTAATATACATACGTAATGATTTATGATACAGTCATAGCATACATTGTGTGTGTTGCATCTTTCAAATACGTATATATATATGCTCACAGTTCATAGACTATGTATCTGAAAATCCCTTGGTGATTGAAGTATGGGGACAACAGTCAGATATCTTACCTAAAGATGACCCTAGTGAGTAACTGATTATTGTATGATGCTTCAATTAAAACTCTTATATTTGGTCATCTGTGAATAATGCACTATGTATTTGATACAAAACAGGCAAGTCTGAGAAGGGAAGGTTGTTAAATGCTATTTTACAACCAAAATCTGCCAAGAAGAGAGAAAATATTATCGAAGGAGATTGCTGCAGGAAAATTACACTAGAATTGAGAGCTATAAGAAAGAAAATGGACAAACAAGAAGAAAAACTGGTAATAAAAGATATACGTACATACGTACGTACGTATATGCATGTACGTACATAGATTTTAAACAAAGTATATGTTATAAAGATGTTGTCCTTTTCTTCTTTAGCAAAGGATTAAAGTTCTCACTGAAAAAGCAAGGAATGATGGTTACGCAACATTACCTGTATGTTGGTCATACAATGTCAATTACTAGCTCAATAACCTTACTATTATCTCTCTAACAGATTGATGATGTAACTGCCATCTTAGAAAGTCGGTCTGTGAAGGGTATGCCAAGAAACAAGAGGAATATCTCAATTGGCGACCCTTATGAAACTGTTAAGAGCAAAGCCTGCTCCGTCATGTAATTGGATGCCAAGAGTTTCAACACCACTTTTAAAATAATTAATCAAGAGACAGACTTTATTAAGATCCACTTGCAATTGTACATATTTATGATGTGGTTGATATTGTTTGCTGGTCAAGATGCATGCTTCTGCACGTCCAGAGGCACATGCACCATCCTAGCTCTTTCTAACTGATATTAAATTATAATGTATCGATCTTTTCTTTGAGAGGGTTAATTTTTAGTCTTTTAAGCATCTAAAAACATGGCAATCAGAAAGGGGGATGTGAACAACAGTATAGCTGTTGACTACCTCGAGACTGGCCACTCAATTGCTTAATATTTCTGAATCCTGATGGCTTCTTTGGCCCTTCTCCTTTGCCAGTGGGTCTCCCTGTCTGCAACTTCAGCCTTGTCCTAATGTTAGGGTCGAAATATCTGACTTCTAAAGAAACTGCATCTTAAGATGCTCATAAAAATAAAGTTAGACCACCCCAAAGATAAGTTTGGTGCAGTTAGAAAAATTCCCTATCATCTCATTTTACTATCTTAGTAATTATAAAATGTATATTCTAACTTGTTCCAATGAGGTTACAAAGTTTCATATGTACATATGGGATTAGTTAAAATTATAATATCAATTACAACATCCAACAATGAAAACAAATGTACTTTAGTTTAGCTCAGTAAGGAACATGTTCAAAAAGATAAGATACAGACTCTCCATTGTGTGTTCTTCTGATGGCCTCTGCAAAGATTGGACTCACGTCAATGACCTAGCGCACAAGTAAAGTACATATGTAGTATCAATGAACCTGTTTCACTGACTATCAAATCTATGCCCCAGACTTTAAACAGGTATTGTGCAATCAATTCCCTTCGAATTGCCATGGTTACAGTCTAATACAAGTATGGCTACTGATTGGAGGATCTCATACAGTGATAGTCAGTAATGTACTGGTTAAACTTCAAACTATATATATAGTAGAGAAACTTCTTTTGAGATAGTTCCTGCTGTTCTAACCTTAACTTTGTCACACCCTCTCTCTGGATTCCAGGGGATAGTATTAGTGATGACCACCGCCTCCATATCAGAGTTCTTAATGCGTTCTACGGCAGGCCCAGAGAGAATGCCATGGGTCATGATGGCATGAATACACTTGGCCTTTGCTTCTTTCAGTCTGACAAAGTATTGTACGTAGGTATATATACAGATACATAAAATGTAGGCGCATCATATTAGCCTATAGATTACGTAAATAACAACTTTGTATTAATGCATCATAGCTATGAATAATTTAACCCAAGATTTTGATTAGATGAAAATGCCAAAGGGGTGGGAGGAGTCTCTCATTATCTGTGTGTATAAGAGGGTCTAGGCATGCGCTTCATGATAAAAAAAAAAACATTAAATAAATTATGAACATCCATAGATCATTCCTGTAAATTCTCTGGCAAGGAAATGAGCATTTATGAGTCCCACAATAAATTAAGCTCTGGCATGTATTTATAATTCCAGATGACATCTTCAACTACAAGGTTGAGTTGAGAGATGCATGGTATTTATATTCTCAAGGGCCTTATACTTCAAAACTTCCCCCATCTTATCCAACTTCACTGATCTGCTTACTTTGAGGCTGCAAAGACAAGAGTCCCACAAGTATCAGCCATATCATCTACCAGTATCGTTGTCATGTCTGCTACCTCTCCCACTAATACCATCTTCTGTACTTCATTTGGCTTTTGCCGCTAAAGAGGCATCAGAGGAAGGTAAAACAAGCTTTAATGCCGTGTTAATCTCTGAAAGTACCTCTTGTACACATTTTATTCTCTCAATCATTGAGAATACACAAGTCTATACTGCTGCTACAACCAACTTAATGTCCATGCAACCATTTTTGAGGGAAAGTACTAGAGAAATATGTAGTTGCTAGGCAACACATTAGATGGTTCACTCATAGGTGAAATGTGTGAAGGTATCCAAACTCACTTCCTTGTGAATGAGTGCAAACTCTATATTTAGTTTATCTGCTATTGAAGTCACTCTAGATGATTAAAATGGAAAATTTTAAAAATGAAGACGTTTCTTTCTCACACTTCTGCCAGCTTACTGCAGAGACACTCACCGTTTGGCTCCTCCAGCATCAGGTGACACTACAACGGCTCCCTTCCACTCTGGTATGTTCTCCTTGATAAACTTTATGATAGCTGGCTCAGCATATAGATTATCAACTGGTATGTCAAAGAACCCCTATAGAGAGAGGGGTGGGTACTCAACGTGAAGTGTATTAAATGGTCCATAGAGGAAGTTATGGTAGTAAGTATCTTTATATAAAGAGAAACTGATAGCCATGTAGTTGAGTTACATAATGTACCCAATACAAGAACTGTGACCACATGGAGGGTTGTCTTAAGGACATCCACCCACACACGTCATCTCAGTAGGTGATGAATGTAGACACATTAGATTACTTGAATCTGTGATGCATGGAGGTCCATTGTAATGATGTGGTCGGCTCCAGCAACTGACAACATGTTGGCTACCAATTTAGCTGAAATGGGAGCCCGACTCTAGAGTTAGAGAAATGTAAGGTGGGATGGGCAGTTGGAGGGAAGGTGGGATGGGCAGTTGGACGGAAGGTGGGATGGGCAGTTGGAGGGAAGGGGGGGTGGGCAGTTGTACGGAAGGTGGGATGGGCAGTTGTACGGAAGGTGGGATGGGCAGTTGGAGGGAAGGTGGGATGGGCAGTTGGAGGGAAGGTGGGATGGGCAGTTGAAGGGAAGGTGGGATGGGCAGTTGGACGAAAGGTGGGATGGGCAGTTGGAGGGAAGGTGGGATGGGCAGTTGAAGGGAAGGTGGGATGGGAGTTGGATGAAACATTTGCTAAATCATACAATGGATATTTATGTGAATATAAAACTAAATATTGACAAATGATCAGTGACAGACTTCAGCAGGTAAAACGTCCTCACTTTATCCTTTTTGTCCTGTCTCGCGTAAGGGAAGCAAGGAATGACAGCAGTAACTCTGGCAGCCGAGGCTGTTTTACAAGCATTTATCATGATCAACAGCTCGAGAAGATTATCATTTATGTTGTTTCCTCCCGAAAAGTCATCGTTGGGTAGTCCCCAACCGCTCTGAATAATGAAGACATCTTCTCCTCTCACAGATTCTTTTATTTCTACACTAAAGAGCATGCCAGAATTCTGTACATTTTAGTACACAGTTAATATTAAAACACTTGACACGTGGCTTGCTGATTTACCAAATTTCATGATTTGCAAACTTTGACAAAGAGACACGTCCTAATTCCACACCCAAACGCTCGCAAATCTTTTTGGCCAAATCTGGATGTGAGCTACCAGAGAATATCTTAATGTTTGGCATTTTTCGTTGGAGTTTATTTTCTTCCTCTAGCCGGAGATGTAGCTTTCCGCCATTTAATAGGTTCATTAACGTCATGGACTAGATACATTAATGGTGGTCGATGATTGATTGTCTAAGCTGACTTGGTGATGGATTTCTATTGTGAATGACTTAAAATCTTTATGACCACAGTGTATGTTTCAGCACTGAGTCCTACAATTGTATGACTAAATTGATATATTGAATAGAGGTTCACAGCGCTACGTATACGTATGTAGTTATAATGACGGGGAATTAGTTTTTGAGCTTTCTGTAGGAGCACAAAGCAAAATTGTAATTACTATTGTATCTATTGTATATTACAAAGCAGTATACATACTTACAGTACATGATAAATGTTTGGTCGAACATTTATTGTTTCTTTATAGTTATTGCAAATGTTCTTACAAGACAAATTTATGTATTAAGTCTTGGTCTTGTCTGGACAACAGTAAGATTAAACCAATTTCCTCGGACCCTCCCAGGCATGTTGGTTCTTGCAAGTATGTGTAGGAAGGTTTCCAGGCGATGGATAACTAGAGCAACAAACTGGATCAAAATAACAACAAAATATATGGCCAAAAAGAGTGCAGAGAAGGGAGCCTCCTGGATCCTCAAACTGGCCTGTAAGACGGTGTGCTGTATGAGCACCAGCATACAAATCCACATAAGGTTGATAAACACCAGAGTGATGACTGTTTTGTTGCGAAGTTCCTTCAGATTGCCTTTCAGTTCTTCTGTATTGCCATCAAGGAGAGTCGACTCTGGACAAAGGACTCCCTTAACCATTTTCTTCCAAAATTCAGTCTCATTTTCTTCTGGTGTCACTGCTTCAGTAACTAATGCCTGATCCAACTTTGATTTAGTTTCACGAATTCTTTTCTCTCCTAACATTGGAATTGTACATAGGTTACACTGATTGATAAATAGAAGCCTACGTACATATATACATATATACATATATACACTTTGCACATGAATTCACAAAAGAAAAAAAGATTCCCAGGGTCACTGATGAAGGGTAGAATTCCCAGAAACAGCTGTCTGGCCCAAAGGAATAAAGAAAAAAGAGAAGACTCCTGTATCTTCATCTCAAGCTCTCACCAGGTTTAATTCCTATAAGTTTTTAATTTATTACAGAATAGGCATAGCATGTAGGAAAATGGTGTATTAGATTATTCATATTTGAATACTACGTAGTTCATAACTCACTGAGAGTTGGTTTCCGCATTTTCTCTAATCCAAGAAGGAATTGTTGCAGATGTGCTATAACGTGAAATAGAGAAATACTGAATCCACATAGAAATGAAGCACATACCCCCTCTGTGTGTACGTATGTGTATTACTGGGTGCCTAGTATAGTAGCCAATGGCTAAAGGCCTCCCCAGTCTAAATAAGATACTTGACTTGACTTGACTTGTATGCATAAACATATATTACCTTTCTTGCTTATTCCCATTCTTTTAAGTTCGGCTTCATCCAATCCAATCAGGTTCTCTATATCATTTGACATAAAATAGCCCGCCCTTCTAAAGAGAGTTTCATATTGACCCAGTTCCAGCGAATTCAAAAATTGAGGAACATTTGCCTATATAAGAAGCCAATTTCACAGTCATCTGAAGATATTGGTGAATGAGATAACTTACATGTACACTTCTAGCTTTCCAAGATACTGGTTCTCTCTTAATGGCTTGTTCCAGGCGAAGCTGATATCCTCTTCTATCCACTCCAATGTCTATCAGATCCTGCATGTATAACATCATACCCACATAACAAATTAGAAAGGTAGATTCTGTAGCACAATGGTTAGTACCTGTCGTTTCAGATTCTTAATGAACACTTTCTTAGTATAGCCATGTTTTTCAAAATTCTCAATGTAATCCTGCACAGGGTGTAAAATGTATAACTCTGTGTTTCATGACACATAAAGACTGACATTTATAAGTATCGACCATAGCTTATAGCAAACATACTTCACACTCTAAATCCTGGAGCCATACTTTGACCTCATCATCCATCTTTGGTTGTGTAACATCAGCTACAGAACACATTAAATGGAATGAAAACAGCAGTTAAAAAAAGTATAATCATAACTACTTCACTTCATATGAGTGCAGTAGCTAACCTGTATATTTTAGCGTTGGTTTAGCGCTCTCCACTTCATTTGGATCAACCTCAGGCATAGTAGGTTGAGATGTATCATCTTTTTTAAGTCTACAGCACCTACCACATTGAAACTTTATAGTAGAATACCAACTTTTTAAAACAGATCCTAATTTTGGCTGATTATCAGAGCTTTTTGTAATCCCCACTCTGGTTCCCCAACTTCGATTATGCAAATTGCAAGCTGAGTATATTATGAGTAGGAGGTAACCGGCAGGAAGGCCTAGGATGTACCAGATGCAGTGGAACAGGACCCCAAACTCATTAAAATGCATTAGACCAGCCAAAATTACCAGCACGGCAAATGCCCACAAGTATAAAGCATCTAAGGGCACACCCTCACTTAGGGGATTCTCTGTACTATTGAGTGGAAATGCTGCCATTCTGTATACGTTATCAATGGAGTCTACAGCAATTCCGACAAAAGAGACGGCCATTATTATTGCCATTATGAATGTGAGAACCTTGCCAACAGTCAGCTGAATCTTCTCTTCTGTAAATAGGCAGATTAGCACATAAATGAGACTAATGGTGGAGAGTATTGCTATAGAGACATTGCCATTAATGTCAAGAAGTGTTGTGTTCAGGCCCGATGCCATTACCAGTATAACAGTAGCTGGGGAAATGGCAGTGGAGAAGATGATTATCACTTGATATATAATGAATAAAAAATTGATGGAGTCGTTGCTTTTTGTGACTTCTTTGGCCCTAGTTACCAATTCAATGAGATTGGCCACTGTGGAGGGAACCCATCTTCTTCGTTGGTTGAAGAACTCATTGAAGTTGTCAGGACAATATGTGCTGTTCTCAGGCAAAGCAGCATATTCTAGTCTCCATCCCTTCTGAATCAGTAGAGTACAAAGCCATCTATCCTCACCCATGTCCTTTGTTAAGAACTCTGAGGCTGATGTAACATGTGATTCGTATGTTTTGACAACATCTTGAAGTGCCTTTACTCGAAATACACTGAAGCAACCGGGACAACAGAGAACACAACCCAAAATATGCTCAGCAGACTTTTGAAACCAATGACCAAATGCATACTCAAACTTTTGATACCAAACTAATGGACCAGAACCAAGGGGGTGTGTCCTAGCACAGACCGCGCCCACAGTATCATCACGAGCCAGGAAGTCCAGAAGTGCCTCAACTGATTCTGCCTTGAAATCAATGTCAGCATCAGTTGTCAAAATAAAGGCATTATAGGGGTCAGGCCTCCTTCCCTCGCATTCAATTCTTCTCAAACGATTTTTAATGACGTAGTTCATGTACATAACCTGACTCCATCTCTTTTTATTCTTTACCTTTGAATTATCCTTCAGGTGAATAAAGAAAGGAAGATGTTTATGAACTTTCCAATGTAGTTGATAACCATATGGAGTCTTCCATTTTCTGACACCTCCTACTTCGATACCAAGATTTTCCGATAACAAGCTGGAAAGTTGGAGAGCAAATTCTTGCAATTCATCACCAAGAACAGCACCATCAAAAAATATATGAGACTCAAATTGGGACTGTAAATTGTCTTGAGTGTTTGCAACAAAGTTGGATTCAATGTTACTGGCCACACGACATATGCTTTTCAACATTTGTGACATCTCATGTTCCGCTTCTCTATACATGGTGGAGCATATAAACACAGTACTATTCTTCGATTTTTTGGCTACACTTTCTTGCAGACGAGTTTTCCGATAAGCCAAAACTCCGGAGGTACGATTTAGAAGTAGAAATGAATCCAGAAAGATACCATCAAAATATGGTGAAAGGAATAATGTATTTTCTCTGGCAACGGGAATACGCGGCTTCTTCCAAATGTCATAACCTAAAGCCAACAACTGGCTGATCCAGAGCAAGGCTAATGATATGGAAGTAAACAAGCTGATATCAGTAGGAGAAGAGTAAGTTCCAATTGCAATGTTCTGTCCTAATATGTGCTGAGATCCTCCTACAAAAGGAAAAACCTCTCTTCCGGATGTCTGTACAAGCCAAAACCAAGCGAAAGCTACCAATGTGGAAAAGAGAAGTGGTAAGGTGAAGGTAAAGCATTGAAATGTAGACCACAGTCCCAAGAGAGAGAAAAAGTATGTCAAGATAGCACCACAGACTTGAACACTGAACAGGGCACCATCGTACCTTCCTACCCAGTGGAACCCAGCCGCAAGATCAACCTCAATCCCAGCAGCCCAAATCATACCATAGCACAGAGGTGGAATCATTACTAGCCGAATGAAGGCATATATAAATCCTGTACGGAAAAGAAAGAAATATTGTATGTCAACTGCAGATCACTCCACTAAAACGACAACAGATTTAGACCAGATTCATAGTTAAATTTTGACTTCATTGCACCGTAATTAATTAGCTAGCATAACCGAGACTATATATATTATACAATACTGGTACTAGTAGCATTAATGTTTTTAAGTGTTTACTTACCTCCTTTGTAGCTTCCAGGAAAGGCTGCACTACCTCCTCCGTCATCAGCTGAGATCTGGGCTGCACTATACTCATCTCCAGATCGGAATATGGCCTTCTGTACCATGGCTGACCACAAGAATGAGAGCACCATTCCACACACAGGTATACCAATGACCATCACAAAGAGTTGATGTGATGGGTATTTTCCCCTATCAGTTGTAGCCGTGACTACCATTCCAATTATACAGGCAGTTGCACCAAAGAGTCCAGCACACTGAAGGAGTAAGGCTAACAGTTTAACAGGCTTCCTATCAAGAAGTTGTCTGCAAAAGTTAAATCGACAAGGATAGCATCCATTGCTGCTTCCACTTCTTTCAAGCTGCTGATTTTGGCTGTCTGGAGTGTTATTCCCTGTGTTGCTGGCTGTATAACGATTACAACGTAATCCGTACAAAGCAGTGAAGGCAAATATTCCTGGGATAAGTAGAATTGTAATGCCAGGGTCTGCTTGACTGGCCACCAGAATGGTAAATGCTGACAAAGCTATTGCTTCAAGAATTGCAACAAATATTCCCTATAGGAAACATAACAATAATTGAAACTATGTATGGGTTGTTCTCAGACTACTAGACTAAATATATGATTTTAGAATACAGTGTCATGTATATATATAATGAGGGTTAACCCCGGGGGGGGGGGTGTAGGAGTGTGGTGAATATACAAACTAACAACCAATAAATTCCAATGGTCTATACATATATGCAAGTGCTGCTAATTGAAATATACATGGCTGTGTACTGCACAAGGACAGATCTACAGTCATAGGCATGATGTATATATGTATGACTCAAACATCTGAAATAAAAATAGTTGAATGTTGAAATTTAAAGTGTGTCATTTCAACTGTACCTATTTACACATACCAAATTTAAAGTATTTATTGTAAAAAGCAAAATTTGAGTTAAAATGATGTACTAGTAAATATATGTTGACATTTATGCTAAGATATTTCGCTTACTTTAATCAAAGCTTTCTTGTTTGGCCAGGGAAAGTGTTTATTCGTTTTACCAAGAATGCCGAGGAAGAAAGTCTTCAAAATTGTTATAATCTGAGGAATACAAAGGATCAACACGATTTGCACGAAAGCTACCGATTGCTCCGAGGTTGCTTTGGTTATCGTAGCATTAGCATTTAAATTTATTTTGGACAAACGACCGGCAATAGCTGCGAAGCACACTTTACTAAGAGTACTGGCACCGAGAACGAGCAGAAAGAGGACGGCCGTAAAGATGAATTTGACCAGTTTCTGTCCACACGAAGTCGCAGCAGTGTTAAATTCTTCTTCTTGTTCATGATTCTGAATATCTTCCTGAGGGTACCGGTTGGTGGTTGTCAAAGTTAACCCAGCTCCGGTGGTGGCCTCAAACTCTCGATAAGGCGACTGCAAGGGAGCTTCGGAGATTTGATTCGTTTTGAAGCTCTCGCCATTTAGAGGTGAATAGTCATTATGGGTAGCAAAAGAAATCAGCTTGTGCTTCTTGGAACTAGACATACTATATATTGCACTATTCAGTAAGACGACCGCAGTTAGCTATATAGCCTATATATATAGCCGCGCTACGATAGGGGAATCTAGGATGTATATATGACGTGCCATGCAGGTGGATTTTTTCCGCGAGTCCCTTAATCACGCGATATACCATATTTGACAACTGTTGGCGACAAATTACTTAAACCACACAAGTATACATTTTCTATGTTTGGACCCACCTAGTAATTGTATAAAAACAAAAGATTTAGAATATAAGTAAGTACTGAGACATTCCAATTACTGAAAATATAAAAGGGAACAAACACGTTTCATATTACATGGATTCTATAGCCCTAGTTTGTATATATATACATATATACTAAACATACATACATAAACATACTGTTGCATAATAGATCAATGAATATGAAAGCAGAGTTCAAATTGTTGACATAAACAGTCAACATTGTTATCACAACAAAAGGAACTGAAAAAGAATTTAACAACAGGTATATCAAGTTTACACTATTAAGATTTTGTGTGTTTAGAAGTGTCTGTGAAATATTTACATGGTACATACACAAAGCATGTCCGAACACTTCAGAAGAAATGAATTACAAATCAATTATTACTACACGTTCAGACCTTCCTTCAGCTTTTTATAATTCTACAGTGTACAGAATAATAAACATGCTACTGGTTTATTTGATTATTCGGTTTTGGGGTTTGGTGTAATTCTGGAAATTTGGGCATAACCAATTAATTTCTTCTCATCAACCTCTTGTTGCAAATCTGGCAAGCTCTACAGAATGGATAGCCAATGCAAACAAACAATTTACATAAAGTTATGTGCTCAATATTCAATTTTACCCTTCACAATGGCTTAATCTGATTGGCTGTTTCTATCCATGTACAGCCAAGTAGTTGCAAGCAAGCTTAAAAAGTGTAAATATAGTTGTTTTAGTCTAATAAAATACTTATGAAAAATCTAAGATACCATTTTCTTACATGCTATGCCTATTCTGTAACAAGCCTATAGGGAACTAAACTTGAAGAGAGCTTTGGACAAAGATACAAGAGTATTTGCTTTCTTCTTCTGCTCCACTGGACCAGATAGCTCTTTCCACCCTTCATTAGCGATCTGAGAATCTTAATCTGTTTCTTGATCCTTGGCTCTCTTTGCTAAATATAGGGGTCTTATTATAAAAATTGAATAAGGTGTTAACTAAGACACATGACAAAATAAATTGTTATACTTCATCAGTTTCACAATGGATGCTGGTACATATATATACTGTTGATTTATACACTCTAAATACTCTCCATATGTGCATAAAAAGTCCCTGAAGAAAATTATTAACAAAATCCTTAGATTCAAACAAGAGGTGATAAGAACCTTATAGAGTCCTGTGTCTAGTTAGTGGTCTAATATAGAATTAATAGAGATTTATAGGAGGGTCAGAGCGGAATGGATATGTAGTATAATTATTCAGGAGTTCACTAGAAGGGTAGTAATGATTAGTGATATAAGAGTACTAACAGGAAGAGGGGCTATTGAAGACTTACAGTAGAGTAGCTGCAATAAGAAGGTCATGAGCTATAATACCCACATTATCACCCACATACTGTATATATTTAATGAAACTAATTTAACCTTTTGGCATAACTGTTGCACATAGCACTCACCAATTGAAATGTGACTTTTTCCAGAGTTGTATTCTCCAAAATTTTCATAATATTAGCAGCAACTGTACACATGTAGTTACAGTTTATAGTTATTTCATAACCATACAAATAGTAATAATGTCTCACTGACTCAGTAAAACTTGCTTAGTTATAGCATCAAAGAGGTAGGGTTGATTCAAGTATTAAAAATATGTGACAAGGGACTTGTTATGTGTAATAGAGTCTGTAAGTTAATCTCACTGAATCAGAAGAAATACAGTACTTGAAGTGGGCTTCACATCAAAGATTGCTTCATCACCTACCTACTACCAAATTCCTTGCATCAATCAGTCCCGCTGAGAGTAGATCACTAGCAATACCATCAGCCGAATCTATTAAAAACAGTCAAAACTAATCAGATCATGAGTGCTGAAGCAGTTAAAACATTTTATAACAATGAAATCAACCTTAAGTTAAATATATGCAAGTGACTTAAACATTAAATTGCTTCAAACTCACGACCTACCTTGAGAAGGTTTAAAGTCAAATTTGATATCTTTTAACTGGTTGTTGGCATCTCTATATAAATATACAGAATGACAGATAATTGTATTTGTATTTACATATATAGCACACACTGCATATTCAAATTTCAGAATAATTAGGAAAGTAGGCCGAAGGTACTTTGTTCTGTCGTGAAAGCTATTTCATGGAGTAATAACAAAAATATAAATAGTTTATACAAGCACCTGATTCTCAAGGACAGTTTTGTAGGAGGAATAGAAGAAGAGGTGGGAGGGGCTGATTGGGATTGCTGGGGTTGAATGTTCATTTGTCCCATTGCCAGTCCCATCTGTGCCTGCTGGAGGGTCAGATTAATGCGCTGCTGCTCCACCATCAACATCTGCTGTTGTTGAGCAAGTCCCTGGGATTGCTCCAGCAGTTGCATACTTGTCATCTGCATTTCAGGAGTACTCTGACCTTGCTGCTGCTGAATCAGCAACTGCTGCTGCTGTTGAGTTACAGCCATCAACTAAGTTCAAGAAAAAGTACCACTCCATTTAATTAGAAAATAGGATCTACATATAACCTAGTTTAAAGCTTTGAAACATTATCATTTGACTCTGGATTTTACCACACCCACACATGTCTCCTGAGGAAGCCTATTAGCTCATTGTGCTCCTCAGCAGACATGAGTGGCTGGAGAGTTAAATGATGAGATACATTTCACATTTAGTTGATATTCAAAAATAAGTTGACACTGAGAAGCCAGAAAGTAAAATGGCTACAAGGCTTCACAAAAGAGAACACTCAGAACACTCACTTGATTCATAGTAACTGTCAACTGCTGTGTGATTGATTGGTGCCTCTGTTGCAAGTCCAATATTGCTGGGCTAGGTACTGCTGTTGTAGACCCACTGGATGCACAACAGACATAAAACCATTCTATTTTCTGCTGCTGTACATGTATAACGTATATATGCACATGTTGAAGTTGAAGCAAACTACAACTATTACATTTTCACATATCCTTGGGAATAAAACGCATACATCAAAACTTTCTTAGGAGGTTGTCCCTGGGAAGGCTGAGGAGGTATGGCCACATTGGATGTGCCTCGTTCTGATACAGGAGGAATATTATTGGGTACAGGGACCATTACTTCCGCAAACTCTTCCCTTGAGTGCACCTATTTTAAGGCAGAAGATATACAACTTCCACTTAAAAGGGTACAACAGAGGAAATGCTAGATCACCTCTGAGTCAGAAGGCTTTGGTGCACTTAACAATTTTCCTTTCTCCTTCTCTTCAGGTATCTGTATAAAGTGAGAATTATACAGTAAACTGCTTACTTAGGGCCCAATCTTTTAGTTCAGTAGTTTGGGAGAAGCGTGAGATCATGGTTTCTAAGTAATTAACATGTTTGACCCTTGAGAGGAGCTCATTAGATTCTTACAACCAAAACAATATAGACTGATCAAAGTACTCATTCAAATGCAATAGTGATTGATACATAAAAAATTAGTTTTATTTATATGGCTAAAAGTACATTAATGTGTCAGTTATGTGGTACCCTTAGAAGTGTCAGTGATGTCTAGATGCTCTTTAGGATTACTTACAGTCTCTTCTACAAACTCGTCATCTGACCACACCCAATCACCTTCTTCTGTCTTATGCATTCGACCACTGGCCCCTTTGACGCGACGTACCTATGGTGGAGTAAGCGAGCGTGAGTGTGACTGTGAGTTAGTGAGTGTGGCTGTGAGTTAGTGAGTGTGGCTGTGAGTTAGTGAGTGTAACTGTGAGTTAGTGAGTGTGACTGTGAGTTAGTGAGCGTGACTGTGAGTTAGTGAGTGTGACTGTGAGTTAGTGAGCGTGACTGTGAGTTAGTGAGCATGACTGTGAGTTAGTGAGTGTGACTGTGAGTTAGTGAGTATGACTGTGAGTTAGTGAGTGTGACTGTGAGTTAGTGAGTGTGACTGTGAGTTAGTGAGTGTGACTGTGAGTTAGTGAGTGTGACTGTGAGTTAGTGAGTGTGACTGTGAGTTAGTGAGTGTGACTGTGAGTTAGTGAGTGTGACTGTGAGTTAGTGAGTGTGGCTGTGAGTTAGTGAGTGTAACTGTGAGTTAGTGAGTGTGACTGTGAGTTAGTGTGAGTGACTGTGAATGAGTGTGAATGGGTGAGTGAGAGAGTGCCTCACTGATTTTCCTCTAAGCTTTATATCAGGAGAGAGAGGGATCAAAATCTCCTTTAAAAACTCTTTATCTTTAGTTTTCTTGAAGAATGGATGTTTTAACAATTCTGAAGCTGTTGGTCTACCACAAACAAAAAGACATTGCATATCACAGATGTAAATGTAAGTAGGCTATCTTTACCTGAATTATATGTTATATCAAATTACACTGTATATTCCAAGAGTACACACACCTTTTCTCTGGATCTTTTAGCAGACACTTTTCAATCATTTTCCGAAATGGTTTTGAATATTTGGAGTAGTCTTCACTGTTAAGTTCTCCACAGACTTCTAGTGTGGGTGGCGGGTTCTCCATTGTCAGCATGAGGACCTTCAGTGGTGGAAACTTGGCGTATGGGGCAGTTCCTGTGGCCAGCTCCAGAGCAGTTATACCAAAACTCCAAATGTCAGCCTTTACATCATAGCCAACTGTCTGTAGCACACGAAAGAGAAGCACCTTTCATATGGAACTACACAGCAGCAAATTAACACAATTGGCAGGCAATTCAGAGTTTGGTGGTGGGGGACCAACAATTGAGATAAGGAAAGGTCAAAGTTCAAACTGTTGCCTGCTAGTCACATGAAAAATCTAAGATATCATTTTCCTACATGCTATGCCTATTCTGTAAAAGAGCCTATAGGGAACTAAACCTGAAGAGAGCTTGGATGAAGATACAGGAGTCTTTTCTTCCTTCTTTTCCCTTCTTTCATCTTCTTCTCCACTGGGTACATGTATGTCACATGTACATCACTGGTAGCCATACACCGGCCGAGGTATGGCACACCCTCCAAGGTATGGCACACCCTCCAAGGTATGGCACACCTCTAAGGTATGGCACACCCTCCAAGGTATGGCACACCCTACTCAACTAAATCGACACATGTATACTTTAATACACGTAGACATACAGTAAATGTATACTATCAGAGGTTATGGTGGTATATATGCACTCTAAAGAAAGGAGTGAGGATGGCCTGAAAAAATGGCGGCCCTATATATCAACGACAAACAATTATACACATAAACTAGACTATAAATTTGTGCGTTGTGCGTATGTAAATAAGATAGAGTACTAAAGCTTTATCCCTACCCATGTACATTAGACTGTTATGTCCAATAGAGATGTTTGATTAGGAGCTGAGCTCACATGGACAAGCAAAGAGAGTGATGCACCAGATGTGATTTTGCTCTAACAACTCACTTGGTCCATGACTTCTGGTGCCATCCAGCAAGGAGTACCAACAAATGTCTTTCTTGGCTTCTTCTTGGACTCTGGTCTCTCCCCAGGCTTCACAAGAAAACTGCTTACGCCAAAATCTTCACAAAAGAAAGATGTGCATGATACAAACATACGTATACGGGAGCTGTACATGAGCTGGAGGTAACATTCCTATACGTTTATAATACCTGCCAAACATATACAGGAGCTGTACATGAGCTGGAGGTAACATTCCTATACCTTTATAATACCTGTCAAACATATACGGGAGCTGTACATGAGCTGGAGGTAACATTCCTATACGTTTATAATACCTGCCAACTTAATTGCACCATCCCCGCCCAGAAGAATATTCCCAGCTTTGAGATCTCTGAAAGAGAAAGCAAATTGAGACTTCATACCACTGTTAATTAGGAATGTGTTTACAGAGTAGTAGTAATAACAATTCCCTACCTACGTACACCCAAAAATGTAAGCAATCATGTTATAAAAGTATAACAACAATACATATTGCAATTACAACAATTTGAAACCACAACCATATACTAATGCACAAACAAAACTAAATATCCCATGTTCACTAAGGTCCGTTGGTTCACTTCACTATCAAGAGCACTTGAACATCAGCTACACTACACCATGAAGGATTGGCCCAAAGTTTTGGTACATGAATTCCCTCAATTAGAAGATGGAAAACTTGTCAGTTTTAAATTTTTAACATAATAGATGCAAAACAAAACACATGAAAGAAAACACAATCTTTAACATCACAAAATTCAACAGAAGCCAGTACTTAGCAACACCATATATGGCCATAGTAATTTAAGTAAATCTTAATTTTAGACATTGTGGCAGTCTTATGACAAACACTACAGAGTCATGTGATACAATAACTCAAACAGGTGGCACTTGAAGCCACTTTAGTGGTACCAACACAGCAGTTCCCAGTGTGTTACAACCTATCACCATATCATGTGAGACTTTCTAAATAAATGGATCATTGGTCACAACGGTATATGTACTAATAATGGTATATGTACTAATAGTGGTATATGTACTAATAGTGGTATATGTACTAATAATGGTATATGTACTAATAGTGGTATATGTACTAATAGTGGTATATGTACTAATAGTGGTATATGTACTAATAGTGGTATATGTACTAATAATGGTATATGTACTAATAGTGGTATATGTACTAATAGTGGTATATGTACTAATAGTGGTATATGTACTAATAGTGGTATATATACTAATAGTGGTATATGTACTAATAGTGGTATATGTACTAATAATGGTATATGTACTAATAGTGGTATATGTACTAATAGTGGTATATGTACTAATAGTGGTATATGTACTAATAGTGGTATATGTACTAATAATGGTATATGTACTAATAGTGGTATATGTACTAATAGTGGTATATGTACTAATAATGGTATATGTACTAATAGTGGTATATATACTAATAGTGGTATATGTACTAATAATGGTATATGTACTAATAGTGGTATATGTACTTATAGTGGTATATGTACTAATAATGGTATATGTACTAATAGTGGTATATGTACTAATAATGGTATATGTCCTAATAGTGGTATATGTACTAATAGTGGTATATGTACTAATAATGGTATATGTACTAATAGTGGTATATGTACTAATAGTGGTATATGTACTAATAATGGTATATGTACTAATAATGGTATACAATGTACGTATGTTCTAATAATGGTATATGAGCATTACCGATGTATCTGTCCAGCATTGTGGAGATATTCCAGACCCAGTAAAACCTCCCTTAAAACAGTAGCTATGATATCTTCAGAAAGAAGTCCGCCTTTGATTCCTTTGCTTAACTGATGCTTAAGGATGTCTAGCAGAGAACCTAATATACGTATGATGCAGTGATATTACAGTACATTACCAGAAAATGCCATATTATACAGTGTTTAAAGTCAAACATGTTCTAGTGCAGGCTCCATGACAATCCTCTCTATGTGTTAGTCACAGGTAACAGTGGTGGATCTAGAAACTGGTAATGAGGGTGCACACATTCAATTGCACCATCACTATGACAACATCACAAAAAATGGTCTTTAAACAAGAAAGAAAATAGAATGATTTAGACTGCTGTAGTTCAAACAGGCTGCTTAGTTACTACAGTGGAATCTCATTATAGTGAAGCTCAAAGGGGACCAAAATTAGTTCCTTATATCAAATATTTACTATATTGAATGTATACGTATATAAGTATACAACTTTTGCTGGGGCTAGCAAAGTACTTCACTATACTGAGACATTCACTATATAAGCAATTTCGTTATAATGAGATTCTACTGTATTTCTAATGTACTAGTCTTTGGTTCTTGGATTATTAATTGTTATAAGCCTCTGAAAGATATCAGTAGTCTAAGCCAAGGTATATACACACATATTATATAGGTATGTATATAAATAATGTAGAATGGCACATAGTCCAGACAGTTATCTTGTCTCTATTTTTAACACCTCACATAATTAAAATGGAGGTGAGATAGTGATCTTATTCAATGAGACTTTGGTGCAGTAAAGAGAGCTACCGAGACACTCAAACAGTGACATTGACATGTAAGAAGATAAGAAGAAGCAGCCATACCTCCAGACATCAGATCCATGACAACCCACAGCTCATTCCTGACTACAAAAGACGTCCGATAGGTGCATAAATTATCATGAAAGCAGCTTCCCATGAACTGAATCTCTTTCTATAAACAAGTAGAATAATAGAAACAAGCTACTATCAGAACTTCGAATACCGTTTTAAGAGTATTAATTAACACATCCAGTAATCACAGAATAGAAAGTGTAAAACACCATTTAGCTTACCAGTATTTCATCAATGGTAGAGTTATATTGTTCCAAATCTATTCTTTTAATTGCTATACTAACTCCCTTTGACTTGCACAGTGCTCGCTGAACGACGCACGTAGCCCCGTGACCTACATATGGTCAAATCAAGCAAAGGACTAGTTTAAAAGATATTATCTACAAGAACTAAGTATTACAAGTTCGTTCTTACCAATAATGTCACCAAGTTCGTAGGCATCCTTAGTGCCAGGCCAGGTTGACTTTGATTTCTCTTCTTCGGACTCGGCCATTTTTATGAGCTTTAATAATTATTACAACATCACTGCCCTGCAGGCATCCATCCCATAAATGTATTGTGCAAGAGCGTACCAGAATTGCAGACGTTACATGTAGTCGTAATTCCTACTATTACACTTAAAGAGGCCTATAGGTAACTAAACCTAGTGAGAGTTTGGATGAGGATACAACTTACAAGAGTATCACCTTTATTTTACTGTTCCACTGGGCCAGACACAGCTTTTTCTGCAAGGGAATACTACCCTCCATCAGTGACCCTTCTTCTTTGTATACTTAGATACTCTCCTAATTTTCATACAAATTCACTTCTCCGTACCAAGGCACATGCATATATTAGCTTGTGGAACTGTGATGATATTTACCTATTTGCTACAATGAACAATCATTTAGCACTCATAACTTCACCACACCAACGGTAACATTAAACCATTGATACACAAGGACTCCCAACAAATTCTACATATAAGGATTACTATACTTATAAATACTAATTACATGACAACATATAATAAAGGTATTAATATCCTGAGTCTTAAGAGATGAGTACATTAAATGCATAGTTCATCAGGCCTCTTGGGCCAGCTTCTCCGCCTTTGTAGCAGCCTCTTCTACAGGGCCTATCATGTAGAAAGCTATTTCTGGGAGATGATCCAGTTCTCCATTAAGAATCTTCTTAAAACCACGAATTGTCTCCTGCGCATTGCAGAAGTGAACAACATGAAAGAAATGCTAGTGAAGATGCTTTTAAGCTACATTAACATATCCAGAGATGGATCAGGGAACGCTTTTCATCAATAAAATCAGCTGAAACACGGATATAGCATTCAGACCATCACATCCTTAACCATTTAGTGCAACAGATTATACAATTTATCATACTAGGCACATACGTACATACATAGGTACATAGATTGCCTACATCGAACAGACATACATAATATACAATTTAGAAATAAAATCCCAACCTCCAGAGGAACTAGTTTTCCTTCATAGCCTGTAAACACTTCAGCAACTTGGAAGGGTTGAGAGAGAAACCTCATCATCTTACGAGCTCTGGCCACAGTCAGCTGGTCCTCCTCAGATAGATCGTCCATACCCAAAATGGCTATGATGTCCTGAAGGGACTTGTAGTCCTGCAACAGTACAGTACATGACATTCATGAAAGGACACTCACACCTAAGTGGAGGCTTACACACATGTGTAAATGGAGGTCAACACTTGTGAATTGAGGTCCACATGGGTGAATGGAGAATTATTCTAACAAGTAATTGAAGCTATAAAACTCATGGGACTATTGCCCTCCTGCATTCAAATTACTTGGCCACTAGGTACGACTTTTATATAGTCATAAACTTCCAAAATAATTATAGAGGAACCTGTATTATATCTATATATGTACGTATGTATGAAGAAAGAGAGGTACATTGATTGAAATTTTAAAACACACCTGTAGTACTTTCTGCACTCCACGTGCAGTGTCGTAGTGATCCTGTCCCACAATGTTAGGATCCAATATACGGGAGGTGGAGTCCAGGGGGTCCACAGCGGGGTATATCCCCAACTCGGAGATGGCACGAGACAGAACTGTTGTAGCATCCAAATGTGCAAATGTTGTAGCCGGGGCAGGATCGGTCAAGTCATCAGCCGGTACATAGATGGCCTGTACTGAGGTGATGGATCCCTTCTTAGTGGTGGTGATACGCTCCTGCATAGTACCCATATCAGTGGCAAGAGTTGGCTGGTAACCTACGGCTGAAGGAATACGGCCCAGAAGAGCAGATACCTGCAGTGGAGAGGAAGATCTCTTTTAAAGAAAAGGTTTAGCTACTCAGCGTTTCTGTGAATATCAGTAATGCTACAAATAGATGGTGCAAGCCGCGCATACGTACAAATACATATATACATAAGTACGTACCTCAGATCCAGCTTGCGTGAACCTGAAAATGTTGTCTATAAAGAGCAGCACATCCTGTCCCTCTTGGTCCCTGAAGTACTCTGCTACGGTGAGACCAGTCAGAGCGACGCGAGCACGAGCACCCGGGGGTTCGTTCATCTGCCCATAGATGAGTGCCACCTACAAAGGATAAGGGAGGAGCTGCTAGAAGAACAATAAAACACTTTGTCCTAACTGGCATACCAAACTCATACCAGGGATACATAGGTAGCTATGTACATTACATTACAAATGATTAGTTCATGCGTACCTTTGATCCTGGGCCTTCCAGTTCAATAACCTTGGATGTGATCATTTCATGGTATAAATCATTTCCTTCTCTGGTTCTCTCTCCCACTCCAGCAAACACACTGTAGCCACCGTGAGCTTTGGCTACATTGTTAATCAGCTCCATAATCAGTACAGTTTTACCTACACCAGCTCCTCCAAAGAGTCCTGTTGGATGGGGGGGAGACCATCAGAGTAACCCTACACACAAGTAGGACTAGCTGAAGACTTACCAATTTTCCCACCCTTTGCATAAGGGGCCAACAAGTCCACTACTTTGATACCAGTTACCAATATTTCTTGGTTCACATTCATTTCAACAAACTCCGGGGCCTCAGCATGTATGGCAGCCATTCTACATCCAAAAGAGAGAAGGAGGTAACAGGGAGTATCAGCTAACAGAGATCAGTAAATGGCACTGACAAGTCCCTCAGTCCGTCCTAGTGTGATCCTCATAGGATATCAGACTCGTCATCATAACTCAATCACAGGGACTGCATTGAAAACTATCAATTTTAATAGCACTCTCAGTTGTCACTGCATTCTGAAACTCACAATAGAGTACTATATATGTATGTACATATAGTAAATCTGCATGACTTAATATTTTAGCATTTCACAGGTATTCTACCTGAAGGCTTAACCATTTTCAGGTAATACAGTACGTTTAGGTCAGTTGTTCAGACCGGACATTGCAATCAGTAACCGTAAAAGGTTATCGCTGCATGCATGGTGACATCATTCTAGTTGGAAAGTTTGTTCAAATAGTAGTCGCGAGTTACTAATTGCAATGTCCCGTCTGGACAACCAACCCAAAAAGTACTGTACAAGTATACAGTACTAACTTGTCTGTTCCAATTGGGCCTCGCTCGTCAATGGGCTCTCCAATGACATTGATGATACGGCCAAGCGTCTTAGGACCAACTGGAATCTTGATGGGCGAGTCTATGTCAATGCACTCGTTGCCTCTTACCAGTCCTTCAGTACCATCCATTGCAATAGTTCTGACTGTATTGTCCCCTGCACACATGAATACAAGAACTGAACATTGCAGGTCTACAGATAACATGAACACCACACTACACACGTACATAAGTACGCATGAAAATCTAAGATACCATTTTCCTACATGCTATGCCTATTCTGTAAAAGAGCCTATAGGGGAACTAAACCTGAAGAGAGCTTTGGATGAAGATACAGGAGTCTTTTCTTCTTTCATCTTCTCCACTGGGTCAGAGAGCCATTTCTGGGAATTCCACCGTTCATCAGTGATCCTGGGAGTCTTTGTCTTTTTCTTTATTTTGATCTTCTGTGAATCCTTGGCTCTCTATGTACTTCATAAGAGACATGTCCAAGTTCGGAATGCAGTGCATGTCATTGGGCATCAGGAGAGTGGTCCTCTAGCACTGCACCCGGAACTTGTTTGCTGTACTTCCCTGCGACAACCTTGATTCTCACTGAGTCACCATGCATGGAGTGCTTCACACACCACACAAAGCAACTCTACAATAAGGAGCTTTTTAAGGGAATATTGGGGCTTAAAACGGTAGCCATTTTTCACTTCAGTTAGAAAATTACTAGGTTAGGTAAATATGCTTATGCGTGCCTACCAAGATGCTGGGCTACTTCCAGAATGAGTCTTGGCTTTCTTCCTTTCACTTCTAGGGCGTTCAGGATCGGTGGAAGTTCTCCATCAAATTGTACATCTACCACAGCTCCTATAACTGAAACTATCCTGCCTTTTCTACTAACACTAGCGGCCGTATCTGTAGCATAGAAAGCCTTTGATCCTGCAAGGAAGACAGCAACGCATGAAGCATAATAACAACAAAAATGGCGTTAAAGAGATCAACTCTTACCTTGAGTGGCTAAACTAGGCCATGTCCTCTTCGGCGACCATTTGACAATACTACGAGAAGGCTGGGCCCTCGCTAAACTTGTAGCTAACCGCCTCAGACTAGAGAGCATTTTCTTCTGCAAATGGCTGTTGCAATGCCCTAAGTATTTCTGCGCATGCTCAGTAACACGTGACCGCGACACAGTTGGCGGGTATTTTAAGACAAAAAGAATTGCAGTGTCTATTCAAGCACTACTACAAAAAATCCAAGTACATTCTTTAACCATTTCTTCCCTAAAGATATTGACATCATAACAGAACCAATGCCATCTAAAGAGGAAGAAAAGGCTACATAAATATTGATGAGGAGAACATATATATATATCACCAAGGTGATTCTAAGCTGACTATCAATTACATCCAGCACATCATGAATAATCACATTCTTACATGCTATGCCTACTCTGCAATAAATTAAAAAGCCTATAGGGAATTAAACCTGGTAAGACCTTTAGATGAGGATACAGGAGTCTTCTCTTGTTCCACTGGACCATCCATCATACATGGAAACTAATTTGCACTGACATCCTCTAGCACTTACCTGCTCAGGTGTTAACTCTGGACATTTGAAATTGTACAAATAGTAATGAAGGTTTCCATCTCCGATCCCAAATTTAAGGTCTTCCAGAAACATTTTGTTATCCATTAAATCAAGAGCATTGAAGACATCACAGTCTTGCTACATGAATACATTAGGAAATCAAATCAGGCCATATACGTACGAATGTACATATACCATATTGAATGAGGGGTGCAGTGTGGCATCTGAAGAGTAGGCTGTGGAGCCAATCACCAAATTATTGCTAGCAGGTTGCCATAACAACATCATACAAACATTATCTTAAATATATTTTGGTAGTAATTGTTAGGTTCAAGGTGCCAAGCCGTCTTGTGGCATCAAATTACTGTCCCTATTCAACACCCTAGTATTGTAGAGAGACTGTACCTTCTTGGCTAAGATTAGGGCATCGTACATGAGGTCCTTGATTGATGCTTTGGTAGATACATTGTAGAAAGAGTAGACTGCATTGAGTGTCTTGTGGGCTTTATGTCTAACCACAGTTGAAGGTAGAAAGTAATAGCTAATCATTCCCGTTATCTTCCTCGTTTCAGGATCCTGTAAATGGTGTAGTAACAAAGAACATGTAAAACTGTCTTTAAAATAGAGTATTCCGATTCAAATAGAAATAGAGTATCCCTGTATATGTACGTACGTATGTATGTACTTACTTCAACCACAAAACTTTCTAATACCTTTGGTCTAGGAAGAAACCAGTGAGCAAATTCTTCCTGTAAAGTAGCACAGACTCTCATGTGATTACAGATAAAAGTTGTGAACCATTCATTACCTTACCAAACTCTTATAGACTGGAGTAAATTCGAACTTTTTTAAGTAACTGTTAAGCAATGCACAACAAGCGCCTACATCCTTGTCCTCCATTGGCCTGAGGCCTTCAATTAGAGGCATCTGAAGGTGGAAGAGGATCAAGAGTAATAAAAAGGAGGCAGAGAATGTGTTCCAAGAATAAAGCTATATCAAGCTTTAGACAACCTATAACTTAAAGGTGTTAGCCATGTAGACTAGTAACTCACTTCTGGTAGTTTGTACAGTCGAATCATCCTCTGCATTGTCATATTTCTGGGAATTTGAGAAAACTGGATATCAACTAGCTTTTTAGGATTCAAAGAACGGTGCCAATACCTGCAAGAGATCATACGTATATACAGGTATTATTGCAACATATATCAAATAGTCACATACAATATATGGAATATTTACGTACACATAATCTGTACTTACATTTTAGGAAATTCATGTACAGATTGTCAAGGAATACCCACAAATAATAGTAAGAAGGTGAGGCTGTACTTACCGACAAGCTGCCACTGGCTTTGGCAACAAAACACCAGCTGTGTAGGTGGCTTGGAAGATACCTTCAACATTAACTCTTCTTGTGATCTCCTTGATAAGGACGGGAGCCATTCTCTTTGAGCGAAGCTTCTTGTGAACACAGAGAAAGTTAATCTCAACCATTAACTTTTCACTATAATACATACGTAATTTATAAAATCAAATAATTATGTATTATGGCCCAATTGAGTGGAAAAGGCTCCCTTTAACCAACAAGGCTATATACACAAAAGGCAGCCTAGAGGAATGGACTGGCTTTAAAAACCTAATTAAATGTGAGATTTGATTAGTTATAATTTCATACACTACTACCCTGTCATACACACTAACAAAATGTAACAGGTATACTGTTTAAATAAGGAATTTGAAAAATGATATTCTTGATTACCTATTGTCATAAGACACTCAATCACTGAGAGATAAACAAAATGGCTGCCAACTACACCAGAATGTATCAGTACATACGTACGTATGTTTGTGCAGTTTGACTCACTATACATGAACCCTGACGTGGGCAGGAATAGCACTTATAAAACCAACAAGCTTTTTATTGGAAGCTACTCTAACTGCACAGTGCCACTCCTTCTTCCACCCAGGTGGAGTTAACGCCCACTTCAAAAAATCTTTGGAGTAATCAAAGCGAAAGAGGTTATCATCATCTTCAACATAGTTCTCATTCAGTAGTACATAAAGCTCCTGTAACTAAATATTAAGTAAGCAGACAATCAGGCATTGTAGGTAGGTTTATAAAGTGGTGAGAACACAGATACAAAAATGACTAGATTTGCTAATGGAAGTTAGGTCAAAATACATACATACGAAGTACCATTTTCATGTTAAAGAAAAAAGGTTTAAACATGACTTTATGATATACTGAAACTCAGCCGTAAGATAAGACAGATTACATGCATACTGATACATATGAATGTGTACATGAAACTCAACCGTAAGATAAGACAGATTACATGCATACTGATACATACGTATGTGTACATAAAAGAATAAGGACTGCTTGGTGCGATCCTTGTGAGAATATGTTGAAGACCTCCGGGTCGAAATGTCCTAAACAAGTAAATCCATGTTGTTGATGCTCAATAATTCTCATATCTGTACATAAAGTACATACATATGTACAAATAAATATAAAATTGACTTACACTATCTTCACAGTAAATGTCTACAGTATCCCATACAAACTGGTCGGGCAGGGTCAGTGGATCTTGTCGTACTGATTCCTTATCAGGCTCAAATGGGCCATAATCTTCAACCTTTGCATCTAATGAAACACACAAAACATGTCCACAGTACCATAGGTCTCCTTGCGATCAAATACAGATATGAACCTACCTATTTTGGGAACTGGTTGCGTCTCCCAGAAAGGATAGGATTTTTTCTTTTCTTCTTCAAGGCCCAATTTAGAGAACAATTCCTTCATGCTAGTAACAGCGTTTGTAGGTTGGCTGGCGGGAAGATCTTTTTTCTTTTTATTCTTTTTCTTTTTGGGCTTCTTGTCTGGTATTTTATCTTCAGATGGAACAGTTTCTAATACTTCTTCGTCTTCTAAGCGTTCGTTTTCAATAATATCTTCTGTCGGTTCCTTTTTGTCAGCCATTTTTATCAGCCGATACACATGTGACTACAAACTCCTTGGTAACAACAAGAGTACCAAAATGGCCGTTCAAGTAAATGCTATCGAGAGGAAAGAAATTGCAAAACTGTCAAATGCCTTATACAGATCAAGTCATTGTGAGCTCATTGAACGTAAATATTCTATTTTGGTTGATATTTAGCATTTTATCATAGTCACTCGCCAAGAAACTGAAAAGTTGCTATATCGTTATCGATCTATGACTAACGAGAAGTTGGACAGAACAACATTCAGGGATTTGTTGCATGAAGTATTTGGAATGACTGACGACTTCTTTATGGACAGAGGTGAACAATACATGTTGAAGCCAGATATTAAATTGAATGCATTTGTAACTTGTCTCCTTCATTGTTATGACATGGCGATTGCTGTATTGTATAGTGTACAGAGCTTTCGATAAGGACAGTGATGGATATTTGAGTCGAGAGGAGTGGATCCATGGAATGTCAATCCTTCTAAAAGGAACCCTTGATGAAAAGATAGAATGTACGTACGTACATATGCATGTAGCACAATTGTGTGGTTGTAATACATTAGACTGATTAGTACAAATACTTCATGTTGAAGTAAATCAATGTTTAATGTACAATACACATTACCTGTTGAGGCTCTGATTTGAATAAGAAGACATGCTAACATTTAAATAACTACATAAGTATGTAAATGCATACATGCTAACACTCTAAATGTGAATGTTTTCTATGGGACAGTTTGTTTTAGTATTTATGATCTGAAAAGTACTGGAGTCTTGACCAGAGAAGAGATGTTTCATTTACTAAAAACTACTATCATCAAGGTCAGGAAGTATCATCAATTCATCTAATAATGCTACAAAGCATACATTTAGGATTTTTTGCATGAAGTTTGGAACAACTGAGGATAGAGACGGATTTCTAGATCATAAGACACTTGTACTTAGAGCTAAGGACTCTGATAAAGACTCCCAGGGTCACTGATGAAGGGTGGAGTTTCCAGAAAAAGCTGTCTGGCCTAGTGGAAAAATTTTTTTAATGAAACTGTATCCTTATCCAAGGCTCTAACATTTTTCCTGAAGTAGTAAGTCTAGGAAACAATCTATTCTATATTTCCTTATATGTGAGTCCTACCTATGTATATATATAGGAAAATAGCATTTTAGATTACTCACGCATTACTGTTATGGCATACATACGTAGCAACCTACAGAAGAAGACCCAGAGGAAGGTATAAAAGACCTAGTGGAGATAATGGTCAAGAAAATGGTGCGTATGCAACCTTTTTAAAACCACATTAGGAATATATGTATTTACATGCTTTTGTGTCTGGATATATGTGTAACGTAGGTAGAATTTATATTACGTAAATGGAGGAGGGAGAGGAGTATATTTCCCCCATTACATATACTAATTATAGGCAGATGCTGTACGAATAATGTACGTACATATGTCATTAGGATGTAGATGGTGATTCAAAGATTAATCTGGAGGACTTTAGAAAAACAGTCAAAGCAGAAACACTATTGCTGGAGTCATTTGGAAGATGTCTACCTGAATCTAAGGTCAGTGATTGTTTTTTTTTCTAATGTCCTCTCCATGTTACTTATCTTTGCCCCAAAATTTCAATCTGCAGTTAATAGAGGAATACCTGAAAGATGTATTTTCATGAAAACAAGGAAACAATTCATACAGTGCATTCGTATATGTATTAGATGTACATTTAATTGGAAACTGATTTGATCATAATTTCAAAGCTGGAAGATAAATAAAGAGCATTAATCTTATTATGAGTACGTGCTTTTAGGTACATATGTATATATCTACTAGACATATCTAATAGCTTTCCAAAATGTTTTATGTGCATGAAGATAATACTAGGTGTGGACGTAGTCCAAATACTCGCAGGGGTACTACTGTTGCTCTATTTTCAAAATGTGGGGGGCTGTGCCCCCATCCCCTTATTTCACCACATATATAGCAATACTAGAACATGTATATGGTCTCTTGTTATTCTGAGTATACTGTGTAATAAGTGTACTGATAATAATAATAATAATAATAATGATTATCTATTATTGTAACATGCCATACAAAGATTAATAAGGATGGTCCAACCAGTTCAGGTTTATAAGTCACATTACAAAGGAAAGTCATGATAAATAGTGCTCGAAAGTTCATTGCTCTTCTGGAATTGACAGCTAGGTATATCTATAGGGTGGGGTGGGTGAGAGGTGGGGATGTGCATGCTCCATAAAATCCATGAATTAGCTAAGGGATTTGTGCTTTAAATACATATCATAAATATGATTGGTGATTTGTTTACTAGGATATGATAGAGTAAAAAGGCACTTTTGCAAGAGTACATCTAAGAGGGTCTGTAGACCTTTTTCTGATTTTGCACATAAAGCTAAAATAAGAAGAAGCGACGCCATCTTGGAAAAGGTGACTTTTGCAGTAGGCTCTCGCCGGATCTCATCGTCATTATCATTAAATTCGCTCGTAATTACATGTCGTATATGAACGCACTTTCCCATCTATTAACCACGTTAAAACCACAAGATTACACAATTCTGACATCATTATCAATCATCATTTCCTTAAATTAATGCCGTAGTATACTCTCTATTCATTACGACTCCGGGGACGATAAAGTAAAGGTAGCTGCCCCTATAGTGCTGAAGATCAGAAATGCTAGTCGCTCTGGTTACCGTACTCTCCTTAGCGATTCCAATAGAGTCGCTTACTGCTCCACCTGGAGCGCGCTATTTACTGAACGACGCTGGCAGAATCGCTAAGAAAAGCGATGGGCACTGGGGTTTTTTCTACTGCCGCCATCCGGGCTGTACCGCACTGAAGGTCACCAAAAGCCTAACGGGCCACTATCCATACGGGCCTTCCGAGACAGCAGCAGGAGAAGCTAGGCTTCTGGAAAGTTGTTTTCCAATATGCATGAGGAAGGTAGATTGCGCTCATAAATCTCTATACTGTGTAATCGATACTAAACTGAATGTCACTTCTTGTATGTATATAAATAGTATCCTCCAACTGGAGAGAGGAGTGATGACTACCCGTTGGGCACTGATGCCACCAGTTACAATTGTACTGATGCATTTGAAGTGAGCTAGCGTATATATACATGTTATGTATCATTGTACTAATTGCAGACCAACTGATACTGTACAGTATAGATTCACTGCGAAGTAATCACAGGTAACTTATGCTGGAATTAAGTATCGTTTTTCTGTACATGCTTTAGGCACACTTATGTTTGTCAGCATGTATGCTTAATGTCAGGTTCAGATCAATATATAGAGAAGCGAGAATATTGCACCCTTCAACACCTTGTGCTGAACTCTGCCAAACACCAGTCAGTCTCTATCTGCATGCAGCTGAAAGTGTATGGTTTTCAAACATGATCTTCTTTCACCTTTATAGAGAGGTGTGTGTGAAAGGGCTTTTGCAGCAAATCATACCTCTGAAGGGAGTACATGCTATAACAGATGTATGAGTAACATCAGTCTTTGTGAGGAAATGTGTAGTATTACAGATGTAGAACTTCATCGAACTGTAGAAGGTTTGTGATATATATACTCATATAGGCCTATAAACCTTTCTCTTATATTAAGAATATGCATGTCACATATATGTGTATTAATAACCTTCATTTATGGAGCAAGAATTTCTTCTATATAGCTAAGGGATCGTTCCACATTTATGGCTTAAAAATACCACAAAGTTTATTTTATAATTTACAATAATATATACCTTACAGTGCAAGTTGTGCCTTTCTTGTACACACCACTGATTGTCAACGTTAACCCTTTTTCAATCATATAAACAATTAATTCAGGTAGGGGGTATACTGGATGGTAGAATTATAAAACTTTAAGATCCCAAACTTGGTCCTCCTCCAGAATATTTTGTAATCTAGACCCTCTGAGTTAGTTACTAAGCTAATTTTAGAACTTTTTCACTGTATCTTTCTTTAAATTCTCTCTCTCATCATCATCGTCACAAAATCATGATGATTAATATTTGATGATGAGCTAGAGAAAGAGAAGGAGAAGGAACAACATGAAAGAGGTTCTTCCACTTCAGATGTTGATTACTGCTTTACTGAAATAAAGTCATTATCACACAGACTACGTACTGTTACCATAACTTAGTGTCTAGTTACAGCATCAATGATACACCCAAGTTAAACAAAAAAGTTAATTAGTTTTTTTGAAACTACTGTAACAGCACCAATGCTTTCAAAAATCATCTAAAAAGTTGATATTTGTTTGGCATCTGAAAATAAAGTCATATATTCATATATCTATGGTGCATAGTTTACTTTTACCATATTAAAACGATAAAATGTGACAGGATTATCATTATTACACATATAGTATCAGTGGATGAACTACCACCAAACTATGGAAATTATCGTCCCAGGCTAATTCGTTCATCAAACCAAGACAAGTGGGAGAAAGGAGTTTATAAATTTCAACTACAAGATGAGACCATTAATAGCCAGCTTACCACAGAAAAGACATATGGAATACTGTGGTCAATACAAGATGCATTAAGAGGAACATTTCGCTACATACCACATGTATGTTGCATTGATTATATACATTATACGTATATATATAAACAAACACTCTTTCTCAGTATATACTTATATACTTGTATACTTGTATACTTATACTGTATATCTACCAGTAAAATTGCAGCAATTTTAAATTGGTAAGAGGTGATTATATGTAATAAGTTAAATAAAACATTCACAAATGAAGGGATGGCACTATAACAGTGATTGGCACATCTAGAAAAAGTAACGAAACAAGAAAGTGATCATATGGTAAGGCTAACATTGCAGAAGTGGCATACTGAAACTTCATCACTTCCCATGGATATACTAGAAGTAGGGATCGATGCGCCCAAACATAGAAGTGATGAAGTTTCAGTATGCCACTGGCCGTACTCTCTGATACAGTACATTGAATAAGGTAGCCATGCTTTTGGGCCATCTCTACTTAGAGTAATCCCTGATATATGTAATCAATTTGATTAACATAGACGTTTTGTTTACAGCACATGAATTTCATATTCCTGCCTGATGAAGTTGAGTTTTACCGACAGTCTCCAGACTTTATAAGCTTTCCAACAATTCAGTGCAGCATAACAGTTCTACGTTATGAACCCATTTTAGCTGGAAGCACTTCTATCAGAGAATCTAGATTAACTACCTTTTGTCCACCAGGTTAGATTGCAGCATGCCTTTGAACTCTTACAAGACTAATCAAAAAATACCCAAATTGACTCATTTTCTGTCCATTATTACATATACATCCTTTATTTCACTTGAACTATAATATAATGCATCACCTCTGAACTCGGTGCTTGTGTATGTGACTGTCTGGGAAGTGCTGCCTGGTAACCTTAAGTGGCGATGGCTTAATGCGCCCAGGCAGTCGGGCTATGTACCTGGGCGGACGGCCTGGTAGCCTTAAGTGGCAATGGTTTATACGTGTCCAGGTATAGCCCTGTGCCCCTTAACCACCTTTGGTTTGCATTTCATACATCTGTTGTATGTATGGGTACTATAATAATAATAATAATAATAATAATAATAATAATAATAATAATAATAATAATAATAATAATAATAATAATAATAATAATAATATACTACAGGTATGGCTATTCCAGACCCACCAAAAAATATCAGGCTTGCTGCCTTTTTAGAAAATTCTGTTAATCTTTCTGGTTTAGAGGTTTCCTTTGATCCTAGTCAAGGTGAGTATCCACTATATTTCATAGAATCTATGTGTATGCTTATATATAATGCCATCCTTTTCAGCTTGTTGAATTGTTTACATATACAATATATATATATATATATATATGCCTCAATGATATACAGTGGATACGTATACTTATATTACATATAGAGGAGGAGTTCTGCTCTGACTATATAATAAGGGTATATCAATTATTCAATAATAGTGGTGTCACAACAACAGTACCAGTCTCAAAAGTAAGTATACATACATACATATGCGTAGCTCTATATGTGTATGTATATACGTATATATACACATATGCATATTAAAGTAACAATGAAAAAGGGAGTTAATTGCAATGAGCCGTGCAAAGGCTAGGATGATAAGTAAAATATTCACTGGAAAAATATTACGCCAAACCAGCCAAGTGACCGAGTCTAATCTTGGCTGGGGGACCGAAGTCCTATTAAAAATGGCAACCAGTGATTGCCTCCCAGTCATCCGAGATGGAAAAAAAATCATCAAAGAACCACGGACAGCTGTTTCGCCCTCATTTGGGCTCATCAGTGTGGTACACTTCAATGATGGTGAGTTGGATGACTGTCTCCACTTATTAATCAAAACAAGCGAAGATGGAGGCTGCAGTCTAAGCGAGACTGAACGCTCACAATGAAAAAGGGAGTTAATTGCAATGAGCCGTGCAAAGGCTAGGATGATAAGTAAAATATTCACTGGAAAAATATTACGCCAAACCAGCCAAGTGACCGAAGTCTAATATTTTTCCAGTGAATATTTTACTTAAAGTAACGATATGTGTTTATGTAACATGCAGGATGACAAGAAAGCGAGGCAAGTTACTGGCTACATCTACAAAGAAAACTTTACATCAATTCCTGATATACTGAACACTGCTTTAGAGATATCAGTAAGTTTTACACTAAACATTAATAAAATTTATTTTTTAACTTGTATATAAATATTTAATATTTAAGATATTGCTATAATAAGTTAAATATATTTATATTAAAATCATTTATGATCAAACAAGTAAGCTAAAAAATAAATAGATGTACATATGTTTAAGTAATTATAATAACTATATATACGTATAATTATTATATTATTGCAACTTACCCCGTATCTGTATTAAAATATATATATATATATATGAGTCTTAATGTAAGCATATAACCAACTCAATATATACTTGGTTTTTATTTACAATAAAGGGTAGTATTGCTAATTTTGTCAAATGAATCATTTTCACAATCTTCTTGCAGGTTGCATGTGCACAAAATAGCAGTTCAGGAGGTGGTGATCGCACCATACCATCTACCTTAGCAACCAATCTGACCACTAGAGGTAAAGCTTTACATAAAATCTCTGAACCGCTGAGGTATAGGTTAGAGCTACTCTTAATATTTGTTTTATGAAGTATTAAAAGTTTAAATGTCTTTTTGTGATCAAAATTTGTAGCTTGGCTGTATTGTGGGAGTCATGCTATTGTGTCTGTACTAGACTATAGTAGTACTCCAAATACTACTACTGGATACCATTCCATTACCATTACTGCAACACTGAGAGACAGAAACATTGCAGGACGACAATTTATCTATACACCTCTAAAGAATCAATTAATAGAGGTTACAGTGATTGATGGGTCAGATCCAATAGAAGCACACTCTCAACCACTTGTGGTCAGTACATGGCCAATTGCAGCTAATTATATATGTACATAAGCACGTAAGTATGTAAGAGGAGTATATATTTCTGTACATTTATCTTCACTTATAGGCTGATACTTTTGAATATGCAACTGTCTTTTCTAATATAGCATTTGGCACAAAACGATTAAATATAGAGGTAAATGTAATGTGAGCCTATTTACTCCTAGTGAGGTGTTGAATTACTTAGGGTTTGTTATACCCTATCAATATAGGCTAAAGTCAAAGAGGATGATGGATATAAGATGGAGTTGATTGATCATATATGTAACGATCCAAGATCATCATGTGTGTGTGGTAATTTGGACAGTAAACGAAAACGTTCCATTGATTTGCAAGGTACTTATGAAAAAATATATATTAGAAATGTTTTTAAAATCACGTAGCATATGCACATGTTTAAATTGCAAATAATCACTGGAAATCATTAACCATATATGAGATTTTTGTGCATGTATATTAACTTCGTTTCACTGCATATGCATTTACATATAGTCACATATTACAGTTAAGCTGGGTATTAACTAAGAGTAGTTTATTAAAAATGACAATAATACATACATTATGCAATCAAATGTTGTACAGTTATCTAGATAGGGTATACAGCATATTATGATAATAGTGGCAGTATTTCATATTTGTATATACATATTTCACAGCTATACCACCATCACCTGTGAGGGAGCTGGCTTACAAAGAATTCCACTTGTCAATGAATGACTCAGCAGAAAACCCCTTATTGATCACATTATCCTGGCGGCTACCAGCCAATGTGTCGGGAGGAATAGTGGAGTTTACAGTCTGGTTTGGATCCCAACACATTGATAATCTTCACAGGATGACATATAGTGTAAGATAATAAATTTCTTGAGTTAGGGGTTATTCCTGGAACACATGTTCACCATGTAGTGAATTTCATTCTCCATGACTTTTAGCATAATAAAGAAGAAGAAAACATAACAGTAACCATTTCAAGTCCAAAAGTGGAAGACTCTCATTGGATGTTTAGAGTAAGCCATGTCAACTGTATTATAATTATGATGTAGTTTTGCATATTGTATATATATGCTGTGTATATAGCAGATACACATACGTATATGTGTGCAGTCTACATCTACGTATATTGAGGGTCTTCCCTAGTTGGCATATGATCTGTTTCCATAAGAACATAATAATTGTTTTTCAATAAAATACATATCAAAAATATCTGGCATATATACGTATATATCCATATAATATATATGTCACAGGTTAGAGCACATAGTATTTATGGAGCCATCAGCAGTTGGACCAACCTTACTATAGAAGCACCATCATTAACTGTTCTTACTCCAGGTATAAATATTATGCATGGATTATCAATCCAAATGTTCCATATTCTAATGCATTACAGTCTTTTTCACATTTAATTAAACGAACATTCAGATTGGTTTAATGTGTTTACTTTTACATGTATTCATTATACAATCTATATGAATTATATATATCCTATAAATTCCATGTCTATATACGTACATGTATATTTAAGATGTATTTTAAATTTATTTCGTTTTCTTAATATGCTAACCAAAGATGCAAATTCAAGTCTTTCTCCACAAGCAGTGTATGGCTTAATAGGAGCAATTGGTGGTTTTCTGACACTGGTCTCCTTACTGATATTTATAGTCATTGCAGTATATTGTCACAGAGTTAACAAAGCCCTCGTTGTAAGTGAATAGAGGATGTGTCTTGTACTGCCTAATATGAATGTAGTAGAATGTACTTGAAGGATATAGGCACTCTCAATGTGCATGCTGTAAATTTTGAAAGATGTATTATAGACCCTATGCCTGCAAGTACGTATGTAGTGAGGATAACTATTGTCATATGTACAGTATGTAACTATATGAAAAATCTAAGATACCATTTTCCTACATGCTATATGCCTATTCTGTAAAAGAGCCTATAGGGGAACTAAACCTGAAGAGAGCTTTTGGATGAGGATGCAGGAATCTTTTCTTCCTTCTTTTCCCTTCTTTCATCTTCTTCTCCACTGGGTCAGACAGCCGTTTCTGGGAATTCCACCCTTCATCAGTGATCCTGGGAGTCTTTGTCTTTTCTTTATCTTGATCTTCTGTGGATCCTTGGCTATGCATATTATAGGTAGAGATAAAGTGCAAGGCATATATACTTGCTCCCAATGAATTGTTTAATTATCTAGGCTTTTTGCACTCTATCAAATGTAGGCTAAATTTAAAGCCAATGAGGATGAAAAAGAAAGAAATGAGTTTGTTTTGGGTGCTGTAAGATGTGAGTCTGAAGATATGGGAAAGGTACGAGTTTGAAGTTTCAGCTAAAACCAAACAAGTGGAGAGTTTACCAACTGTTTCTGTGGTGGACTAATATACTAGTTTCGCATCTTGCAATATTTGTTAACTTCCTTGCTTAATTTCTAGTTGTTGTAGTTCTTTCGAATACTGTAAATTGCTAATTTTTATTCTTATTATAAGTACATAGATGGGTATATTGTACCATACCTACATATCTACAGTCAAGTACAAGTTACAATATTTGTACTATCTCCTGTACATACACTCCCAGAATTATGTTTTATACCAAACAGTGCATGTTTTCATGCATTGGTATATGTACTCTTGCTGTACAAGTATGCGTGAGGAAGAAATTGAAATCCTGTATAGAGCAATGGGTTTGAAAAGGGGAGTTTATTGCACTTTAAGCCTGTGCTAGGCTATTATTGCAAATAATAAACAACACTGGATAATTACGCCAACCAACCAAGTGACAATCGTCTACTTGGCTGGGGGACCGAAGTCCTATTTGTGGCAACCAGTGATGACCTCCCAGTCATCCAATGATGGCAAAAATCATCAATGAACCAGCTGTTTCTACGGGAAAATTATAGACCATGACTTTTAGTTGATTATAGGTATTGCTTTCTATATTTCACTTAACAGCCACACAGATTCCTGACTCTCTTCACTTTAATGCATTAAATAATGTATGTGAAAGCAACCAGCCTGTGAATACAGATTGCAAAAACTACATACTGACATCTAAAGAGAATCAAAGCTAGGGAGATAAATTGCACAAGACTGCATACAATTGTAGCTATTGTCATTCAAGGGTATATAGATTCAATTAGGAGCTTAATTTGACAGAGAAACAAACAGAATTAACTAGAAAAGTGTAGTGATCTGAGTGAATATAAAAGAATGGAAAACAATGCTCAGGGTTACATTAGAGTGCTTGTAAAGTGGTGTATTAGATTAACTTGTGCATATATATGTACCAATCTCAAGGCGTGCAGGTGCATACACATGGCTTATACATATGGTAAGTCAGAGAGACAGATGCATATGGTTGAAGCACATGCCAAGTAGAGGATAATTAAAGAAAAGTTTGAAGAATTAGAACAAGTTTTACAGGAAGAATCAAACTCTAAATTTGAGCATTCAGGATGGAAATACTGTATTGTAGTGCTGCATTCTTAGGTTTATGCAGCCAAAAACGTTTCAACTTTGTGTGTGTGTATATGTGTGATGTGTGTATATGTGTGATGTGTGTATATGTGTGATGTGTGTGTGTATGTGTGTGATGTGTGTATGTGTGTATATGTGTGATGTGTGTGTATGTGTGTATGTATATGTGTGATGTGTGTGTATGTGTGATGTGTGTATATGTGTGATGTGTGTGTGTGATGTGTGTATGTGTGTATGTGTGTGTGTGTGATGTGTATATGTGTGTGTGTGATGTGTGTATGTGTGTGATGTGTGTGTGTGTGTGATGTGTGTATGTGTGTATGTGTGTGTGTAGGTATATAAGCCCTTACTGTTTAGAACACTGAAAAACCAAGCGTGAGTCATGCGCACTTGTGGTTTCTTTATCGTCAGCAAATGGCGTGGTATATTGAGAATGATATTTCAATAAGTTATGCACGTTTGTGAAAAGATCTTTTGTGACAACTATCGACTACTACTGCAATGGACTTAACATTTTTAGGAACTGGATCGGCCTATCCCTCCTTGCACAGAGGCGCCAGTTCGATGATATTAAGAACTGGTCGGTGTAGATGACAAAGTCTCTGGGAGTTATGTACTTGATTTTGTCCTATTTTGAAATGTATAGCTATTGGATATTGGATGTTTGATTGTGGCGAAGGCACGCAAGTGCAGTTGATGAAAAGTCCTGTGAGACCGGGGAAAATCACCAAAATATTCATAACCCACTTACATGGAGACCATGTGTGTCTAGTTAATGAGTACATGTGACTAACTGCCATCTATGTATTCCTGTAAATGTCCTACTAATAATGCCAATAATAGTGTTATTTCCTTTAATAGGTGTTTGGGTTGCCAGGGTTATTGTGCACTGTCAGCATGAACTCAGCCGAAGAGAAGGCTCCTCTTGATATCTATGGACCAGTTGGTCTGAGGAGGTTTTTAAGAGTTAGCTTGGAGCTTTCAAGGTCCATAATGGGCTTTAAGTATAGAGTCCATGAGCTTGTACATGATATAAAGCACAATGAAATAGTAAGTGAAAAAAATGGAGACCAATATGGGCTGGCCAAGTGATTTAGTTCAAAGCCCAGGGGCACCTTGTTGACAGTTGAATGGTTGAAAATAATATGATACTTGTTGATCTTTGTGGCGCCAACCTGTGGGTACTTCCTAAGTGTGTTGCTGTGAGACGGTAGGAAGTACTGCTTCCTTGTGACATAATACCAATTTATTAAATCATTAGTTGGCATTTAATATCTGCCCCTCTCACTGCTCATTGTGCTCTTACAAGTGCTTGGTTCATCATCAAGATATCTATGTAGTCTCGTAGATCCTATGTCACATGATAGGTAATGTTAGGCTGCATGTTATATGATGCAGTGTGTACTCAGTATAGTGTCCAGTGCAGCATTCCACAGATCTGAAAGCTATATGTGACATTGACATATGTTTGTTCAATGAACTGTCATGTGATGTATGTTGCCTGCGTCAAAGCTAGTGCAGTAGTGTATAACTTTGAGGTAGATTAAATTGAATATGTAATTACCTTAGTGTGGTTCAGTAGGATATTGTAGGGAGCTTTTATATCTTTGTGATCATAAGCATTATTTAGGAAATACTTGAAGGCAAACACTTGCTCCAGAGGATGTCAACGTTTTGTTATTTATTTTGCAGTCAGATTGGCAACCATCTCACATTGCCACTGGGCCATTGCACATTAGTGAACTTGCTGGAAATGACATTATCCAGTCGCAAGATGGATTTTGGCATGTGTAAGTCAATTTATTATTTTCTATTTTGTCTGAGCCATGAAAGTTTATTCCTATTTGCTGCATAGTTGTAAGGAAGGTCCTTTAGAGGTGAAAGCCGCTACTCTTAAACATAGAATTGCTTCATTTGGATTTGTCATACAAGAAGATGATCAACCTGGAAAGTATGTAAGAAATGCTTTTCCATCCATCCATCATCCATCATCCATCCATCATCCATCCATCATCCATCCATCCATCCATCCATCATCCATCCATCCATCCATCCATCCATCCATCCATCCCTCCATCCCTCCATCCCTCCATCCATCATCCATCCATCATCCACCCATCCATCCATCCATCATCCATCCATCTATCCATCCATCCATTCATCATCCATCGACCCACCCATCCATCCACCCATCCATCCATCGACCCACCCATCCATCCACCCATCCATCCATCCACCCATCCATCCATCGACCCATCCATCCCATATGGGTTCTTTTCCTACTTGTGATAGAAGGAAGTTATAGTCACACGAAGTGCACTGTTTCATATGCTGAGATAGTATAGTATAGAGCTGGCCAATAATAACTGCAAATGTTGTTCATTCTACATGATGTAAACACTCTCTAACCATTGGCTAATTGGCTCTTTGTTTCAATGGTCTGAGGAAAAATGTAAAAGGCTTCTCCCTGGATACCTGCCAACCTGTCATGAGGTAGCCTTTCAAGAAGTTGACCACCATTAAACAGACAATGTCCAGTCCAAGCCTTGCACTTGAAAGTATTCCCTTATCTTAAACCACAACCAATGTAATTTTAATGATTATCCATATTATATCACAAACAGTAATAATCTTCATAAAATGTGTCATGGACAATATGATATTAATAGCAGCATATTTAGAAAATGAATTTTTAGTTAAAGAGAAACTTATTTCCTAGAAAACTTCTACTTAATATTCCCCAAAGTGTAGTTTTATTCTGTTAACAAACTATTTTCTTAATCAATTTGATTACGTTTCAATTTATAGTATGTAGCATACAGGAATATCCTACTATGGTGTAGATTTGATGTGACAGCTGCAAAGGCCTTGGGTTTGGAACCTGGCCCCTTATTTGGGAAGTTACAGCACGGAGAAACAGTGACGGCTCCAGATGGAAGTGTGGTGTGTTGGGATGTTACATTTGATTGGACACTCATCTAATTTTATTATATCTGCATGTAGGTGCATCCATATATGGTGCTAGGCCCTTCAAAACCTGGAAGAAAGCTTGGTCAGTGTGATCAGTTCTTTCTTTTTACACTAACCTCTTTTAAATACTGTAATTAGACTACATATGTAGGTGTATGCGTTATAATTTTCCAATGTAGTTATTCTAGGAGATACATGTGACAGTTCTGCCATAGCACCACTCTGTATGAATGCCAATATTCTAGTACATGAAGCTACAAATGAAAATGAACTACAAGTCAAAACAGTAGAATTTGGTCATTCCACTCCAAGTAAGATCATATTGGTAGAAGTACATACTTTTAAACTTTTATTCTTCCTTTAGTGTCTGCTTTAAAATTATTATTTAATAGCCTCTATAATTGCTGATTACTACTTTAATAGTATTTTGGGTATAGTTAGACATTTTTATCTTATTTCTAGAAGGTTCAACTATTAGAGCTTAGAGTGTAGTCCCTCTATGAGTTTACTCTATGTATGAAAAATCTAAGATTCCATTTTCCTACATGCTATGCCTATTCTGTAAAAGAGCCTATAGGGGAACTAAACCTGAAGAGAGCTTTAGTTGAAGATACAGGAGTCTTTTCTTCCTTCTTTTCCCTTCTTTCATCTTCTTCTCCACTGGATCACACGGCCGTTTCTGGGAATTCCACCCTTCATCAGTGACCCAGGGAGTCTTTGTCTTTTTCTTTATCTTGATCTTCTGTGAATCCTTCGTATGTAATAGATTGCAAGCTACAGAAGTCCTAACAAAAATTTCTAATTAGGCATCTATCTATGTTTGATCTGTCCTCCACAGTTCCATCTGTTGAAAAAGAAACAGTTGTGTTATATATAACTTTAGCTACTATGATTATGTTAGCATGCAGAATGATAGTATGTACATTAAAGATTTTTCTGGGTATGCAAGATAACAATGTCATTTATAGTTTAAAGCTGAATATGGTTGGTTTCAGGTCAAGTACTGTACATTATAGTTCAGCACTATGGCAGTGCTATTGTTGGGTAGTACAGTTCCTATATAAAATGTAGTATTCAATTCTAAAGTTGCATGTTGTCGCAGCTGTTCCTATACTAAATCTCTTTGTAACTTGGCCAGTTTGCAAGATGAGACATTACAGCTTGTATATATGGGTACCACAGGTTGTATGTATAATGAGTGCAAACATAAAACTTGATCACTCTGTGAGAATTAGCAAGTTGTTATTGCCTGTTCCTTCCTCTTCCTTATTTCAAGAACAGTGTGAAGTTGCAACAGTAGGATAATTTCTATAAGTCTACAACTCTTTATTGCATTCTCTGTTTGCAATCATCTGCTAGCGTAGTTAACACTCAATACAGTTGCACCATATATTAACTAACTTTTGATTGAAAAGCATTTAAGTTGACTGTAGTTATGGTTGGGATGAGAGCTTACACTTTTGACTTTTTAACTGAACTTCAAACCATTGCTGTGATGGTTCATATTTTATATTTTAATTGAATAAAAGGTTACCATTACTAGCTTTGATTTGTATAGATATAAGGTTCCATGGTAATACTTCCATGTAATTAGAACATTAGTTTTCGTATTCAGATAGGTATGTATGTATACCATGAAAAATCTAATATACCATTTTCCTACATGCTATATGTCTATTCTGTAAAAGAGCCTATAGGGGAACTAAACCTAAAGAGAGCTTTGGATAAAGATACAAGAGTCTTTCTTTCTTCTTTTCTTTTCTTTCATCTTCTTCTCCACTGGTTCAGACAGCTGTTTCTGGGAATTCCACCCTTCATCAGTGATCCTGGGAGTCTTTATCTTGATCTGTGAACCCATGTATTGCCAAAACTAATAATATAAGTCAATGACTAGCTGTGATTATAGGCTATGTCACTGTATATTTTTGATCATTAATTAATATGTAATGTATCCATCTATATAATATGTTTTACTGCTACAATCTTATGGCAATCTATTTAGGGATGGCAGGAGAGTTTGCCAGAAGTCTTAATGTGAGACAGCTTATCCTGACCCACTTTAGTCAGCGATATCGACCCGACGATAAAGATGTGATGGATAAACTTTTGCACGAAGCAAAAATAGCTTTCCAAAGCCAAAACGTTTTGTGTGCATTTGACTTAATGAAAATTGATATTATCTCTTAACAATAACACCTTTCTTGTGTCTTTTGTAATGTTGTGGTTTTAATGTGGTTAGTAGATGGGAAATTGCGTTCATATAATTCTGACATCAATCATCATTTCCTTAAATTAATGCCGTAGTATACTGTCTATTCATTACGACTCCGGGGACGATAAAGTAAAGGTAGCTGCCCCTATAGTGCTGGAGATCAGAAATGCTAGTCGCTCTGGTTACCGTACTCTCCTTAGCGATCCCAATAGAGTCGCTTACTGCTCCACCTGGAGCGCGCTATTTACTGAACGACGCTGGCAGAATCGTTAAGAAAAGAGATGGGCACTGGGGTTTTTTCTACTGCGGCCATCCGGGCTGTACCGCATTGAAGGTCACCAAAAGCCTAACGGGCCACTATCCATACGGGCCTTCCGAGACAGCAGCAGGAGAAGCTAGGCTTCTGGAAAGTTGTTTTCCAGTATGCATGAGGAAGGTAGATTGCGCTCATAAATCTCTATACTGTGTAATCGATACTAAACTGAATGTCACTTCTTGTATGTATATAAATAGTATCCTCCAACTGGAGAGAGGAGTGATGACTACCCGTTGGGCACTGATGCCACCAGTTACAATTGTACTGATGCATTTGAAGTGAGCTAGCGTATATATACATGTTATGTATCATTGTACTAATTGCAGACCAACTGATACTGTACAGTATAGATTCACTGCGAAATAATCACAGGTATATATGCTGGAATGAAGTATCTTTTTTCTGTACATGCTTTAGGCACACTTATGTTTGTCAGCATGTATGCTTAATGTCAGGTTCAGATCAATATATAGAGAAGCAAGAATATTGGACCCTTCAACACCTTGTGCTGAACTTTGCCAAACACCAGTCAGTCTCTATCTGCATGCAGCTGAAAGTGTATGGTTTTCAGGCATGATCTTCTTTCACCTTTATAGAGAGGTGTGTGTGAAAGGGCTTTTGCAGCAAATCATACCTCTGAAGGGAGTACATGCTATAACAGATGTATTAGTAACATCAGTCTTTGTGAGGAAATGTGTAGTATTACAGATGTAGAACTTCATCGAACTGTAGAAGGTTTGTATAATAATGTCTCTACAACTGCCAGCATACGGCTGTTGCTTCAGTATAGTAATTCATGTATATAGTAACAAATTAACTGAACTGTTCTGTATATGTATAAAAATTATTCAAGCGAGGCCCACATTTGTTTCTCAAAATATATGTTTCATATAAGCCTTTATTCCTGAAATTTTTTGAGCATCTTAAAATTGTGAAAGTGAGGCATATAGGTGAATCCTTTTCCTAGACCGAATAGTTGTAACAACTGGTGCCTAGTGCACTTTCTGCAGCCATTTATATATAATTAGTCCATGCATGATGTTAACAAATGAGCTTTGAACTGAATTAATTATCAGTTGGCCTAAGTTCAAATCAGTTAGAAGCCGATTGTAGATCTGTCTTTCTGTGAAGAAAAAATTAGTGTGAACAATGCTGTTTCCCAGCACACTCAGTGACTGTTGAAACATGTATTTTTGACAGTTCAAAAAGCACACAGAAAGGTTTTGAATAATCAAAGGGAAAAAAATGCTCAATTGTCCATTTATAAATTGATAATTGGATACACTAAAAATTGTAATTGTGATGACTTAATCCATGCAGGCTAAAGAGAGAAGGTATTCAATGGGCACATTTATGTATATTTTATGCTACATGAATTATATGTTAATAATGTGAAACTTGCCTAATCCAGTCACCTCTATGTGACTTAAATTTTCCTATACTACATGAGTGACTAGTTTTAATTATATAAAAATATTATAGTATGAGTTTTTGGGGCTCAATCCAACAGTATAATAGTTACCAGTTTTTGCTTAAACAAGATGCCATTCTAAGAGGTGACAATTTATACAGTTTCTGCTGCACAAGCAACTGATAAAATTAGTGTGGGTTTTTCAATATAATTTTATTTACATATAGTATCAGTGGATGAACTACCACCAAACTATGGAAATTATCGTCCCAGGCTAATTCGTTCATCAAACCAAGACAAGTGGGAGAAAGGAGTTTATAAATTTCAACTACAAGATGAGACCATTAATAGCCAGCTTACCACAGAAAAGACATATGGAATACTGTGGTCAATACAAGATGCATTAAGAAGAACATTTCGCTACATACCACATGTATGTTGCATTGATTATATACATTATACGTATATATATAAACAAACACTCTTTCTCAGTATATACTTATATACTTGTATACTTGTATACTTATACTGTATATCTACCAGTAAAATTGCAGCAATTTTAAATTGGTAATAGGTGATTATATGTAATAAGTTAAATAAAACATTCACAAATGAAGGGATGGCACTATAACAGTGATTGGCACATCTAGAAAAAGTAATGAAACAAGAAAGTGATCATATGGTAAGGCTAACATTGCAGAAGTGGCATACTGAAACTTCATCACTTCTATGTTTGGGCACATCATGGATATACTAGAAGTAGGGATCGATGCGCCCAAACATAGAAGTGATGAAGTTTCAGTATGCCACTGGCCGTACTCTCTGATACAGTACATTGAATAAGGTAGCCATGCTTTTGGGCCATCTCTACTTAGAGTAATCCCTGATATATGTAATCAATTTGATTAACATAGACGTTTTGTTTACAGCACATGAATTTCATATTCCTGCCTGATGAAGTTGAGTTTTACCGACAGTCTCCAGACTTTATAAGCTTTCCAACAATTCAGTGCAGCATAACAGTTCTACGTTATGAACCCATTTTAGCTGGAAGCACTTCTATCAGAGAATCTAGATTAACTACCTTTTGTCCACCAGGTTAGATTGCAGCATGCCTTTGAACTCTTACAAGACTAATCAAAAAATACCCAAATTGACTCATTTTCTGTCCATTATCACATATACATCCTTTATTTCACTTGAACTATAATATAATGCATCACCTCTGAACTCGGTGCTTGTGTATGTGACTGTCTGGGAAGTGCTGCCTGGTAACCTTAAGTGGCGATGGCTTAATGCGCCCAGGCAGTCGGGCTATGTACCTGGGCGGACGGCCTGGTAGCCTTAAGTGGCGATGGTTTATACGTGTCCAGGTATAGCCCTGTGCCCCTTAACCACCTTTGGTTTGCATTTCATACATCTGTTGTATGCATGGGCACTATAATAATAATAATAATAATAATAATAATAATAATAATAATAATAATAATAATAATAATAATAATAATAATAATAATAATAATAATAATAATAATAATATACTACAGGTATGGCTATTCCAGACCCACCAAAAAATATCAGGCTTGCTGCCTTTTTAGAAAATTCTGTTAATCTTTCTGGTTTAGAGGTTTTCTTTGATCCTAGTCAAGGTGAGTATCCACTATATTTCATAGAATCTATGTGTATGCTTATAATGCCATCCTTTTCAGCTTGTTGAATTGTTTACATATACAATATATATATATATGTATATATGCCTCAATGATATACAGTGGATACGTATACTTATATTGCATATAGAGGAGGAGTTCTGCTCTGACTATATAATAAGGGTATATGAAAATGACATGCTAGCTCAATTATTCAATAATAGTGATGTCACAACAACAGTACCAGTCTCAAAAGTAAGTATACATACATACATATGCGTAGCTCTATATGTGTATGTATATACGTATATACACATATGCATATTAAAGTAACAATGAAAAAGGGAGTTAATTGCAATGAGCCGTGCAAAGGCTAGGATGATAAGTAAAATATTCACTGGAAGAAATATTACGCCAAACCAGCCAAGTGACCGAAGTCTAATATTTTTCCAGTGAATATTTTACTTAAAGTAACGATATGTGTTTATGTAACATGCAGGATGACAAGAAAGCGAGGCAAGTTATTGGCTACATCTACAAAGAAAACTTTACATCAATTCCTGATATACTGAACACTGCTTTAGAGATATCAGTAAGTTTTACACTAAACATTAATAAAATTTATTTTTTAACTTGTATATAAATATTTAATATTTAAGATATTGCTATAATAAGTTAAATATATTTATATTAAAATCATTCATGATCAAACAAGTAAGCTAAAAAATAAATAGATGTACATATGTTTAAGTAATTATAATAACTATATATACGTATAATTATTATATTATTGCAACTTACCCCTTATCTGTATTAAAATATATAGTCTTAATGTAAGCATATAACCAACTCAATATATACTTGGTTTTTATTTACAATAAGGGGTAGTATTGCTAATTTTGTCAAATGAATTATTTTCACAATCTTCTTGCAGGTTGCATGTGCACAAAATAGCAGTTCAGGAGGTGGTGATCTCACCATACCATCTACCTTAGCAACCAATCTGACCACTAGAGGTAAAGCTTTACATAAAATCTCTGAACCGCTGAGGTATAGGTTAGAGCTACTCTTAATATTTGTTTTATGAAGTATTAAAAGTTTAAATGTCTTTTTGTGATCAAAATTTGTAGCTTGGCTGTATTGTGGGAGTCATGCTACTGTGTCTGTACTAGACTATAGTAGTACTCCAAATACTACTACTGGATACCATTCCATTACCATTACTGCAACACTGAGAGACAGAAACATTGCAGGACGACAATTTATCTATACACCTCTAAAGAATCAAGCAGTAGAGTTTACAGTGTTTGATGGGTCAGATCTAATAGAAACACACTCTCAACCACTTGTGGTCAGTACATGGCCAATTGCAACTAATTAGATATGTACATAAGCACGTAAGTATGTAAGAGGAGTATATATTTCTGTACATTTATCTTCACTTATAGGCTGATACTTTTGAATATGCAAATGTCTTTTCTGATATAGCATTTGGCACAAAACGATTAAAGATAGAGGTAAATGTAATGTGAGCCTATTTACTCCTAGTGAGATGTTGAATTACTTAGGGTTTGTTATACCCTATCAATATAGGCTAAAGTCAAAGAGGATGATGGATATAAGATGGAGTTGATTGATCATATATGTGACAATCCAAGATCATCATGTGTGTGTGGTAATTTGGACAGTAAACGAGAACGTTCCATTGATTTGCAAGGTACTTATGAAAAAATATATATTAGAAATGTTTTTAAAATCACGTAGCATATGCACATGTATAAATTGCAAATAATCACTGGAAATCATTAACCATAAATGAGATTTTTGTGCATGTATATTAACTTCGTTTCACTGTATATGCATTTACATATAGTCACATATTACAGTTAAGCTGGGTATTAACTAAGAGTAGTTTATTAAAAATGACAATAATACATACATTATGCAATCAAATGTTGTACAGTTATCTACGTAAATAGGGTATACAGCATATTATGATAATAGTGGCAGTATGTCATATTTGTATATGCATATTTCACAGCTATACCACCATCACCTGTGAGGGAGCTGGCTTACAAAGAATTCCACTTGTCAATGAATGACTCAGCAGAAAACCCCTTATTGATCACATTATCCTGGCAGTTACCAGCCAATGTGTCGGGAGGAATAGTGGAGTTTACAGTCTGGTTTGGATCCCCACAGATTGATAATCTTCACAGGATGACATATAGTGTAAGACAATACATTTCTTGAATTAGGGGTTATTCCTGGAACACATGTTAACCATGTAGTGAATAATTGGATTTCATTCTCCATGACTTTTAGCATAATAAAGAAGAAGAAAACATAACAGTAACCATTTCAAGTCCAAAAGTGGAGGACTCTCATTGGATGTTTAGAGTAAGCCATGTCAACTATAATTAGTATTTTTATATATACTTTAAGGGATGTTCAAACTGACATTGAGCTGTATGTGCTGTGTGATATGGGATAGATAACTCTGTTGCATATGATATAAACTGTATACAACTAATAAATATAGTGGATAATGGATCGGAGCTATATTTCTGAAAAACAGATAAATCTAAATTTTATGCCATCCATCCAGTAAAGTGACTAATACATGTATAAATATATAAGTACAGCAGATACAATATATGTATACTATTTAAATACATACATGTATGAATATTGTCTTCTTTCCTCGTGTGCAAGTGGGAGATGAGTAACCCTCGAGACAACTATGCCATCATTGAAGTAAAAAGCGAACAGACTGTAGGACACTTGCTGAGGAAGATATCATGCCTCTGCTCCCTCTTTCTTGGAAAAGGCAGTTCCATCACAGTGACTGTCACAGGAAGAAGACGACGTTCGGTCAATCTTCCCCCAAGGGATATTTATATTATACGAATATTTCGTGTATACAAATTTTTGCGAATTGGGGAACAAACCGCGAAAATAGCAAAAATTTGTCTCGCGCGAAATAAATACTCCTATGATATTCAAATACATACATGTATGAGTATATTGTCAATGTCTTCCTTGTATTTATTATGTTGCAATTGGTATTTGATCTTTTTTGCATCTGTGATAAGCACATGTAATTGCTTTTCAATTAAAATTATCTGATATATATAACTATCCATATAATATATGTCACAGGTTAGAGCACATAGTATTTATGGAGCTGTCAGCAATTGGACCAACCTTACTATGGAAGCACCATCATTAATAGTGGTTCTTACTCCAGGTATGCTAAAGATAGGCAAATTCTCCATTACATATATACAGTACCAACATAGTTTTGCATGGCATACAATATATTTATTTTTCATATATATATATATGTATTTATAAATTCCATGCAATCATTTCAGATTTATTGTATTATACAGATTTTACAACAACAGATTAATGTATTTCTCTTTCATTTTCTTAACATGCTAACCAAAGATACAAATGTTAAGCGTTCCTTACAAGCAGTGTATGGCTCAGTAGGAGCAATTGGCTTTCTGTTGCTGGTCTCCTTACTGATATTGATAGTCATTGCGGTACATTGTTACAGAGTTAACAAAGTAGTCATTGTAAGTGATCATGAATAGAAGATGTGTCTTGTAAAGTAGAATGTATTGTATATGTATTTGAAGTCACTATCTACTATAAATCCCTTTCTATAGTTGCCCTTTTTTAGCTATTTTGTCATCCCATGTAATAATTTATTTTGGCAGACTTCTCTTTAGATAAATCTGGAAGAGGAGTCTGTTAGAAGGGCTTAAGACTATTGATACAGACACACCTTAGCGATATTGCATGAGAACTTTAATCTACACATGCAACAACTATCAACAATTAACCTTTAGAAATCATTATTTCATGTGACGGTATTTTTAAAATTTTGTTACAATTTGCAAACTCGTAAAATTAATAACACCATTAAGTAAATGGGAATTAAATAGTTGTTATGCATGCCTCACTGCCAATATGTAGTAATTATACATTAGAATAGCCATATATATTTCATGTGCACTTGTCATATGTGCATATATACGTATATACGTGTAATATTATAAACTGTTTCCCATACCTTTTATGCTCTTACTCATTTTTCTCTTACTGGTGTTGTTACAAGGTGCCTGGTTTGTATACTGTGGAACGCAGGGGTGATGAAGAACCTGTAATGCAGACTTACTTTACCCCAGATTCCTGGGAGTTACCTCCAGAGAGCATTATTATGGATCGCTTGCTTGGTGAGGGAAGCTTTGGGCAGGTCTACAAAGGTATTCTGCATGGCCCAATAGACACTCCAGGATGCCAAACTAACACTAGCTTGTCAGTGGCCGTTAAAATGCTTTCAGGTGAGCGAACCTCTACGTAACATCCAAGTAGATGTATACCAGTTATTACATATGCCCAACAGAGAATGCCACTGCTGTGCAAAAGGAAGAGTTTATGAAGGAGATTGAGATGATGAAACGTGTCTCCTCAGGAAAGTGTGCCTACATTGTGAATACAATTGGATGCAGTACACTGCAGGAGCCTATTGCTCTAGTTATCGAATATGTACCTTACGGAGATTTACTTGGTTACCTAAGAAATTCAAGGAGAAATATGCAGGTATATAATTTAAGTCTTAGAGTAGACACCATAAGTGTATTATTACGTATGTACTTTCCATGAATGGTGGTGGTATGCATGTGTATATAGGATGAAAGGAAGCCTGTTGAATCAGAAGGATCAGTTCTCATTGGCAATGAGTATGTCAACAACCCAGGTCAGGATACTGTTGTCTTGGTGCCTCACAGCCCCCTTACCGGGGAGGAAAACCCTTACTCAAGACTGGGGGATCTGGAGCCTCATAACCTGATTTCATTTGCCTTTCAGATAGCTACTGGAATGGTGAATCACTGCATGGTTTCATGCATTTCAGGATGACTTATATGTCTGGCCTCTATTACTATATATGTACATACATTTCAATTCAACAATCCCTGCTCATACTGTAATATGCGATGTGAATTGGTTTTATGTCTATAAATGTGATTGGGTATATTGACAAATTTTCTACTTGTTATATATTTTTTTTAAATCCGCTCCATGTTGCTACATAGCTGCCTATAAGCTTTGCATAGAGCATTTAAAGATACATACTCAATATACATATGTTCAAAATATCTTCTATATTATACATAGGAATATCTTGCAAAGTTGGGGATAGTACACAGAGATTTGGCTTGCAGAAATATCCTAATTAATGATAACAAGCAATTGAAAATATCTGATTTTGGTTTGGCAAGGGAAAGTGAACTTTATGTAAAGGTTACAGGAGGGCGGTTGCCACTAAGGTGGATGTCAATTGAAGCAATTGTGGACAGAGTTTTTACGACAAAGAGTGACGTGTGAGCACTTGTATATATAATGACCACTTCCTTCTTATCTGTGCACTTGAAACCACAACTGTTTAATCAATGTATGCTGGAAATCTCATCATAATAAAGCTGTAAAGAAACAGAACAAGTTCCAATTCTATGTACTGAGGATTCACTATAATTAATGATGACATGACAGGACTTACATGATGTTCATTTTATTCACTATAAGCCATTTCATTTCAACCATATTGTACTCTAAATAACATTTTGAAGGAAAAATGTACATACGTACGTACAAGTACATGAAGCAATAAGGGAGTATATATAGCATTCATAACGAATAATAACCTTGCATACATATATACGTACATGTACATTGTCAAATAATATGTACTTTTCATCTCTAACTTGCAGGTGGTCATTTGGTGTGACCTTATGGGAAATAGCTACACTGGGTGGGTCATTCTCAGCATCATCTACATATATATGCATACACATACTGTACATATATCCATCTAAATACCTATGTATATATACTAGCTAAATATCATACAGATATACGTATTTAAAATATAAAATGTCCTCTTATATACAACTGTTTCTTTATTAGGAGGCTGTCCTTATCCTTCCCTCTCTAACCACACCATTTTGCCATATTTAATGAGAGGAAACAGACTTGAAAAACCCAACAACTGTTCCACAGAAATGTACGTATAATCTAGTTCTAGAATTGTACACTAAACTGTACATGAGCACCAATAATGGCATAACGTATCTATTATTCTCACAGTAGTGAATTTCCATTATTTATATACAGGTATGAAATAATGCTACTTTGTTGGGTAGCAGAGCCTGATAGAAGACCAGACTTCACAGTATTAAAAATGAGGTTTGAATCTATGTTAACTGATACTGCAGAGTCTAACTACATTGACATTGGAGAGGGTATGCTTCCCTACTATCCAATGAGTGCTTTCTGTAACACCTCTGATGGCTCTGACAGTGAAGGATCTTCTCACTCACCAAAGGAGTATGAAGTTCCAATAACTCAGCTGTACCAAAAGAAACCTGCAACCGAGCTTGATGAAGCAACTAAGGAATGGGCAGAGGAGGTTGAAAAGGACATGAATGGCAGTCTTGTTCTGAGCAGTGGGGATGTTTTAGAAAATGATCCAAATAAGCCTGGTGATGGTGCTAACATAGAAATAAAAACATCAAATTCCATCACTTCTACTTCGGGTGACAAAGATGATACTACAGAAGCAGTTGCATAAACAAACAAATTTCAAAATTTTCCACATTTAAAGCATATACGTACATATAACAATTCTATCCTTTCATCAGTAACTTTCCCTTCATCAATTAACTCAAGCCCATGCCACTGAAGAATATACATTTAATCATCATTTTATTTACTCTGAAATAAAAATAAATTGAAGAATCATTGCAAATATTTCTATATGTCTTTTTATAAAAATGTTTTCACTCCAGGATGACTGCAATCAAGTTAGCTAAATATTAAATATTGCACAATACTAGTTGATGAAGAAAAAGGAAGAAAGATGGCAAAAAAAGAAAGTATTCTTCATTATAATATAATTATATATATGAATTCTTCATAATAGAAGATGCTTGTAATTGTGTATATACAGCTATGTTAAACCAAATCTAATTAAAGGTAGTGCAACACAATAATTGCCTAGTTCAGCACTAAACCTAGGCTGTACACAATGACATATAAATTATTATATAATTAGTGTATATAGCTATAATGCCAAAAACATGGCCACCCTACATATTCAATTATTAATTACCTCATGAATCAACAATGAGTGATTTCTTGTTACAAGTTTAATTGCCAAATGCAAAGCTTAAAAATATGTACATTACAGCTAGCTTTACACAAGTCAAACAGGGTCGTGGGATTGACATTATAGCTATGTGAGTATATGCATAAATATTTGAACTTTAAAGCTTAAGGTTATCAAGAAGAAATAAAGATGGTATTGTATGTTTCTGGAAATAATACAAGCTGGAAAAGAATCAAAACGTTTAACCAATTATCAATTTTACAGCCATCCCCCCTTTTACTACTATATAACCAAGGGTTAGGGATCTAGAAAAGTGATGGCTGTACATGCATGTGTATAAAATTAATGTGGTTGGATTGGAATAACAATAGTATGGAATTTTGAAAAACACCATAGAGCATTTTAAGTTCAAGAGCTGCCCTAACAGCTTTGATGTTGTCATCATTTACCTCTGAATACCAAACTGCATCCTCACACTCTCTGATATAAGTATATAGAGAGAGCATGCAGTTGCCTGGAATCCATGTAAACTCAATTAATATATATAGTCTAATGATCCCTCTATAAACTTGAGGAATATATTTGTGCGTAACAGATATATGGATTTTGTAGTCAGGAGACTCCAAAATCCATATAAACTGAGTTGACTCAATTAACACATTCCATGATTTGGCTATGTGATATAAGAGCCTGAGCTATCCCATTGCAGTTATACAGGGAGTGTACCTCTCATACACTGGTTATGGAATTCAACACCTCAGAGTTGCCCCGGCAACAGTATAATTTTGTTAACTAATACATTGTACACTTAATTAAGCTTATTGTATTGAAGCATATTACTGAACATAGTTTCCATTGAATAGTCTTATATTAGGGCATCTCTTATTCAGCTTTTGGGCAAGGGACAGGGCTTCACTCTTGAGTTCTTCATTGCTACAGCACACACCTTCTATAACTCTCTCTCCTCCATTTAACTTAATTTTTCTTCTGCTATGAAACATTCTGCGATTGTTGAACAGCAGCATATCTCCAGAGTGCAGCAATAGAGTGTGCTTCAAGTGGAAATTCTCCAAAAGCCTTAAAAATTTGTAACGTGCTCTGTAGTACGGTTCCACCATATCTGAAGGGATGTTCAATGCCAATTCATTTGCAGGACTCCAAGCAAGACGAACTATCTCATTGTCAAATCCAAGAACAATATGGGGACTTTGGAAATTATAGAAATGTCTTCTGTTTTCAAAAAAATTTTCATTAAGTCCATCGGCTTGCAAGCCAAAAGTGACCCGCACTCGAGTAAATACATCAAAATCTTCAGGATGCTCCTGTCTGAAACATTCTGCTAGGTATGCCCCATCAATCATAAGACTCTCACCACCTTCAATACAGGAACTTCGTTTAAGAAAGTGGAATATTTCTGTGCCTGGAAATCCTTCATAGTAAGGTGCGTCTTGGTGGTAAGGAACATATTCGTTTGGTTTGTAAGCATCAATTCCTGATTCACTGTTGATTATAAGAAACACTGGACCATATGAGTTTGGAATACACTGAGAAATATAAGTGTTCATAAATTTCTCTGACACCCCATGTTCTGCTGGAGATCCTCGAACTATAGACATTCCGTCTTCTATAATTCGACAGTACAAGTCAAAACGGGCGTCGTCCGACGATTGAATATCGTTGTAGGAGAATTCAGCAGGTGCTCTCTTAAGCGGCTTTGGTCTAGCCTCTCGAGCTTGTTGTTTTAAGACTGACTCTCCGTATCTGTTGTCCTTCATCCAGCTAATCGGAAACACTCCTTGGTGATCTGGGTCGGTGTCTTCCCTAAACCGAACAAACAGATGGTCTCCTTCTATGCGAACGTCGCTCAAAGTGAAGGTATCGGAGATCGGTGGTTTGAATACTGGACGGCCAGATTGTGGATCCTTACATTGTGGGCAGTGACAGTGATTTTTAAGCCACGTAGAGTGGAAGGTTGATGGTTGATCCGTCAAGTTCAGGGTAAGTGTTTTGCCTTCATTGTGAATTGAAAAATTAGTTTCCTTCAAAGCAGTACTAGTACCGTGGAAATTTCTTCGCTGATGCAAAGAATTTACAAGAGCGATATGCCGTCTAGATAGTGAAATAAATCTCACTAAGGCAGACGCGGACATGCTGTCGGCAATTGGAGAGTAGGAAGGATTAACAAATATGTCTCTTATAAGTCTCCAGATGTCGTAATTTATGGCTAGGAAAGATGTGTATATTCGTAGGGCTTCTTAACACATATCGTATAGGAATCTTACACATTACATATAAGGTGCATTGTATAGGTACATTGCTAGTTGGGTATAATATAGTACATTACTAATCATGCAAGTTCTGTCATTTTTTGTCTTCAGTCTCTGATTTTTGCCTCCCCAGCTATCATATTATACCTATCGTACTATAGGCATTAATTGGTTGCGGCGAACTTCAAAGGAATTAATTATTCGGGAAGCCATTAGGGAAAAGGGTCTGGCTACGCTGGACTATACATTATTACGCTATTATATATATCCCCTACAAAATTGCGTTAAAAACGCATAAAACTGAGTCGTTCAGTCAATTAAATGGCGGCCCTAGATTTGGATGTCTGGGCTTAAGAGCAGACTTGCTTCTTTGGTGGACCCAGCAGTCTGTGAGTTTCTGCAAGTTTCCAAATACTACTTATTACTGATGCGAATCTTTTATTTTACCAGCCGATGAGCTAAAGTTGAAAGCTCTTCAGGAGGTCAGCGAAAGCTTCGATGTAAGTAATATGTAAACTTATCGATGTTTAACATGCTCAAATGTATTTGTATTTAAGCTGTTTATTTTTAGATCACTCTTTGTTTGTTTTTTCTTCTTCTAGAGCATCATTAGTTCACAACATTATGTACCGTTTCTCGAAAGTGCTATCCCAAAGTTTCTCCAATATCTTAAAGAAGGTCTGTTTATTTCATCTTCTTTAATACCAGTTTTTGTTCCATCCCTGTATACGTGGTTTAGTGAGATATGTCTTACTTCATAGAGATCCATTCTATTTTTGAGGTCTATTCTGTTTATTGAGATGTTCTAAGATCCATTCTACTGTTCTAAGATCCAATGAGATTCTACTGTTCTAAGATTCATTCTATTGTTTTAAGATCCATTCTATTAATGAGATCCATTCTACTGTTCTAAGATCCACTCTATTAATGAGATCCATTCTACTGTTCTAAGATCCATTCTATTTCTAAGATCCATTCTATTTCTAAGATCCATTCTATTTCTAAGATCCATTCTATTAATGAGATCCATTCTACTGTTCTAAGATCCATTCTATTAATGACATCCATTCTACTGTTCTAAGATCCATTCTATTAATGACATCCATTCTACTGTTCTAAGATCCATTCTATTAATGACATCCATTCTACTATTGTAGGTCAACCTGTCTTCACAGCAGATGTCTTGACTCAGGTAGGCATTATTACATAGTACGTACTTCATAAATGTAGGGACATTGTACACAGTCAAGTGGACGTATCTCATTCATATAACTAGATTGTTTCTATGATACTAATACTTTAATAACTACCATAAGAGTATACTGTAATAAAAATAACATGTTATACTTTTTTACAGCAAATTAGAAAACTTGTACTAGAGCTGATTCATCGCCTTCCATCAACTGAACACTTGAGGCAGTTTGTGAAGGTTAGCTAACCTTTTTCACCAAAGAGGTACATTCTCAATTTTATCTTTTTCTCAATAGCCATGCCTTTCTGTAATGTTTTCTCTTTTGGAGATTGAAAACGAAGAGAATACTTTGATATGTCTGCGAATAATTATTGAACTACATAAGCAATTTCGACCACAAGCCAGTCCGGAAGTATCTCAATTTCTTCATTTTGTTAAAACCATCTATTCAGATCTTCCTAAGACCATGGTAAGGTTATGTAATACTGTAGTAAGATTATGCAACAGCTTCAAATATCTCTCCTTATTCTACTCTGTGTCTATTGTCTCTCTCCTAAGATAAATTTATTTGAATCTCCCGAGGGTGACACTAAAAGTGATTTTTCTGTTCAGGCGTCCATGTCGGGCCCATCAGCTGACACCAAGTCACAATCTGTGAGTTGCCTAGCTACTGTACCTTTATAAGTAAACTCAAATAGAGATGTTCCTAAGTGTTACTGCTTTACTGGTCCGAAATGTAGCTCAGTGTCACTAAGAATCCGTAAATGCATTACATATACACACACATATATATACTTTGATACTATTATAAATTGGAGTGGTGTGAAGTTTTGAATGGAATTGCATCCTTTTTGGATTAGACAATCTGTAAGCTTACTTCATAGATTATTTTAAATTAAGGATGGTTGAGGTATTAGGGCTCCAGTTAAGGATGGTTCATGTATGCATGAGGTATTAGGGCTCCAGTTAAGGATGGTTCATGTATGCATGAGGTATTAGGGCTCCAGTTAAGGATGGTTCATGTATGCATGAGGTATTAGGGCTCCAGTTAAGGATGGTTCATGTATGCATGAGGTATTAGGGCTCCAGTTAAGGATGGTTCATGTATGCATGAGGTATTAGGGCTCCAGTTAAGGATGGTTCATGTATGCATGAGGTATTAGGGCTCCAGTTAAGGATTCTTTATTGGGTGTTTCTTGTGTTTCTGTAGAATATCCTTCCAAAGGCAACTAGCTCACTCAAAGTGCTGGCTGAACTGCCTATTGTGGTAGTATTAATGTATCAAGTGAGTGAATCTGCAGGCATATACATTAAGTACTGTACAAACATTATATATATTGTATATACATACTACTGTATAACCTTGCATACTACTGTATAACTTTGCATACTACTGTATAACTTTGCATACTACTGTATAACTTTGCATACTACTGTATAACCTTGCATACTACTGTATAACCTTGCATACTACTGTATAACCTTGCATACTACTGTATAACCTTGCATACTATTGTATAACCTTGCATACTACTGTATAACCTTGCATACTACTGTATAACCTTGCATACTACTGTATAACCTTGCATACTACTGTATAACCTTGCATACTACTGTATAACCTTGCATACTACTGTATAACCTTGCATACAATTGTATAACCTTGCATACTACTGTATAACCTTGCATACTACTATATAACCTTGCATACTACTATATAACCTTGCATACTACTGTATAACCTTGCATACTACTATATAACCTTGTACACATTACTGTGTAAATATTACATACACATGTTGTATATTGTGGATTGTATGGATTCGCTATCTCATTAGAGTAGACCTGTTGGTATGCCATAGCAATGCAGCTAGTCATTGTTAACTCATTGTTCATCGGTGTTATTATATATAGCCCAACAGCATGTCTTTGTTACTGTAAAACCCTTAATATTAGTGCACCATTAATGTTAGTGAAATTAGCAATGCGATATTATTTGCTAACATTTATGGTCGCTAAAATGTTTATTATTATGCATGCGCAATAGTGTGGAGCAAGTATTTACAACAAACGCTAAATATAATAGACGCTAATAAGTCATATACAGTAAAACACTAAATATAATGGACACTAATATTAAGGGTTTTACAGTAGTCTCTCCCTACGGGCCTCTGGTCTGTACCAGTCTGTGATTGCTGAGTGTGCTCCTCCCATGCAGCTATATAAGCAGACTGTCCACACGGCAGTGTCCGAGTTCATTCCGCTGACCATGAGTACTCTAGTGCTGCAACCTTCAATGCAGGCCAGGTATGCCAGTATCATACAGGCCTCTGATGTCCATCAATGTATTGCCCAAAGGTACTCACTCCCTAGTGAAGCGGCTGATTCATTTCTTCCTCTGCAGGAGTAATCCTCAATTCAACAAGGAAAGCTACGTAGACTTTGTAGCCGTGCAGATCAAATTCCTCTCATTTCTTGCGTACATGGTCAGAATCTACCAGGTTAGCTAAGTAACCATAAGATACATGGAGGAGGATATAGTACAAAAGAAGCAATTGAGTTTGAACTAAAATGGGGCAGTAATTTCAATAGATGAAACAAGGCCACTATCGGAAACTATCCCACCTCTACTTACATCTTACCTGCTTGTTGTCTTGCTATGGCTTAGTTTGACTCATGTTTTGAGGCCAACAACCATAGTTACCATGGTTACAATAATTACCATAGTTACCATAATTACATATTTTCCACTACAGTTAGGGATATTAATATATGGCCATCTTTCTAATTATGTACGTTTGTACATGTAATTCTGTAGGAGCAGGTGGCCTCGCACGTGGGAGGAATGGTGCAAGGGATGCTGGCGCTGTTGTGCAACTGTCCACAGGTACTGACTTAAAACCTTCATCCTGCAATATGGACTTAGTGTAGTTATTGCGTAATATTATCACTACCAGGAAGTACCACATTTAAGAAGAGAACTTCTCATAGCAACAAGACACATCCTAGCAACTGACCTGAGAAAGTGTAAGATACTCACGTCTAATCAAAAATGAGAGTAACAAACTACTCACTTGTATGCATCTGGTGGGAAAAAACAGGTTATGGGAAATGTGTAAGACTCCTAGATTTAGCAAAAAGGAGAGTCAAGGACTCACAAAAGATCAACAAGAAGACAAAGATTCCTTGGGGTCACTGATAAAGGGCGGAATTCCCAGAAACAGCTGTCTGGCCCAGTGGAGAAGAAGAGAAGTAGAAGGAGAAAACTCTTGTATCCTCATCCAAAGCTCTCACTAGGTTTAGTTCCCTATAGGCCTTTACTCTAAAGTAGATGTAGCATGTTGAAATAGATTATACGTGTATAAAATAGTGAATGTGCTCATTTCATTAGATTTCATTAAAGTGATTGACCAGTTGTTTGATGAGAAGGTGCTGATAGGGTCGGGTTGGACTGCTAGGGAAACTATAAGGTTTGTGATGCTACACCTACGTAATGCTTGTCCTCTTAATTTAGAAACATACTTAAATATATACCGTATACGTACATGAAATATACGATATCTTTGAAATGGGCTGTCTTTGTATTTTTGATACCTTTTCTGTTTATCTGGTAAATCTTTATTATAAGGGTGTTTTGTCATAAGGTGCATACAAGAATTATATATGACTTATGTATTTCATAGCCTGATTGATTTGGTCATACAGTACTACTTAAAGACCCTATTGATTAGCAATTGTGCAACAATAGGGTCTGATTGAGTAAGTGATTACTCTTATTGCAACACTTACAGCTTTAGTCTAAAAATGGCAATCCCAAAGCGGCTATGCTGCTGCTGACATTGCTCAGACATACACATTTGCAGCTACGTACCTTCCACTCTACGTATATTCCCTTGTAGGCCACTGGCTTACAGTATCCTGGCGGACCTGGTTCATCATGTCAGGTCACAGATTACACTGCCACATTTAGTTCAGGCAGTGAAGTTGTTCTCAAGAAATGTTCATGATGATTCCCTCCCAACCAGCATACAGATTATGAGTTGTAAGGTAGGAATATGCAGGGGTATACAAATGCAGTCAAACCCTGTAAAGATGAAATGGGAGGAACCATTAAAATATACAATTATGGTATACTGTACAATTACTTTTGACTCGTTTATTAACTTTGTGTCTGCTATTAATAATGGTAAAATTTATTTCTGTCTCTGTACTCTATTACAGTTCTGTTGTACCTTTTAATTATGTCTACAGTTGTTGCTGAGTTTGGTTGAATGTGTTAGGAAGGTTGCTGAACAAGATACCTCTGTGAGACATATTATCTAATGTTCAGTATATGTACAGTATATATGTACGTATACGTATGTACTTACATGTTTGGTGACCTCATGTATGTATGTATATCAATACTTGCGACACTCAGGCTAGAGATGTGCTAATCTGTATGATGGATTGCTTCATTGAGAAGTTCCATACAATTGCAACCTACCATCTGCCAGATATATTTGAGAAATGGTAAGTTAAAGATAATTCAATTATTTCACACACACGCACATCTACGTATATAGATATACGTATATATGTACGTACGTATTAGTGTATTTTAGTAATACTTTGTATATGTTTTGTGATTCAGTTCAGCAATGGACAATAACAAAGATTCAACTTCCACTGAAGGAATTCAGAGTCAGAGCCAGTCAAGGCAGTCTCAAGGTCAGTGTAGAATGATGTACGTACGTACGTATGTGATATGGTTCCTTGGGTATGCTGAGAAGTTGACACTTTCCAGCATTGAAATTGTGTGGAATGTTGTAGATTGTGTATGATTCCTTCCTGGACTTAGCCAACATTTCAGAACATGATCTCATCAATGGATTGTTAATTAGGAGGAAACATTTTACTAGTTGTACAATTCCTCAGACAGTAGATAGAGATTGACTTGTGTATTGATATTTAATACTTCAAGTATGTAGCCTTACTCCACAAGTGATTAATGCCCATTGGTTTAAGCACTACCTTACTACGGATGTGGGTTCTTTCTCTAATCAAGGCAATTCCGGATCTGCTGCAATTACTGCTCTTGTTACATCAGTTAATGAATGTCGTGTGATGGTGAAGACGCTAGTTTCTGGTATGAAGACTATCGTTTGGGGGGCGGGCTCCTGCAAACTCCCTGGGAGTGGTAAGTGGGTGGGCGTGCCCCTTCTGTTACCATGGTGATGTGCTACTTGTTTATCAGCTGCAGCTCCACAGCATCCTCAGAAAGTGTTTCTGCCAAAAGAGACAGCTAAATTTATAGCACTGCTGAAATATGGTAGGAATAATTTATAAATGCATATATTTATTATTTATTGTGTAATATTTCTTTAATACATATATTTATATTTGTTTGTGTAATATTATTAATGAATTTGCATAATATTGCATAATATCAGATTCACTGTCCACTTCTCAAGATGTGTTGGTCTGTTACTGCTGTAGCTCTTGTGGCATTGGACATTTACAGGATGGTCAGTACGCAGGATGGACTGATCACTTTGAGAAAAGCTAGTGTTCAGACAATGAAGACTATTAAAGAAGAGAAAGAGGTCATGGAGAACTTTGCTTCTACTGTGAGTAGGCACTTCTAAATGCAACTTTGAGAAAGAGTGAGGAGTGAGGAGTGAAGAGAGAATGAGGAGTGAAGAGAGAGTGAAGAGAGAGTGAGGAGTGAAGAGAGAGTGAGGAGTGAGGTGTGAGGAGAGAGTGAGGAGTGAGGAGTGAAGAGAGTGAAGAGTGTGGAGTGAAGAGAGTGAGGAATGAAGAGAGAGTGAGGAGGTAGTGTAACGTTGGAGTGGGATTGAAGGGTTTTAGTAGAGAATGAAGGATATGAGATGAAGTTGCTTACGCATGCCAATATTTACTTACTGTAATTTCTGATCTTTTTTAGTTTACTATGATCAATTTAAACACCTTCAAAGAAATATTTCAGGAGCAGATTGAGGTACTTTGTCCAGTCATGTCCATACTTGTGTCCTGTAATCTTGACATTCTAATTTAGTATTTGGTGGAACGTATCCGTGGAAACTATGCCTTACAAGTGATTTTAAACACATTTTTGGCAAATCCTACAACGTCTGCTACTTTTGCCGCCATTTTGTTGGACTTTTTGTTGAAGAGGATGGAATCCTTAGGAGGTACTGCAGAGCTCTTAAAACTATAATGCTGCACATAAATATATTAAGTATACGTTTATTTATCAAGTTCTTACTTTATAGTTTGTATTTTCCATCAGGTAGAATACTACTTAAGAGAATATTGTTTGTCAAGTGGACAGTGAATCTGATATTACGCAATATTACGCAATGTGTTGTAAAGTTGAATACCTCTTTTCTTTCCTTCAGGAGGAGAAGCTAATAATGCTGATCTCTATTTGAAGCTCTTCAAGCTAGTGTTTAGTTCTGTCTCCCTCTTTCCCCAAGATAACGAGAGCATGTTGAAGCCTCACCTTCACACTATTGTCAAACAGTCCACCCAACTGGCAAATACAGCCAAGGACCCTTACAACTACTTCCTCCTGCTCAGAGCACTCTTTAGATCAATTGGTGGAGGTAAGGGGTTTATGAATTATCTACAGGTACTATAAAAATTTCCACTTAAACTGGTTTAGACAGTTAATATTACTTTGATAACTTATCACCCTAGTTTATACATAGATAGAGTACTTACGTATATAACGTATGTATATTTGGGAGTTTTTGAGCCTTTTAATGGTTGGTAATAGATGATGATTTCTATAGTGCTAGCAAATTAGCCATTACTCTATTCCTTTACTGTTGTATACATATTGTTAGTACCTTGATCTACTAACTTGATGACCTCTTAGGACAAGGCTTCTGATGGTACATATAGCATATACAGTAACCTGCAGTTGTACATATCAATGGGGACACCCCCTTTTACTGTCTGTGAAATCCTTTCTTACTCCAGGAAGCCATGACTTGCTCTATCAGGAGTTCCTTCCTCTCCTGTCAAATCTCCTACAAGGGTTGAATCACCTCCAGAGTGGAGTGCATAAACAGTATATGAAAGATCTTTTTGTTGAACTTTGTTTAACTGTACCCGTTCGTCTTAGCTCACTTTTACCATTTCTACACATGTTAATGGACCCACTTGTTTCAGCTTTGAATGGATCACAGACTCTTGTTAGCCAGGTCAGTACCTCCGTTAGCAATATGCTCTAATGTTTATATTGCCATCCATCCATCCATCCATCTATCCATCCATCCATCCATCCATCCATCCATCCATCCATCCATCTATCCATCCATCCATCCATCCATCCATCCATGCATCATCCATCCATCATCCATCCACCCATCCATCCACCCATCCATCCATCCATCTCTCATTCTTAGGGTTTGAGGACTTTAGAATTATGTGTGGATAATCTTCAGCCAGACTTCTTGTATAATCATATTCAGCCTGTAAGAGCTGAACTAATGCAGGTCTGTTAATATGAGCACCAAAGACCATCTATTCCTTTACCTATTACGTACCAAGCACCTCCATTCCCCAGTCCCTCTGGAAGACACTCCACAACAAAGATGAAAATATAGCCCAAGTGGCGTATAGAGTTCTTGGAAAGTTTGGTGGAAGCAACCGGAAGATGCTGCAAGCTCCTCAGAAAGTACCACTCTCACTGTTTGTCTATTGTCTGCTTCTCCCTAACCTCTTGTTTTGTAATGTTGACAGTTATCCTACTCTGAAAGTGCTCTACCCGGGTCGGCCATTTTGCTCTCTTTCCCTGAATATGAATCAACTGGTGTTGAACTACCTCTGGATGAAGTAGGTTTTCATTTAATTGATTTTATTGGTTGTTTATTTCATGTTGTGGTAATACCAGGCTGTTAGGAATGCAGTCAATGTTCTAAAGTCAGGAGGCACTTCTGATACATTCTATTGCAACCAAGCCTGGCTCTTTCTTCAAAGTTACCTCACTTCAACAATCAGTGCCCCTCCAGGGGAGGATCTTCAGAAGTACTTCACTAACGTCAGGTACAGTCTGAAACCAATAATTATTGATAGACAGATATCTGGTAGGTCCTTGGTAGTGCCATCCATAGCTTTGAAGAGAGGTTTCCATTGAGACTTTTGTGATTGTATGCATATTTAGACAGTTTTCATTAGTGTCCAGCACCAAATAAAGTGTAAAAGAAACCAGGGTATTAATAAAGTTGTCTACTATTGGTCTAATTGAGGGAAATTATGGCTTCTTCATCTGGTAATTCTATCCAGTTTATCAAAGCCTAAAAAATGATAGTCAAGTGACTCCAGGTGTCAATCAATAGATGTAAGTAGTACAAGTAGAGACCTGTTTAACCTGAAGAAGGTTTCAGAAACCTCAGAATCCCCTCCCTAAAGCTATCTGTTAGGTGACCCTTCTTCCTAAGGCTGTATATATATAGTACACATCTAGACACTTAGTGTTTACTGCTGTTGTGTGTTTATTTACTTCTCTCTTCATGTACATATATGTAAACAGCTTTGAGCCTGTGGACATGTCACTGGCTCGTTTGAGGTGTATATCTCTACCCACGTGTCTCCAAGTGACGGCCAGAGACACCTTTATAGAAGCGCTCTTGGGATGCATGGGTTAGTTATTCAGTCTCCTAAGTGCTCTTAGTCATGTGGCATACGTAGGTCACTCTAAATATGTCCATCATATGTAGTGGCTGCTTCTATGCCCGACCTACAAAAGGAGGCCTCTATCTTTATGGCTGGTATCGTCAGGCACATGACGATTTTAGCAGTGTTGCAGCAGTGTGGTAACAATAATGTGTTCAAGCAGGGGTAAGTGTCCTTGATCCCATCCTGTGTACCACAAGGTTGGGGAGGTCAGTGGTCCTTCTGTTACTCCCAGGCCTTCTTCTGATGCTCTGGATGTGTTTGCAATGATTGATACCATTGCCAAGTGTATGTGCTTGGAAGACAGAGAATGCTCCAAAGTTGGAGAACTTGCTCTAGGCCTCATCTTGGATACAGCCACTGTTCTTATTGGTGACAAAGATAAGGTACAGTCCGTGGTGAAGTGCAGTACTACCAGTTTATATAAGTCCACCAAATACATAGTAGTATACATTGATATTTAATTAACCAGCTACCTATGTGTGGGTATGTGTATTTGACTAGTATGAAGACTCTCTGCTTTGTTGACAGCCCTTCCACGCCTACATAGGTCTATATAGCCAAAGGAATCATCCGATTGAATTTGTACTTACTTATCTTATTTGAGATGTAGGGATGTGTGAATAGTTTAGCCTGGAGCAATTATGTAGCTCAATAGCAAAGTAGAGATTGTTTAAACAATACCCAGTGCTTTCTACCCTTTCCTGTTTTTCCCTCTAAAATGGCCTTGTGTGTATATCAATTAAACCGTTGGATCTGATTATCGCTTGCCTTTCACACATGTATTCCTTGTTCTTGTAGGCAGCTAACTTGGCCCTGTTTATTGTGATTGGAGACAAGATGTGTGAATGCTGCTATAAAAGAGTTTGGTTTGCTAAGAGTGGCGGTTGCTCAGCGTTGGCCTACCTTGTGGAGAAGATGCCGCTGAAATGGATAATGAACCAACAGCTCATCTTCTTGATGGCACTCATGTTTGTCTTGCAGGATCTGACAAACGATGTGAGTCAGTCCTCCTCTGAGCTGGTTATGAGGAGTAGATGCATATGTAGTTAATATTGATAGAAACGAGGCTTATTGCTGCGCTTTTAGTATGTCTAAAGGGTAGAACCTAGAGACAATACTCACAACTATACCACTGTGCTAGAAGGCCTTTCGGAGAATACCACTCCTCATCAGTGGCACTGGGTAGCATTCAGAAGTTACCAAGTAACCCAGACTTTTACAAGGGATTGGCTACTTATGAATCAGTTTGAACATATTGAACTCTAAGTAATGGTATATAGGCTGGCTATGTGACAAGGAGGAAAGCACTAACAACTACTATATCTTTTCCGAGCTATTTGTATGATAGGGTAGATCATTTTGTAGCTTTCCGTAACAACACAAAACAAGAATTATTTCATGGTCTGTAGACATTTATTAACTGAAATGATATGTACATACATACCTCAACTTGTCATTTCAGCTGATAAGGTCTGGACTGAAAGTTCTAAGTTCTGAATTGTTTTGCACTGCTACAGAAGGCTCTTATCATGTCTATCATAACTAGTATTGTTCTTTATCTGTTATACTACTGTCATTCCACACTCCTCCACCCCTAGGTGTCCTCAGGAACCCTTGATCAGGCTCGTAACCTGATGGAGCACATCCTCAGGTGTTGCAATAAACAGCTGGAGCATGATTCTGATTCGCTGAGGAACATCCAGCAGAGGTCATTCCACTCAGTAGCGCGCTTCCTAGTGAAGGAGGTCATATCGCCAAATGAAAATGTTAGAAAGCAGTCTTACAAGTTGCTCCACCTGTTATCGGAGGTCACCAATCAGAGCGTGACTGAAATCATGGAGCCCCACAAAGGAGTATGTTTACTTGTTTACTTGTTTGATATCATTTAGTTATATTTTATTTGTTTGTTTGTTTTTAGATCCTTGCTGACATGATTCCACCAAAGAAGCACCTTCTGAAGCACCAACCAGTGGTCACACAAATAGCTCTAATGGTTGGTCTCTACAGTGTATAGACATGATTGTTGTGTTACCGTTAAACTGTCCCTTCTCACAGGATGGAAATACATTCTGTACTTCTCTAACTCCAAGGTTGTTCAGTATTGATTTAAGCATCCAAGAACATAAAGTATTCTTTCAAGAGGTGAATAGAGTATGCCTGGAGCAGTGCTTCTTTCAGAGTATTTAGCAAGGGGGGGGCAAAATGATGATAATAGAAATGATGAAGGGAGGCAAACATATTTAGTGCATCAATGTTCATTCTGGCACATATGTATATAGTGTGGAATCATCTATATAATTTGTCATGGGGGGGGATTTCCCCCTCTGTCCCCTCCCCCCCCCCAAAAGAAACCCTGAGACCTATTCTCCCCTGGGAGTATTCTTCAGTGGGCTGGTTCACTTGTAGGATATGTTCATCTTGTTATGTGCATTGTACCTTAACATGATAGTTCTGTTAAATATGTACACAATGGATGATATTAACACTGTCACTCACAAGGGAGACTAAATGTGAATGTTAGATTTGGTTATGTATATATGTATTTGTATATATTATATTATGTATGTACATACGTATATGCATATTTGTATATACGTACATAGCTGTATAATCTCTGTGATACTGATGACAATGTGCTGGCAAGGCTGCCCTGCTACAAGTCTGTTGCCAATCTGGTGCCTCTGAGGGTACATGCCATAGCAGCACTTGCCTCCTGCTACTACATCCCTGCTTCTGACATTAGAGAGAAGATATTCCTAGTGTTGCACAAGGTACGTACGTAATATGTAGTGTATGTCAGTAGGACTATAGAAATTTTTTCTTTTTTTCCTTTTATTTGTGCCTTGCATCTGATAAGTACCTTTATGTTCATGAATCACCATTTCAACATGCTACATCTGCTTTAGAGTAAAAAGCCTATAGGGACTAAACCTAGTGAGAAGAATATAAGGCATTTCTCCTTCTCCTTCTCTTCTTCTCCACTAGGCCATGTACATACACATATACACATGTTATTTGTATATCCTAATATAGGCTATCACATCAATGTCTAAAGAGCTACAGGATGCTGGCAAAGAGGCAATGAAGAAATTCATGACAGAACATATGGACATTGAGCTGGTTCATACTGCACTTCGACCTCTCCTACTTATGCTGGCAGATTACAGACACCTCAACACCAGTCTGCTTCAGGTTAGAGAAATTGTATGAGCTAGAATGTGTGTAAGTGTGTGTTATCATTTGTTAGTCCATCCCTCACCTTTTTAAGTTTTGAGACTTGAGTTTATCATTTAGTATAGCTAGTTGAAGTAGCAAATGCCTCTTGTATTCCCATTCCTCATATACATATATTGTTGATGAAGACCTCCGGGTTGAAACGTCCAGAATTAGTGAATTCGTATTGCTGACACTCAATAAGACTTTATACTCAAATACCTCATACGTATAAAGATAGTACACCTTTGCTAGCATTAGGGTATGTCTGAGTAACTGTGGGGTTTCAAGTTTGATATACTCTGTTGTACTGTTGATGAACTTGATGTCACCTCTGGCACAGTAGCTGTGAAATTTAAAATGTCTCTCCTTTTCTCCTTTCTTCTCTCTTCCTCACACAGAGGTTGACCATAATGATAAGTTTATTCCCAAATACCTTTAATGAGAAGATGTGTGATCAGCTGCTGGTATGTGTACTACTATTACTACTCCACACGTTTTTGGTATACCGATATACATAAAATACATATTAAAGCATATACAAAACATATTTTGGGAAATGTCTGTGTGATAAATTTTCAAGTTAAAATATTTTTGTGGTCTGGGACCAAAACATATATTTTAATAATGAAAATTTTGTTAGGCATATTCATAATAATAGAAAGTATACAAATAGGCACATACAGTAGTAGAATATGATAATGCGCTGAAGTTTGTCTGGTACGTACGTACATGTACATTTATACTGTATATTTATCATATGTAAAGCTCTGGTTAGGTACATGGCGACTTACCTTTGTGAGGTGTAATTCTGTGCATTAGGCTCATCTTCATCGCTGGGTGGAGCACTTGGTGGCCAATGTCAAGCAGACCAGAAGGGGAGAGCCCACTGAAGTTCCCATCTGCCTTTCCATCATGGAGATGCTTCACATGTTACCAGCTTCCTCCTTCAAACTTGCTGAACCACTTATTCAACTCTGCTTCAAAGCAGAGAATGCACTTGGGATGGAGGTAACAAAACCCCTCACCCCCGCCCCATCAGCCTCCCACCCCATCAGCCTCCCACCCCATCAGCCTCCCATTCCCCATCAGCCTCACACTCCCATCAGCCTCCCACCCCATCAGCCTCCCACCCCATCAGCCTCCCATTCCCCATCAGCCTCCCATTCCCCATCAGCCTCCCATTCCCCTCGCCCTCCCATTCCCCTCAGCCTCACATTCCCATCAGCCTCACATTCCCCTCAGCCTCACATTCCCCTCAGCCTCACATTCCCCTCACCCTCCCATTCCCCTCCATGCCCTGTTCATTCTTAGTCATTCATTCTCCTTGTATCTCTGCATGTTGTAGGTTGGGAGTCCATTTAGGGAGCCACTGTTCAAGTTTGTGTTGCGATTCCCGCAAATGACGATGGATTATTTTCTCAGTCAATTAAGTGACCTGGGCAAAAGTCATCTTTTTGTGGTTTGTCTTCATCCTGACATGCATTGACCAACCACAAGAGATGCTTTACATACTTCTCCATTTTAATTATTCCACTCCCTGCTAACAGGAATTTCTACGTCTAAAGGAAGCAGACCCCTTGAGAGAAGTACTTTATGCTGCCTCCAATAAGCTGGTGGATGGTGCCTTTGTGTTCCAGCCAGTAGGTGGAAGGCAGTATATATCTGTTGTGTGTAAATGTGGATTAGAGTGGCATTACTGAGGCCTATATTGGTCTATTAATATGAGGGAAATTACATGATAATCCTATTTTTCAGTTCAACATGGTATATTATTTAAATAGTTGTGGTTTACTTATCATTTTAATGGTATATACATTATAAACTAATATGGTGGTGTTCTCTGTTTCCTACAGATTTCAGGTGATGAAGTCTCCTATCAGAAGCACCTCCATCTCAGATACACTGGTATTGTCATTACCAAAGTCTTGCTCAAGCACAATGTGAAGTGGTTCAGCTTACCTGAACAGCAACTGCTTGTTGAACACCTGAAGAAGATATGGATGTCGCAAGACTATCACAACCCCACTAAAACTACTCCTGTGAGGATCTCTTAGCCTCGCAACCTTGCTGAATATATTAATTCCAAGACCTTTTTGCTACACATTCTAAGCAGTACCTGTCTCCAGTGTGCTTTTGTAATGTTGGTAGTAATGTACTTATGGACATGCATTATCAAAAATGAAATCTTTTCTAAGCCTGTAGCTAGAATACTGTATAGCACTTTGGATGAGAATATTGCCTTGTTTCTCTCTAATCCCTCTCCACTGGGTCATATTTTATCATATCCCAGAGATTTGCATATTTTGTTTAAATGGTTGTGGTGTACTTATCACTTTAATGGTATATACATTATATACATTATATGTTGGTTAGATATATGTAACTCTATTGCTGTCATACTGTGTTGTTGTTTATAGCTTCAAAATGGCTACATGAGTCACTGGGACGAGAAGAAGCAGTTGGTTAAGTGCCTCATTGGATATCACAAGTTAGTTGAATGACCAAAGTTTTGGAGGGGCAGAGATATTGTTGTGCCAGTGATTTGTACAGCCTGGGATCACAGCATCTTCTTTCTTAGGTACCACCCAGATGATGTGGAGCTTCTATTTCACCTGCTCCATGTGTTCACAGTTGCACATAGCACCTCATTCCATTTCCTGTCAACCTACATCACAACCAACATTAACAAGGTAAGCTGTCCATGTCCATAACACAGCAATAAGGTATGTATGTATGTATGTATGTATATACCTGAAATAAATGTACATGATTGGAGTATTGCTGTGGCACTTGTAGCTCAGTTGTAGAACACTAGTGGTCATAACCAGCTATCCTGGGTTTGATTACCAGTGATTGCTGCTTTCATATTTTTCCCTCTTCATGATGTTTGAGAATGATTACTTGTGGTTTACTTATCACTTTTGGTAGTTCTTGTATGTTAACTCTTGTGTGTGTGTGATTCCTCTCAGGGTTACACTATTGAGCAGCAGAGATATGTCTTCTTCAAGTTTGTTACTTTCTTCCATGATGCTGCATTCCCTCACGAACTCAAAGCTCAGGTTTGTATTTTTAACTCAGTTTTCCTTCTCTGTGTCACCATGTATCCAAGCATAATTGCAAATATATGATCCAATCCAATAAAGGAGTTATGTATGTGTGAACTTGTCAATTCAGGCACTTCAGCATATTGTGATTCCAATGTTTACTGGTGCATTTGAGAATGGCAAAAGAGATGAAGTTAGTAAAGGCACATGACAGTCACCAATACAGTTTTTTGGATTGTCACATATTCCACATTTATCGCTGAATATGTAGTTATTGGGTGGCCCACCTAACCCAGATCATGACAGTGATGATAACATTATAAGTGTGTTCATAAATCAAGTCATTAACCCAGACAGACCTCTGGGCTCAGCTGTAAGTTTATCTATAAATGTGTGTACCTTGTCAAGCTTGGAGATTGGTTTTAGACTGTTGGTTTGCCCTGCTCTTCAGGATCCTTTGAGTATACTGTTATTGCAGTTTTCACGTCTTCTAGTGGAACATGCAGCCCCTCATATTCATGACTCCAACAACAAGTATGTTTCATTAATAGTATACCTAACCCCCAATCTCATTACTATCACAAGATCGTCACATGACCTCAAGTTTCACATGATCGTCACATGACCCTCTGACCCATACAGGAGGCAAGGTGATAAGTTGAGGAGAATTATGACCTTTGCCTGGCCCTGCTTACTTCCCAAACAGTGTGTGGTGAGTTCCCCAACCAAGGAGGCAATGGTCCTTCTGTTTAAAGGTCTCCTTCGACACCCTACAGGACCCAGCTACCAAGTATCATGGTCTATTGCTGTTGGCTCATATTATTGCCAAATTTGCTATACACAAGAGAATAGTCTTGCAGGTAGCCTATTTGACTTTCATACTTAATCACTTTGATCATATTCATAGCATGCTCCCATACTGTACCTATGGGCATCCTCAGGCATCCAGACCAACCCCCCATCATTGCCCATTTGTTGGTGTAATAGTTAGTAATACTGTACTTAGGTCTTTCATACGCTGTTGAAAGGCTACACTCCTGAAGCAAGGAACATTGTGAGACAAGCTCTTGACATCTTGACACCTGTTGTACCTATCAGAATGGAGGATTCAAACGTGAGTATTAGCAGCTGTGTACTATCTTATGAATAATAACAAGCAAGTGTAGGTCTACCTGTGTACCTTGTATTGCATATGTAATTATGCATGTGTGTTGTGCAATGATGTGTATGTATTGCATTTGAATACCTATCTATTGCATAAAGTACGCTCTATTGCGCAATGATGTATGTTTATTGTACAATAAGGCAACATTGGTTCATTGGACTAAGAAGGTGATTGTTGAGGAAGGACACTCCATCAATCAGCTAGTACATATTCTGTGAGTCTTAGTGAGATTGCTACAGGTTTATTAAATAAGCCACATCTCACTCACTGATATAATAATGCCATGTCTATGACCTCATCAATGATGCATGTCCTGTGAGGCACTTGGTAAAGAATGGCTATCTTGTAGGCTTGAAGTTCATGTTGAAACTAGTTCTGATATTTCTAATATGAAGTAGTTTCCTTTAAATTGCTGTGGTAACATGATATTATTCTCCTTCTTCCTTTTATACATTCAGTCAGCTGATTGTCCGTCACTACAAAGTGTACTTTCCCGTCCGACAGCATCTAGTTCAACACATGGTCTCCTCCATTCAGAGACTGGGTTTCATAGCTAATGTAAGTCTGTAGGTAACCACATTCATGTTTATGCATACAGCCTACCTTAAATGGGTTTTCTGATCACATGTTACTCAAGTGACTTATTACTCAGCTGTAATAGGTCCACTCTCTCTCTCTCTCTCTCTCTCTCTCTCTCTCTCTCTCTCTCTCTCTCTCTCTCTCTCTCTCTCTCTCTCTCTCTCCCTATATAATATATGTATGTATGTATGTATATCTATATGTATATCTCTACGTATATCTGTATGTATAATATATTGTATATGTATGTATGTATCTGTACATATAATATATTGTATATGTATATCTAAATATCTGTACATATAATATATTGTATATGTATGAAGGCTACTATTGAGCATCGCAAACTAGCTGTGGACCTTGCTGAGGTTATTATAAAGTGGGAGTTTCAGAGAGTCCGAGAACAGCAAGGACAGGATGTGAGTACATGTTGATAGGTTACCTAACGCAACAAAAACACTATTATTTCACCATGCAACTATATATGTACAAATGTGTGTGTACTTTACCATATCCTGTGGAGTTTAGCATGTACGTACTGTAATAGTACATAATAGGTTTATATATATAGTGACATTACAGTTCTATTGATCAGTATTCTTGTTATGACTGTAATAGTACGTAGGTTTGTACATATACGTAGTGACATTACAGTTCTGTTGATCAGTATTCTTGTTATGACTGTAATAGTACGTACGTAGGTTTGTATATATACGTAGTGACATTACAGTTCTATTGATCAGTATTCTTGTTATGACTGTAATAGTACATAATAGGTTTGTAGATATAGTGACATTACAGTTCTGTTGATCAGTAATCTTGGTATGACTGTAATAGTACATAATAGGTTTGTAGATATAGTGACATTACAGTTCTATTGATCAGTAATCTTGGTATGACTGTAATAGTACATAATAGGTTTGTAGATATAGTGACATTACAGTTCTGTTGATCAGTAATCTTGGTATGACTGTAATAGTATATAATAGGTTTGTAGATATAGTGACATTACAGTTCTGTTGATCAGTATTCTTGTTATGACTGTATATAATAGTACGTTGCTTGCACCTGTAGGATGACTCCATGGATACCGATGGAGGCACCTCACTGGACAGTACTAAGAAATCCAAGGAACACGGAGAAGGTTCCAGTTGGGTCATAGAGAAACAACATATTGATGCCGTTTTGAACTTTTTACTAAGATTAGCTTGTCAGGTTAACGATCTTCCTTCTCCGTCACCTCCGGGACCATCCCCCGGTGAAGGGCTATCCAAAAGATGTGTCCTCTTAGTCAAGACTGCCCTTAAACCTGACATATGGCCGAGTTAGTTCTGTGCTCTGCTCCTTTCTACTTAACCTTCTATGTTTACTGTTTGTACCCGTCAGATGTGGACATCAAGCTGAGCTGGTTTGACAAGTTGCTCTGCACTGTGGAGTCACAGTTACCTAACAACTATGGAAATACCATCAATGTCTGCACAGCTCTCGACCTTCTAACCTTTCTTCTTTCTGTTATGGTAAGTGGCAAACTGATTGAGGGCATACATGCTGACCCATTAATTTTAATCTTAATTAAATGGAGACATTATTAACCAATACTTTAATATACATCTTTCTACATACATATACGTACGTACCTGTAATATAGTGTTAAGCTGATATATTCACTTGTAGTGGATATTTATCCAACTATTGAAATGTTTGTTCTTATTTGCAGCCTCAAGGTACATCCCTGAATGGTTTTCGACACCTCCACAAGGGAGTAATGGCCTGCATTACTACACTCAACATGAAGGTAGGTACAGATAGCATGTTCAATAACACAACCTCCACTGTTATTAGTAGATGGATAGCAGGATCTTATTTCTATATGATTGAATGGTGTACTTACTGTACATGAATAAACCATTTTTGTACATAATACTTTATCTATTCTGCAATCAGAAACTAAATCTAGTGAGTACTTTGATTGAGGATTCAAAAGTCTTCTCTTCACTCTTCTGCTTCCCTGGGGGCACATGTAGTATGTAGTATATATTACGTATATATATATAGTAATAACTACCTCATTCTCCTTTATGTTGCTCATGTACTGTACATACTTGTGAGCCCTAGAGTTAAGTACAAGTGTGTCGTTCATTAGATTGTGAGGTATGTGCATGGACTTCTGTCACGGTTGCTACAACTCTTTCCAATGGAATCAGGTTGGCTTGCTTGCATTTAAGCCTAGAGGCAGCATTAATTATTTTGACGTTTATTGCAGCTGCTGGATTTTATTGTAAACACGATGAGCTGGAAATGCTTTACTCAAACATAGCCAAGTTTATTCATGACGGACTGTCATCCTATGACAAGTATGTTGCAGGTTAACTTTATCATTAGTAATTTCATAGTAATTAATTTTTCTTTTGTTGGCAAATTCATTAACATATTGGTCCATAGCCATTTCTTAAAGGAGAAGGGGGATGCGTTAGAGAATAGTTTGATTTCTGCAGTTTTAGTATGGAACAGGAATTGTGTTATATGTACCTTAAAACCATAGGCTCACACTGGTTTGAACTGTATCTTTTTGTTGTCAGGTCTTCGCTAATAGCTCCTACTCAGTTGCAAAGCACTCTCATCACCTTAAAGGCAGTGTGCAGCCATGACTCGGCCTGCATTGACAGATTTATGAATGTCTTCATGAAGGTCATTCAAAAACTTCACAAAGAACATGTGTCCAACTCAAGCAATCCTTCAGACTCAGCAAGTTAGTTATTTGACTCGTCTACATACAACATGATGTGAAGTGAAATTAGTCAAACTGTATACATTAGTCAGGACACCCAGATAGACAAGCAATTTTAGCTGATGAGTCCTTCCTGTTGAAATATCTAATAAATTAAAGTGCTTAGTTAAGAGTATTATCCTGTATGATTAATGACTTTTAATCTCCATGGTTCTTGGAACTAAGGTGTAAGATTATTTGTAATATTAGTGTATTCAACTAATGTTTCCTATCTACTCATTGTTTTTATCAAATGGTTAATTAGAGGTAAGGTAATCAGGTTTGATTTTCGCATTGTACAAGTACAGTACAATGTATCTGTAACTAGGGAATGAATGTAAGGTTGTACTGTATGTATTTATGTTTGTTTACAGTGGTATCAGACATGCTCCAATTGTGTATTGAGATGGTCAAGTCTAGAGTGGGAATGATGCAGCAGGACTACAGAAAGGCCTTCCTAACAATCATTACAGCACTTATTGAAAAGTCAACAGTAAGCTATTTTAACCCTTTGAAGGCGACACCTGGTTTCATCTGTTTAGTTTAGACTGGTGCCTTTGTATACCTATGTATTAGACTGGTGCCTTTGTATACCTATGTATTAGACTGGTGCCTTTGTATACCTATGTATTAGACTGGTGCCTTTGTATACCTATGTATTAGACTGGTACCTGTGTATACCTATGTATTAGACTGGTGCCTTTGTATACCTACTGTATGTATTAGACTGGTACCTTTGTATACCTATGTATTAGACTGGTGTCTTTGTATACCTATGTATTAGACTGGTGCCTTTGTATACCTATGTATTAGACTGGTACCTTGTATACCTATGTATTAGACTGGTGCCTTTGTATACCTATGTATTAGATTGGTGTCTGTGTATACGCCTGACTATGTATACCTGTGTTTATCTGACTATTTCTTCTGCTATATCACTCAGCCTTTGCTAGTGAACATTTAGTAGTGATTGCAGTGCATACATACATAAATTATGCAAACCTATCTTTAGGACTTGAAATTGCTAAGAACAATCACCAGAATTATTGACGAATGGGTCAGAAACAAGGTGAATATAAAAATTGTTGGTACATTTGATTTCCTATACTGTATACTGTTACTGTAGCCTCCTCGTCTCCCTATCCTTGCTTAGATGGACACTCCGGGGCAGTCCACCTCGCCAAGCTTAAGAGAGAAGACAATCCTTCTTACAAGGCTTCAGATGTTTCTGGAGAAGAGATTTCCAGATGAGGCAGAACTGAATGCCATGTTTCTGGAAACAGTTCTCTATGTCTACAGGTAAGTTTAGTGCTTGCTTATAGCCATAATAATAAAATTACACAAATTTGAGGAACAAATGTTTTGGAAGTTCATTTTCTAACTCTTTGGAGTCTCTTGGGGATACAGTTGGTTGGAGCCTTAGGTTTTTGACATTTTACATAACTCGGTGGGTTGTCTTAAGGGGAAATGAGTCAGAAAATGAAGTTCCAAAATGTAAGTTGGACACAGTAGAACAGATCTGTTTTATATTTCCAGAAACAAGAGATACAAAATGTATGTATAATACATATGATGTACTGTACGTATATCTATAAAAGATGTATTCAGTATGCATACTTCTTTCACATAAGACATACACATTTATTCCATATGGAGATTTTTGTCTCAAACTGGTGCTCTTTCCATATTTTGATGTTAAATACGTATGTATTTAATAATTTTGAAATACGTACGTATATGGTATATTTTACATGCAAAGTATTCCATCTTGGACTCTTATGTCCTGTACAGGGATCCAGTGCTAAGTGCTTCAGAGCTCAGTACCAAATTAGAACAAGCTTTTCTAAGTGGTCTGAAGTTTTCACAGCCACAAATGAGAATGAAATTCTTTGAAGTCTTTGATTCTAGCATTCACCAAAAGCTGTATGAAAGATTGGTGTACATTACTTGCTCACAAAACTGGGAACATTTTAATCATCATTTTTGGATAAAGCAGTGTATTGAGGTAGTCATGTGACCAGCATGTGATCTGCTGCATGTACGTACATAGGGATCATGTGATTATCATGTGATATTTGCTTTTTTCAGTTGCTGCTAACAGTTGCCAATTACGATATGGCACTCACACCTTCTCCAAAGATGCCACACCTTCCTCCCATATCATCTAACTCCATTGGTACCATTCCTGGTACTTCAGGTCAGATGTCAGCACTCTTCTGTAAACTGTCAACCCTACCACCAGAGGTATGTACGCTGCACTATACGTACCCTCCTCCCTCCCCATTACATTACAAATGTACATTGTATGAACACATTTACGTACGTATGTGCATGTACATGTATCCTAGCTTTATTGATTCCACAAACTAAATGTTTTAACCCAGATGTCTTTATCAGCATAATGTGTACATATACTGTACATATCTACAATTAGCCACTTAGCTGAGCACCAAATTATATATGAAGATAGTCATTTGCCTTTACAGCACCTGTTTTGTTGACATACATACATATATGTATACGTACGTATATGTGCAGTACGTAAAAGTGTATTAATACTGCTGATAGATTTATAAAGTGTACTTGAAAGATTGAGGCCGTATGTGGTTGTTTTGTTATTAATTATGGGATGTACTTGAGAGATGGCTGCTGCTAGCAATTACTACATACCAAATCCAATCAAGCTGTAATGTAAATACACAAGTACGAACATACGTATGTAGCTGTTGACTGTTCTCTCTATTCCTAGGAACTCATTGAGGGTGTGGACACCAGTGATCAATTAGACTGTTCTCCGGTGTCCAAGGAGGACCTACTTACAAAGCATGGCCACTTCTTGGACAGTGTGAGGCAAGCCAAGGTATGTATACGTACAGATACTACTGTATGTACGTACATATACTGTATTCATTCTGCAAATGCTCCATTTCCTTTATTTATTTGCCTGTACATATGTATGTGTACTATAGTGTGACCAGTTGATCAAAAGTTATGTACAGCTTTGTCACAATTCAACTGACCTTGCAAGAAGCACTTGGATCCAGGTCTTCCCCCGTCTCTGGGCTATTCTCACTGACAGGCAGAGGCAGAGCCTGTCCAATGAACTGGTCCCATTTCTCAGCAGTGGAGCTCACGTATTTCAAGGAGATTGCCACCCAAGCGCCATCGAGACCTTCCTAGAAGGAGTAGCTCTCTGCAATCCTTCAGTCCATCTCAGAGCTTGTGTTATTAAGGTGCTTACACGCCATGCAGATACTACCTGGCCATGCACACATTGCTACATATTTGTAGGGGCCACTCATGTTATAGCATGACAATACATACGTACGTACATACATATAGATTTCTCTGTAAATTATTTCCAATGTGTTTTAGAAATTTTGATTTACTAGAATCTCTAATTATATTTAAAGTACGTATATTGTTGTGTGTGTGTAGTACTTGAGTAAGAGTCATAATGCTTGGCACAGAGGTGTGCTAATGCTGGAAAACAAAGTCATTGCTAATGGCGATTTGGAGCAGTTGCCTAAGGCCATACCCAAATATGGAGTAGACTCAAATGAGTATGTACAAGATCCTCCAAAGTATGAAGCGTTGGAGTCACTGGCTGAGCTTTACAGCTCCCTGAAGGAGGATGACTACTGGACCGGAATGTGGACCCTCAGGAGCCGGTCAGTATGTGTGAAGGGATGGACTGAATTGTACATCTACGTATGTCATGTGCTGTGTAGCACCTAATCTGTAGTACATATGGTCCAATGGTGTTTTGGATTATTTGTTTGGTGTATTTGGTTGTATATAGATTTTTAGAGACAAAACAAGGAGTCCTATTTGAGTCACAAGGTGAATTTGAAAAAGCAAGGAAATCTTATGAGAAGGTAATTGCTATTGTAAATTTACAATTCAGTCAGAATGGAAATACAATTATAATAGAATAAGGATTTCTTCTAACTGCGTCGAACTTATCTTGGGAAAGGGTCATCTTTCGACTTTGGGAGCGTCTCAAAGTCAAAAGATGACCCTTTCCAAAGATACAGTTATAAGTTGCCTAGTAACCACAGAATTTTAACCAAGAAGTAAATTGTGTTTTCAATGGATAACTGCTCTGTTACTCTCTGTGTAGTTACATATCTGCGGCACACTGCTCTACATTATGTATTATGTGTATACGTACATGTTATCTGTATGAAGAAGTAAGGTGCATTTGTTGCATTGTAGGCCATGTCGGAAGCAATGGAGTTGCAGAAGGAGGGATCGATCCCAAGTGCACTCCTTCCTGAGTACAATGTGTGGGAGACCCACTGGGTGAAGTGTGCCCAAGAGCTGGGGAACTGGGAGGCGGTGGTAGAATTTGGAAAAACAGTTGGAAATGATCCGTTTCACAGTACGTAGGTTTCCATCAGTAATAATGATATGCTGTTTTTCTTGCTGATATTATAAGGCAATTAGCCTTGAAAAAAGTCTTCCTATATGTTCCTAAGTATGTCAGTTGTATGCATCCTTTGCATGATCAAAACAGATTTAGTGACCCTGTTCTTCATGCTATTACCACTTACCAGGAGGTATATACTTACCTTCTTATATTACTCTCTGCAGTTGTTGATAATGCCTGGAGGTACGCTGACTGGACTGCAATGAAGGAAGGTTTGGCTCAAGCTGAACTAGTCTGCCCAGAGCACCTCTTCCCCAAGTTACAGGTCTACAAAGGCTATGTTGCTATATGCCCTGTAGAGGAACAACACCTCAGTATGGTACGTGTGTGTGTCATGTGACCACTGCATGGCTGTCATCAGGCCTGTATGCAGGGGAGTTGTTGGGTTCGTATGAAGTCCCCTAAAGGATCTGTGGTGCATTAGATTCAGAACCAAACTGTTTTGTAGTAGTCCAAGGCCTTATTGAGGGCCAGAAGCATTGTTTTTTGAAGCTTTATCTCTCTGTTCCAGTATGCATATATACGTAGTATCCGAAACCAATTACATCGTCTTCCATTTTGTTTTGAAGTCAAAATGTCTTGCAACAATGCAGGCCTGATCGTACATATGATTGTAATTTAACTGAGACGTTTTCCATCTTTGCATGACTCATGTGTGTTGTTGACTCTGTCATGTGTGTTGTTGACTCTGTCATGTGTGTTGTTGACTCTGTCATGTGTGTTGTTGACTCTGTCGTGTGTGTTGTTGACTCTGTCATGTGTGTTGTTGACTCTGTCGTGTGTGTTGTTGACTCTGTCATGTGTGTTGTTGACTCTGTCGTGTGTGTTGTTGACTCTGTCATGTGTGTTGTTGACTCTGTCATGTGTGTTGTTGACTCTGTCGTGTGTGTTGTTGACTCTGTCGTGTGTGTTGTTGACTCTGTCGTGTGTGTTGTTGACTCTGTCATGTGTGTTGTTGACTCTGTCATGTGTGTTGTTGACTCTGTCATGTGTGTTGTTGACTCTGTCGTGTGTGTTGTTGACTCTGTCATGTGTGTTGTTGACTCTGTCATGTGTGTTGTTGACTCTGTCGTGTGTGTTGTTGACTCTGTCGTGTGTGTTGTTGACTCTGTCGTGTGTGTTGTTGACTCTGTCGTGTGTGTTGTTGACTCTGTTGTGTGTGTTGTTGACTCTGTCGTGTGTGTTGTTGACTCTGTCGTGTGTGTTGTTGACTCTGTCATGTGTGTTGTTGACTCTGTCGTGTGTGTTGTTGACTCTGTTGTGTGTGTTGTTGACTCTGTCGTGTGTGTTGTTGACTCTGTCGTGTGTGTTGTTGACTCTGTCGTGTGTGTTGTTGACTCTGTCGTGTGTGTTGTTGACTCTGTCGTGTGTGTTGTTGACTCTGTCATGTGTGTTGTTGACTCTGTCATGTGTGTTGTTGACTCTGTCGTGTGTGTTGTTGACTCTGTCATGTTGTGGCTCCACAGGTAGAGAAGCTTCTTGAGAATGCAAATGTAAGTGTTATAAGACAGTGGAAGAGATTACCACATTTGGTCTCCAACACTCATGTCCCATTGCTACAAGTGAGTCCCTTTGACACACACGCACACACACACATACACCTGCATTCAAACTATTATTAAAGGATTTTCTACTACACAATGTATTACAAAGTAGAGACATTAGCATATACACTGTACAGTACGTATGTGAATGCTGATACATTAATGGGCAAAAATATCTATTTTTCATCATTCTTCTTTATGTCATTGAAATGATGCTTTTATTTGCAGACTTTGATCTACTGTAGAATACATTATGTATGTATGTATATACTATACAGTGTTTCTTTCAGAGTATTTAGCAAAGGGGTGGGGCAAAATTGCCCCTCTGCCCCCACCCCCCCTGAAAGAAACCCTACTACTGTATATGTATGTATTTATTATTTCTTGAAGCTCTCACAAGTGATTATTGAACTCCAAGAAGGAACACAGGTCCAGAACATTCTTCAACCTTCTCAAATTGGAAGACCATCTGCAATGTCAGAGTTGAGAACTATTTTTAAAACTTGGAAGTTAGTTGATTAAACAGTTCTTTGCATTTCAGACTTGAGCAGGGCATCTTTATACGTACGTACGTATCCCAGTGATTATATTTCCATCATTTGTGTATGTGTATGGTTGTAGGAATCGTCTACCAGTAGGTTGTGACAGTTTGAGCCATTGGAATGATATTTTATGGTGGAGACAAATCCATTTCAAGGCCATTTCAAGAGCATTTGAAAACAATCCATTGGCAGACCAGGCTAGTCCAAGGACTCCATAATGGTTTATCTTATGCTGTCTCTGCCTAATGCTTTATAGATTTACATATTTTAATATTGATCATGTGAATTTATAGTATATTATGTATGTGATTTATAGGCAGTGCATCACAGTGCTAGTAGTACTTTACAGTTTGCTGGGATAGCAAGAAAGCATAGTTCCTTGGACTTGGCACTGAACACCATATCAAAGTATTGTTCAACCTGTATTCCATCCATCCATCCATCCATCCATCCAGCCATCCATCCATCCATCCATCCATCCATCCATCCAGCCATCCATCCATCCATCCAGCCATCCATCCATCCATCCATCCATCCATCCAGCCAGCCATCCATCCATCCATCCATCCATCCATCCATCCATCCATCCATCCATCCATCATCCATCCATCCATCCATCCATCCATCCATCCATCCATCCAGCCATCCATCCATCCATCCATCCATCCATCATCCATCCATCCTTCCATCCATTTGTCCATTTACATTCTGTAGAGTATCAAATGCACACAATCTACATCCAATGGATATGTTCCTGAAAATAAAGCACAGTATTAAAACTTTTGTAAAGCTATCAGCATCAATGTCTCCCACTGATGAACAGAAGGTACTGCTGCCTACAATATTGGCTCCATGAATGTAATGTGTACTGTGTGTATGAATAATCGATGTAATAATCAAACCACAAGTAATAATCAATGAAACATCATAAAGAGGGAAAACACGAAAGAAGCAATTGCTGGGAATCGAACCCAGGACAGCTGGTTATGACCACCAGTTGCTCTGCCACTTGATTGTATTGTATGTATTTTAATAGCATTCACAGGTAGTACTGTTACTAAATCTTATCTTGTATGTTTTAGGCTTTAGATATCATTAAGAACACAAACTTGAAGTATTTCTCAAAGGAACAGATTTCACAGTTTTATGCACTCAGCGGTGTTCTCTACACCTACTTGGGAAAGTAGGTTACATGTCATGCTTTAAATGTAAGAAATGTGACCCTATGGATTGTTCTCTCCTCCTCTGCCTCTCTAAGATCTGAGGATGCCAACAAGTCATTCAGTTCAGCTGTGCAGTTGTGTGATAATCTTGCTAAAGTGTGGGGGTCCTGGGCAGACTATCTGGACCTGCTGTTTAGACAGGAAAAGTGTGTGACATTTTTTATTATGTACTTTTTATTTGGTTAGACCTCTTCAACTCTCCTTTAACACTCTTTTGGTTCTCCTTCAACACTTCTTAAGCTCTGACACCTCATCATTCAGTATTTTAGCATCTTAGCAATTTGGTAGATCCTCTCCATACATCTTTATAATGTCTCATCAGCCTTTTTTCCCCTCCTTCTTCCCTGAAAGGTTGCCATCAATTGCCCTGTCATTGCTTGTGTGCTGCCTGCATGCATGTCGCAATCAAGGTGAAGCCAAATACAGGAAGTATATTGCTAGGATACTCTGGTTGCTCATGTATGATGATGAGCAGGTATGCATGCACATACGTACATTTAAAGGTATAGAATAGGTGATATGCTTGTTGGTCGCCTGGTGTTGAAAGAGAGGAGATGTTGTTTTTATTTGGAATCTTTGTTTCTATATTTAGAACACACTTAGTGACACTCTGGAAAAGAACTTCCATGCAATACCCACATCACACTGGTTGCCATGGTAAATTTTATTTCCTTGAAAATGCTATTTTTTGCTGTTAGTTCTGTTTAATCTTTGCCATACTTCTGGGTTTTTGAAGTGTTGCTGATGCTCAATTATACATATTACCTCCCATATTCATTATAAACACAAGTAATACCCCTTACTATTTCATCTACATATATATACATACGTACATGTAGGATTCCTCAGCTGTTGACTGATATTGTAAAGAAGAGCGAAGGAGTCCTACCACTGTTACTCTGCATTGGTAAAACCCATCCTCAAGCTATCTACTTCCCTATTAGAACCCTTTACCTTACACTCAAGATGGAACAGAAAGAAAAGTGTGAGTTAGGTGGACCTGATTTTGTGTGCTTTTGGGGATAATGTAATAATATACGTAGGTACATAATTATTCTCTTTCCACAGTGAGATGTGAAAGTGTGAGTGCACCAGCCACACCTAGTAAGGTCTACCCTATCCCATCTAGTCTTCCTGGCATATCAGTTGCTGGGCAACAGGGTTCTGTAACTACTGAAAAAATGGACACCTCCAGTACCCCCCAGCATTCACTGGGTTTGTGTTTATATATAGTTATATGCATCTAAGAAACTACGAACTTTATCACCAAAATAGACATAATTTTACTGTCTAGATTCAACAAAATCAGCATCCTCAAGTTCTCAACAAGGACCCTCAACAACAAGTGGTTAGTAATTCCAATCTGATGAAGTTTGGTATTACTAGTGTCAACTTTAAGATCCTTCCCAACCTGTAATACTTGTGCTAACTAATTGAACCTTTTTTGTCTTTTTTCCTTAGAAGGCAGCGAAGCTACATCAACACATCGCACAGCACCAGCTCCAATGGTGAGGTGCAGCAGAATTATGCACTACTTACGGGACTATCATCCAACACTGCTTTCAGCTCTGGAAGGTATAGTGGACCAGGTGAGACACACTCGGAACTACGTACACAAACCCACTTTAGTTCTTTATAAAGTCCTTTGAGCCTCAATCAACGTTATGTAGATGGTTTGTTTCAAGGAAAACTGGTCTGAAGAAGTATTACATCTATTGATGGACGCTCTTAAAGGATGCTATGAGACAGCCTTCAAGACAAGAGCAGATGGTAAAACACTCCTTATTCCAACAGTCAGCCAAGAGTTTGAGGATGATCGTTATGTCCCCCTCATGTATCTATTGTAGTGGCTGGAGCTAAGGTGACAGCAGAAATTGAATCAGATATTGCGAGGCTAACTGGCATGTTTGGCTCCTCACATGAACAGAATGGGGCTTTGGGAAGCCAACTGGACCAGCAGAGTAGAAAGACAATGAACATGCCACCACAAGATCAATCTTTTCAAAGAATGAAGATGCAGTTTTTATCAGATTTTGACTTTAAGTTAGTGGCCTGTTTTCAAAGTAACAAAATGTATACACATCTGGGCTCTACTTGTATTGTTAGTTGAGTTGAGTACCGTAAATCAAGCTATGCCACAATTACCTAATAATCTTAAGAATGCCTTTTATTATAAAGTAAGGAGTTTATCTTTTAGATGGGTCATCCCTTGACTTTTTAAATGTTATGGATGTTTTAAGAACCAACAGCAGTCAAAGAAGACCCACTAGGTCAAAACATACAATCATAGAGACTTACTTACATTACTACTTTTCTAGATGCTCAAAAAGACTCATCTAATATAATACATTTATCATTATATGCTATCTAATTGTAATACGTATGTACCTAACCGTAAGTACCCTTTTGTATGGTTAATATATATGTAGTTCCCCGGGAGTAACCAAGTTACAGAATGTCATCTCAAAGTTGAAAAAGTGGATCAAAATATTTGAAATGAAAACTAAAGCTCTCCCAAGGTACGACATACGTATATACATCAGCATTCATTACAAAGGAGAGTAAATGTGTTATTACGTACATATCTCTCCAAATACAATATGTACGTACTTACAAGTGAATCTTTACTGTATATTAATATATTAATCTGTGTGTATGTATGTACATAGGTTTGTGTTGATGGACGAGAGGTGCAGGTTTCTTAGCAACTTCAGTGTAGCCACTGGTGATGTAGATATACCCGGTGATTATCTACTGCCAAAGGTAATATCACATGTTAGAATTATCACTCCTATCTAGTATTAGAAGTGTTTGTAGAATGTATACATGTACGTACATGTATGTTGTTTTTTATCCTTTATATGTACTGCCTGTCCCAGGTTTCATAGTACCGTTTTTATGTGTTAATTCTTAAATGCAGCTTACATTAGCATGCATCTCTACATACTTTCTATCAAAATCCAATGTCTACTGTCTTTATCTCGTTCCCAGCACTTGCCCTATATGGTTCACATAGCAAAGTTTATGCCCCATGTCGAGATAGTGAGGAGACACAATGTTGCTATCCGCAGGTTGTTCATAAGAGGAGACAATGGAAAAGTATGTGCCCTTAGCTAGCGTGCTCATTCCAGCTTCATCATGTTTCAGGAACTAGTTTGTGTGTAATCCCTGCAGATATACCCCTATCTGGTCGTCAATGATAGTAATTCCGCTGAGTGCAGGAGAGAGGAACGAGTGTTGCAGTTACTGAGAATGATGAACTACTTTTTGGAGAAGAATAAGGAGACTGGAAGGAGGCACCTACTGTATCAAGTACCTAGTGTAGTGGCAGTATCTCCTCAGTTGAGACTAGTGGAGGTATGAACAAGAAAATCTGTTGTTGCATTATGATTATACAAATACGTATATATACTCTTCTATAGGACAACACTTCTAACATATCTCTCACAGAAATATTTCAAAAGGTGAGTACCATTGCATTATTTTTGTAACATCATTCTCTTCTTACCTAATATCCTTTGTATTCAAACATTCACTTGTTTTGCAGTCTAATGTCCATAATCTAGTATACTCTACGTACGTACATCCAATATTTGGTAATGAATAATTCAAATAATGTATTGAAAATTACAAGAACACAGATCAGTGCAAGTATAACATGGATTCACAGAAGATCAAGATAAAGAAAAAGACAAAGACTCCCAGGATCACTGATGAAGGGTGGAATTCCCAGAAACGGCTGTCTGACCCAGTGGAGAAGAAGATGAAAGAAGGGAAAAGAAGGAAGAAAAGACTACTGTATCTTCATCTAAAGCTCTCTTTAGGTTTAGTTCCCCTATAGGCTCTTTTTACAGAATAGGCATATAGCATGTAGGAAAATGGTATCTTAGATTTTTCATGCATTGGGTGTATATACATATGTACATATGACTGTTAATTAATGTATGTTTGAGCTGTTTGTGGACCCCTGATTGTCTGATTGTTGGACTGTATCCAAATGCTGCAGTTTGCTCAAGAAAGAGGAATAGATTCCGATTGTCACATTGCAGTATACTATGACAAATTGGCTCAAATTCAGTCACATGACAATGCTCTTACACCTTTGATACTGCAGCAGGTCTTCACAGAGGTGAGTGAAGTGATATGTTTGAGTATGTTTTTCAGGTAATGTAGTCTTGGTTTTATTTCATTTATTAGGTTCAAAATAATTTCATTCCAAACACCGTAGTTCAGGACTGGGCTTTGCAAACTTATCCTAATGCCATGGATTTTTGGACTTTCAGAAAACAAGTACGTATATAGCTGTCACTTGTAATACTGACAGAACTTGAAATGTGTACAGTGAATGTAAGAATAGAATGCTCTACATACATGTGCAATTGTTTTACATAAATTTGTGGCCAAACCATCAGTAACAACATAATATATATCTGTAGTATGGCTTTATATACTGCATGTCTATATTTAAATTTATTATATATTTATTATTATTATATTATATACGTACGTATGCACAGGTTACCAATCAGCTCTCTCTTGCTGGATTAGTAGAGTTTGTCCTCCATTTTACAAGACTGGATCCCGATATGTTCAACATTACTAGGGACACTGGGAGCCTCACTCAGACATATAGCAAATTTGACATCAATAGTGCAGGTATACTGTCTAGTAATTGCACTTTGATTATAAGTAGGTGCCGCCTTGTTATGATATTTCTTATACAGTGCTTCCATCTCAATATCAATGTGTAGGTCAGTTGGATGCCAATCGACCAGTTCCACTCAGATTGACATCTGGTCTTCAGACATTCATTGGTCCATTCAGCAAGCAAGGCCCATTTAAACTAAACATGATTGCAGTCTGCAGATGTCTCGTAGATCCAAAGTTTAACTTTGCTGGTCTCTTGAGAGCTATTCTAAGAGATGAATACATGGCTTGGATCAAGGTATACAGTACATTTGTATAAGATACTACTGGGTATATAGCCTTTATACATATAGTGCAGAAAATCCATTTGAAAATTATTTCTACTAGCCGTGTGACATCCATGTTTATTAGCAAATTTATATCATTGAGTGTGAGTTGTGCATGTGCATTTCTTAAAACAGCAAAAGTTGGAAAAGGAAAGTTCTTCTATTGTAAACTTGGAAAGCGTCTCCAGTAGTGAAGTTATAGCAATGGTGGATAAAGCAGTCCTCGCCATCTTAACCCGCCTACACAGTAAGTATTAATGGACTCGAAAGTATTGTAAATAATTTTTTCTGCAGTGCCGATTCTACTGACCAACAGTATTATCATCCCTTGTATATATATGATTTTGCAGATCTAGCAGAATTTGATAACAGTGATTCTAAGATTAACATTTTAGTGTCTGGCGCTGAAGATGTACAGAATATCTGCAGAATGGATCCCGTATGGAATCCTTGGCTATAGTCTGAATAATCAAATACATAGAAAAACTTGAAACTTTTTACTCCCTAAGCAATTCACTTATATGCATGTTGTGTAACCCTTTTCATATTAATTAATTTACATGTACGTGTATATATATATATACACATAATGACACAAAAATCAGGTACTGTATATGTAATGATTATGAGATATACGTATAATGTATGTACATTGGGAAAAAATTGAGTAAATGATAGAAATTATTATGTGAGGGGAAGATATGATTTTGAAAGGAAGCATGGGATGATACACAAAAATAAAATATTAATACTGCTTGGACATATACGTATTGAAACACTGCATAGAACTGCACAAAACATTACTCACAAAGAGAGCAAAGAACAAAATCTATATGTATACAAACAGAAGTATATATACGTACGTAAATATGATAAAATGTATCTCTAATGCTTGGCTGAGGATATATGGTGAAGAGTAAGGCAAGTCCAAATAGTCTGAATCTCTTTGCATATAACAGAGTGTCCATGAGGTGTGTCATAAAGGAGTAACTTTACCAGAGTTATGGTACCTTTAATTAGACTTGTTGCCATAGAATTGGTTGCTATGGAAACTATTCATTTGGTTTGCTGGAGATAAACCTGGGCTGTGGAAAGCGAATACAAAATGTGTACATTTTCACAAATATTAACTTATTACACTCTGTATGGACATACGTACGTATAAGGCTTAGAATATAAACATAAAAAGCAATAACAATCAATTAGTTTTGCTTAAGACAGACCTGAATGAATTAATACAGATCCTATTTACACAAAGGCTTAATGTGCACTACTAACTTTAGAAATGATTTCCCTAACTCATACTTAAAAACTCATTTATTTGCAACAATAGAAACATGAACAATGTCTACATATATAGTAGATGGCAAAATTCTAAGGATACAGTACACCAGTAAAAGGAATTGGATTACTTAACTAAGGCTATATATATGTACTGTACATACGTAGCTCACACAAATCTACTGATCATCATAATAATATATACGTACGTATACAATGAATGAAAACTGAACTCACTATCCAACTTTAGATATATACTGCAAACACTCTATAAAATCTATTTGATACCATTCCTAATTTAGCAAAAGGCTGTTACCATGGCAATAGTTGACTAAATTGTTTTACAAGAGATCTTAAAAAATCCACTATACTCTCAGCTGTACATTGACAGCCATTGAGAGGAATATAAGTATATTCAGTATACTCTTGTTTATTTTTGTATAACAAGACATATTGAAACTATATAATACACTATTATTGTACGTACATACAGTACATAAGTAGAAAGAAAAAAAGTTTTCTTCCATTTATAAAAATCTGCTTATTGTGACCCTCCAAAGGGGACTCGTGAATAATAATTACACTATATATTTTTTAAGTAATTGTATATGTATACTTTAGACTACTATATTGTAACTTGCACTGTATATATATATCATATATAGATAACAATGATAGCTATTTTTCATCAAAGTAGCAAATTTCTTATTCAGGCCTTGTATACAATGCATACATAATTAATAAACTTATATAATAATTGTGCTGTCTTAAACATATTGTATTATTTAGATATTCCAAACTGGTGCAACATATTGCATTGTCATAAGATGATTAGTTACTAATTAATTAGGTTTCCTCTGGTGTCTTGTCCACTTTAGGCTTTGTAGTTTGTTCTGTAGTTGGTCTAGCAAACTGTAATTTTTGTCCTTGCTGAGTAGATGGTCTGGTCAGACTTTTAAAAGGATCAGCAGATTCACGCCTTGGTCCCATTGTTTCTGGAATTTTGGAGGACATGGGAGACAATCTAGGAGGGGGTCTACTCATTGGTGGAAAATTAGTTAAACCCGGCAAACTTGGACGAGGGACTTTCCTTGGAGAAGGTTGCAAAGGTTCACCTTTATCTGAACCACTTTCTTCTTCTGTCCCTTCTGGTGAAACTTTCTTGATAGGTAATCTATTAACTGGTGCTTTCCCCTTTTCTTCAATGGAAGTGACAGAAGCTTGTTTCTTAAAAGGAGATGGTTGGGGTGTTTTTCCAAAAGGAGATGGTTGGGGTGCTTTTCCAAAAGGGGATGGTTTAGGTGCTGGGCCAGCATCAGCTGCACTCAGTGTTTCTTGTTGAGTGATGGGATCCAGTCTGTGTGGCCTGAACACGCCAGGCATAGTACTTCCACTTGCTTGTGAGCCAGAGGAGCCTGGCCCTCTAGGTCCAATATTTTTACCTTTCAGAGGAGGTAGCATATGAGTGGGTTGACGAGTTGGTGTTCTGTTCAATGGTGGTAGACCCTAAGTGAGAAGGGAGAATAGACAGACATATGTACATATGCAGGAATGAGGTTTTGGAATACTCATGCTATTTACAAATATGTATGGGTATATCATAATAATGCGCTGCATAAATGCATATACGTATATATGTACAATGTATGTAATGACATCAAAGCGCTTTAAGATCAGATGCAGATCTTAAAGCCCCCTAATTAAAAATGTACTACTAATATAATCTATATACGTACTGTATATATATCATCATTTTTAGTTATGGAGTGCTTACATACATTGATTAACCTATTTTTATCCGGATCTCTAATAACATTTTGTATCATTATGTGGTACAATTAATGAAATAAACTAACCAATGGAGTGATTACTGGTCTGTGAGACATAGCAATTGGGTCCTCCTCATGAAATCCTCTAGGACTAATTTTTGGGCTTCCTCTGGGCATGAAATTTTGAGGTGGAATTGGAGGCAAATTCTCTGAAGGTTGAGCAGTAGGAGGTCGAATGCCACCAAGAGTACGGAAAGGATCATTTCCAGCTGCTATTCCAGAAGGAGGTTCATCTTGTCCACTACTAAAAGGGTCAGGATTGGCTCGCATGATGGGAACATCTGGTGGGCGGGTCCAGGTCTTTGTTCCTTCCTTATCATCCTTGCCTGGGGCCAACTTATCTTTCTTCCACTTTTCCACAACTTTCAAAGCCTGTGATCTACTCTTCTTCTTTTTATATTGTCTGTACACAACACAGACAACTAAGGCTATGCACACAGCAAAAATCACTAAAAGTATAACAACTACAGAAATTGCAATGATCACAGATGTGTCTGTTCCCTCATCTATGACAATTCCACCCACTTCAATAAATTTGATTCCTGTCCAGGGCTTAAAGGCTCTGCAAGAAAGCTCTTCTTTATTGCATACACCAACTGATTGAGGGTTTTCAGGAACGCTGCAAACATTTGTGCCAACACACCAGGGTTTTTCTGCTGGGACTGGAGTTTCAATATTACCTTGATGATTAGAAGTAAAGCTAATCGATAATTGCAAATCACCATTAAAAATTGGGATGTCTCCAGTTGTGGTAATTGTTATCTCAACAGTGGTATCATCAATCCACTGGCCAATATAATCAGCTGCACCAAGTTGAGGGGGATCAAATATAAAGATTAGATCAATATCAGCTTTGCTAGCAACTGGTGGCGTATTAGTGCTACGATCGAATGTGATTCTAATGCTATCACCTTTATCAAACATATCATTGTCAGAGACACCTGTCACATTGAGAATGTTGGGTGTATTAACATCTGGATATTCAATCAGGATACTTTGAGTAAATGGATCAGTACCAGTATCATCTCTATAATTCAGATAATCGGTAACTGGCACTCCAGTGCTATTTGATACAACCTCAGCAATAACTTGATATTTAATAGCATTTCTAATGTCCTCCATAAAGCCTTGGGGATCATCCAAAGGTTTTTTACTTGGTGTATCAAGAGACACAACCTTAAAAGTTATTTCAGAGTAGACTGGAAGTTCAGTTACCACTCCTGATTGTCTTCTTTCCCTAACAGGTGTACTCCTACGTGGCCTTGTGGGATCTCCAAAACTGGACACATATGTTTCAATATTGCTTGCATACACTTTTTCAGCATCTGCAGCATCTGGCATGATGTTTTGACAGCCTGATAGAGAAACTCCAGCAGTGTTCCCTAATTTAGTAGGATCAAACAGTTCTTTTGCTTCAAAATTACAATAAGTCTTTAATTGATAGTGTGTAAATGGTTCCTTAAGGTAAACTACAATCAATGAATTTTTATGCACGATATTATCTTGACTGATTCGCTGACCAGTAACATCTAAACCAACCTTTACTTCGGCTACTTCAGGTATTTTCTTTCCAAAATCACCTACAAGTGGGCCAGACTCTGATCTGGATGGTTTACTAGTTTCATCTGCACTCAGGAGGCAATAGGGGTCCTTCTCTACTGGCTGCCTTGTTACCGGGTCAAATCCTTCACAAGGACCTGGATTCTCAGCCGTGTATAACCTCCACTTACCAACTATAAGTTCAGGTTGTGGGTATCCTTCATCTATTATCTCAATCTCAAAAACTGTATTATTAATCCATCTTCCTACATAGCCAACCTCAGTTATGTTTGGTGAAATAAAAGGAGGATAAAATCTGAAAAGTCTATCAACCTCATCTCTTGTAAGGTCTTCTCCCATTTCTTTGTTAGTGGGGGGTGTGTTGGTGGGTGTGGCAAAGGTCACCCTGAAAATGTCACCCCTGGAGATTTTGGAGTCTGTATCTCTTCCAGTGGTATCTGTCTTTCCTATTACCTCTAATGAAGATATCATAGGCCCTTCACCAAATACATGAATGCGTGCAGTTGCAGAATCACAGTGCTGGACAGTCACATTTTCACGAACTTTGTCACAGATCTCAAATACAAACTCGTCATAACCCTGAAAAAAGTCATTTGGTGTATATACAAAGAAAGGCAACCTAGAGCTGCTATTGATAGCCACTTGACCACTCTTTGGTGGATTATGAACTGATAATGAAAGTTCATCAATGTCTGAGTCTTCATAGAGGTTAAAATCAGCTATGTTAAGGCCACTTTGTAGTATTTTTTCCAACTGGTAGTCATCTGGATCATAAATTGGGGAGGAACTATTGGAATAAATGGATAGCTCTGGGTCAACATCACTTTGAGTTATTGCCTCCTCAAATGGTGACAAAATAACAGATTGACCAATAGAAGTTGAATCTGAAATATCACTGACTACTGGAACATCATCAACATTCTGAACTATTACCTTAACAGATGCCTCAGTGCAGGCTATATGTGTACGGTTATTCTGTGACTGCAAAACAGACCCATTGTTGCCTTCAATCTGCAAAAGGCAGTCTGGCCCTAAGTCTACCCTTCCTAACTCAGTGTTTCTTCTAGCATCACAGATGTCACAAACAGAGTATGAAAACCTATCAATTCCAACAAATTGAGTAGTTGGTTCATAGCCTATGATTCCATGAGCATCAAACACTCTTAAGATTGCTCCTTCTTGACTTATCCACCTGTCCACATAATCATGAGATATTGGATCCACTATCCTTATCTGCAGTTGACTTATAACTTCAACTGGTGGTGTTTCAATGTCACTTATGTGCTCATAGATAGCAAAGAGATCATATTCATCTTCTGGAGCAGCTATGGTAAAGCTTTCAGCTACTGGTGGATCATTAATTGAGTGCACAGTAACCAAAATCATCCCCGATCTGTTACAATAACCCACCAAATCACAGGCTTGGTAGTAAATCCTATCTCCACCAAAGTAATTCTCATTTGGTGTGTACGTAAGTACACCTGTATCATTGTTATACTGTACCACTCCATTCTGGGCTAATGGAAATAAAATCATTATGTTACCAGTGGCTACTGTTCCTTCCTCTACGTCTCTAATGTGGTCTGTTAGAAGTAGAGAGGTAATCTGATCTTCTTTGACATCAAGGTTTATTACTGGCAACAGTGGTGCATCATTTACTGATTTGATGTTAACATAAATGGTGGCATTTGTGCAAAGCTTGTTTGATGCATCCCTGTCGCAAGCCATCAGTGTAAACCGAATAGGGCTGCTTAGAATGGTATAGTTGTGTTCTGAGGGCTCATAAACGAGAGTTCCTGCAGATGGTGGAGGATCAATTTCATTGTATTCATATTTCAGTTCACCTCCTTCTGGTAGGGTCACTATTGAAAAAGATGCAGCATTAAGCTCATCTTCAGGGTCAACAACTTGGAGGTCATCGGGTAACCTCAACCGGAGTATTGTATCTTCTAAAACTGTGACGTTAACAATTCCAAAGACAGGTGGATCATTGACATATTCCACAATAATGGAAATGTTAGCCTCACTGTATCCACCCTCAGAGTCAGTGGCAGATACAGTGACAGTGTCTTCACCATAAAAATGTAAATCTGGCTCATACAAAATGTGCAATGACTGCTTATATAAATCAAATATGGAAATGAGTTCAGCTTGAAAATCTGTTAAATCAACGGAGGCAGTTCCATGATTGGCTGAAACAAAGTCTACATCAATATAGTCTCTATCTTCAATATCAGTGACCTCAATTGGTAATCTGAGTGGAGTATCCTCACTGGTAAAGAAGGCATTTGGGGAGGTAGAAGGATAAAGAATCTCAATGCCAGGAAGATCATTCACTGGCAAGATAGTAATATTGACAGTAAGGTTTACACATTGATTAGCACTATCACAAACAGTGATCTTAAATTGATCAATATAGTGTCTGTTTTCCACTGGAGTAAATGTAAAGGTAGTCAAATCATCATTAACCTCCCAAGAACCAGTAATAGGAGCGCTTAGTATATTTTTAACCTTTGGATAAGTGGATCCAAGAACAAGGTCATCTTCATAGTCACCAAAGAATTGAGTGAAATTCACTGTTATCGTGTTGTCTTCAAGAGTTTCAAGAATAAGTGGATGGTTAGCATATGGAAAGTCATCAATAGGCATGATTTCTATAGTAAGATTTAGAGTCTCTGAGCAAAGGCCTTCAGAATCACAAACCTTATAAAATATAATTCTGGTACCATAGTCGTTTGGGTGGCTAACAAATAGAAGATGGCCGGATTCATTAATTTCAGCTCTACCTTTTTCGGGTTGAAGAACAATGACTAAGCTGGATGCATTCAATTCTTCTTCATAATCTGCAAAATAAGAGAGAGCTGGAATGGAATAGTTGGAGTCCTCATCAATCATTCTCAATGTTTCCAGGAAAACATCTTCCCGAATAAAGGGATTATCATTAACAGATGTCACATTAATGATAGTCATCTGGGGATCACTATATCCACCTTCCTTATCTTCCAAGACGAAGGTAACATTACGGATTCCTGTGGTAGAGAATTCATCTGAATTACAGTAGTGGAGTGACTTTATTAGAGATTCAACCTCTTCTAGAGTAAAATTACTGAAAGGAGTAGAGAAATCCTTAGGAACAGTAAAGTTTGTATAGTGCTCTTGCTCTATAGGACAGTCTTTAAAATTATATGGCTCAACTTTATCTGCTAGCTCAGCAGAAATGAAAGATTCATGGAAGAACACAGCCTCAAAGCCACTATCTAATACTCCTGCCATGCTGATGTGAATGGCCACTAAAAATGCATCATCGTCGTCCTGTACAAGAACAGCTTCTGGATTTACAAGCTGCACAGGTGGATCATTTTCAACATACTCCACAATGAGCATTGTTGGGTTATAAGGGGGAGGACCTATAACAGGTATTTTCTCAAGGTCAATGAGGTTAATGGTAGTTGTGTATTCCTGGCTTTCCAGTAGACCATCGTTGGCAGTAAATGTAATTGTTCTCATTGTGAAGTCTGGCTCATCTGCAGTATTCTGATATTGAATCAAACTGGCCACTTCTTCATACAGTTCAACCTCACCTAAACCACTTATATGCAGAACACCATCCACAAATGTGACTTCACCTTTTGATGACACACTTGTGATATCACTCCTCAGTGATAGTATTTCACTCTCACCATCCAGTCTGTTAGATATAGTAACAGTCAGACTAGACAATGAAGTGTTGTCTACATCAAATAGTGTCATGTTGACATCTGTCAGAGCAACAGGAGGACCATTTTCCGTAAAATCAGTAACAAAGTTGTATCCAAACCCATCTCCATTTAAATCAAATAAAGGAGGATCATTGACAGAATCAAATGTTACCATAGAAACAGCCTCCAAACTAAATTGATTACCATCAAAGGCAACAATGGTGATAAGCCTTGGTTCATAAGACGATGTATTGTCAACTAGTTCATATGTTAGAGTTCTTAGTACAGCTTCATACTCAGCTACTGGGGCTTCCCCTAATAATTCCAATGCACCTGTGATGTTATCATATTCAGCTGTTATATTGCTTCCATTCACAGTTATATCAACATCAAGCAATTCCAAGGACATATTTGATGGGTTGGTCAGCGTGATTTCTATGTTTAACAAGACATCACTCCTCCTATTGCTCAGAGAAAGTGGAAACTGATCTAAAATAGACTGTGATCCATTTCCCTCAATGTAAGTAACTACAACATCAGTACCTGGCACTCCAGGTCCATTTAGATCCACTATTGGTCTCCTGTCCTGTAGTTTAATATCCACCAGCACTGACATGGGATCACTTTCAAAGTTTTCATCTTGAGCAATTATTTCGACAATGCGAGGTGTAGTGTCGGGTCCTTTTGCCAGATTAGTGTACCTTAGGGTTGAGAGCACTCGTTGAAAATCTCCTATTGATCCATGACCGTCAATGGTGAGTGTAAAGTTGGCAAACTCAACATTTAGATTTCCATAGGGTTGAGCGGATAATATATCATTTAAAAGATCAAAGGGGTTGGTAATAAGTACTGTAATTAGTCGAAGAGGGAATTTGCTAGTGAATTGATCAGAGACAGTTACTCCAGTGAGATGGACAAAAGGGCTTCCTTCGACAAATATAAATGGATCTTGAGGTGCAATGATTACTGGTGGCATGTTGCCAATATCTAGTTCAATTTGAAGCCTTGGAGGATCATTAACAGGAAGAAGATTCACTGTTGTGGTGTATTCCTGGCTTTCCAGTAGACCATCGTTGGCAGTAAATGTAATTGTTCTCATTGTGAAGTCTGGCTCATCTGCAGTATTCTGATATTGAATCAAACTGGCCACTTCTTCATACAGCTCAACCTCACCTAGACCACTTATATGCAAAACACCATCCACAAATGTGACTTCACCTTTTGATGACACACTTGTGATATCACTCCTCAGTGATAGTATTTCACTGTCACCATCCAATCTATTAGATATAGTAACAGTCAGACTAGACAATGAAGTGTTGTCTACATCAAATAGTGTCATGTTGACATCTGTCAGAGCAACAGGAGGACCTTCTTCTGTAAAGTTAGTCACAAAGTTGTGTCCAAATCCATCTCCATTCAAATCAAATATAGGAGGATCATTGACAGAATCAAATGTTACCATAGAAACAGCCTCCAAACTAAATTCTCTACCATCAAAAGCAATAAATGTGACTATTCTAGGTGTAGTTGATGGCATACCAGGCAAAGCTTCCTTGTTTTCATAAGTCAGACTTCTCAAAACAGTCTGGTACTCTAATAGGGATGCTTCCCCATACAACTGAAGTATACCAGCTTGTGAATCATACTCAGCTGTAATGTTGGTTTCATTATTGTCAACAGCAAGTACCTCTAGAGGAGTGTCCAAAGGATTGGTCAGATTTACAGTTACATTTGTCAGGAATAAATGATCATTGTCGGTTACTGTTAAAAAGAGTGAGTCTACAATGGATTCTGGTCCGTCACCTTCAACATAGTTTACCACTATGTCCCGGTCAGGTACATCAGGTCCATTTAGGTCAATTACAGGTCTGTCATTCACAAGCACAAAATCAATTAACAAGACAGCTTGCTCACTTTCAAAGGACTCGTCCTCAGCAGTGACAACAACGGTACGTGGGGTTGTGTCCGGCTCTTCTGCCAGGTTACTATAGGTCACAGTGGAGAGCACTCTTTGAAAATCAACAACAGGGCCTGGTCCAAAGATGTTTAATGTAAAATTAGCATAGTTTACTGTTAGATTTCCAAACTGCCTTGCATGAAGAACTTCATCTAACAAATCGAAAGGGTTGGTGATTTGCAGGGTAATCTGGTAGAGAGGTAGGTTACCACTGTCAGGATCACTAACAGTAATGTTTGTTAGTCGAGTATAGGCAGACCCTTCAGTGAAAGAATAGGGTTCCAGGGGTGCCATGACAACAGGTGATTGGTCATTGACAACAAAAATATTGATTCTGAGCACTTCCACATTGCTATCCAAACCATGCATATCTGTAACTTTGAAATAAACATACTGAGCCCCAGGCCTTGGTTCCAGCTCTGTATTGTGGTAGACAGTAGTTTTCAAGAGAGCCTCATATTGGGACACTGGTGCACTGCCACCAATCCTTAATGTGCCAGAGTCAGGGTCATATACCTGGGACACCAAAAAGCTTGCTTGCACTACACTTAGATCTACTGATAAGCTTTCATTTGGTGAATTAGGCAGAATACTGAACCAGATTATTGCAGAAGTAATGAAAAAGTACTCATTATGATCTCTGTCCGTTAGAGTCAGATTAGGGCTGACTGCTGGAATAGGGGAAGGATCATTCTCTGTAAAGTCAGTAGTGTATAGGTTGGTTCTAAGGTCAGGATGATTCTCTGCTCTTAATTTAATACTCACAAATGTTTTAACCATGCTATTCACATCTTCGCTGTCATTTACTAGGAACGTAATGTTCCTGGTAGTGTTAGTAGGCTCTGGTGCCAAGTTTCGATAAACTAAGTGAGCCAGTAAAGCCTCATATCCCTCTATGTTTACAGGAGGAACACCTGGAGGAGCCATTATCAATAGACTACTACTTTCAAGTCCACTCAGACCATCATACACTTCATAAATCAACTGAAAATTGTAGCTCTGATTCTCTTTCCACACTGTAACAATCGTATCATTGATATCCAAGGATGAGGATAAGTTGGCTATTTCCATAATATCAATGTACTCTCTGCTAGCATCAAAGGGATTTTCCAAGACAATTTGAACGGACTCCAGTCTAGAATGATCTATATCTGTTATTCTAACAGCATTTGTGTCCACTATAGACACATAGGGGGAATCCTCAATAAACTCAGTGAAGAAGGTGAGACCATCGTTGGTTGTTGAGATCTGTAGTTGGGATAGATCATTCCTAGAAGAAACAAATATTGTGGCATTTGAAGTTTCGGCACTGAACTCATTCAGAGCACTGTCAATGTTGTAAGTGGTATCTTGGCCATAAGTACCAGAGAGTCCTGCAGATATGCCAGTATTGTCCCAGGCTCTGATGGTGATGGCAGGAAGATCTGTCACAGGCCTTGGATCTCCTCTGATGTCTTTTTCTGTGTTGAATTGCTGATTAGGCAAAAACCTTATTCTGCAACCACTACCTAGCAACGTAGCTTTCTCAACTCTAGGGTTCAGTGGAATAATGCGGCCATAATAGACATCACCTATAAAAGTAGCCCATGTACCACCTGGGCAAAGCCATTGCCATACCCCAAAGCGAAGGTCCACGCCCACCACTGCCACTCCTACATCTGCATATGGCTGGTAATTCAGGATTGTATCAGCATCTATGTCAAAGAATGTTTGGTTGACAATATCCTCAATAAGTGTTCCATTATTATCACTCTTTGAAATATCTTCAAAAATGTAATGGAGAGAAGAGTTGTCAAATAGCACAGGAGAATCATTAACAGGTTCAACAAAGAGAGTAGCTGTGGTACTAGCAACACTGAACGGTCCTGTCACTTCATCTGTATTAGTTGCATCTACTCCCATTGTGCCAGATGGCTCTCCAGATGATAGATCCCAAGCTCTGAAAGTAACTGTTACAAATCCATTGAAATCTGCAACTGGTACAAACCTAATTCGGTTTTGCCCAATAGGAGTAGACTTCAGAAGAACTGCCTTCTTCTCAGATGGTGAAGACATTTGTGTCCAATTTTCTCCTCCATTCAAAGAAAATTCCCATCTACCTAATGCTTCATCGGCCCCTACAATAGCTACACCAAATTCTGTATCAAGTTTGTCAACATCTGTCACTCCTGTCACCAAAATATCCACAGCATCACCAACTGACATTGTATCATCCTCCAATATTTTTGACAGATTAAATGTTATTGCAGAAAGGACTGGAGCATCATTTACTTCCATTACTTGAACAGTTAGTGTTCTGGATGTGTTACTGTAGGGGTCAATAGGTGATACGTCTGTTGCATCAACATTGATAGTGCCGTCCTTGATACCGTCAGATAAATCCCAGGCTACAAATGATACAGACACATTACCATTAAAGTCCTTATATGGTACGAAACGTATCCGACTAGCTTCCCCATTCAGTTCAACAACAACAGCAGTCCTTTGAGAAACAGAAGCAGGTACAGGCAGCCAGATGGCAGAGAAAATGGTGATCACATCCTGGTCATTAAAGCTGTCATTGTTCAAGCCTGTGTTGTTTATGATACCTGTAATATTCCTGTCACTATAGGTAGTACTGATAAAATTTGATGTAAATTCCCAAACTCCAAATTCACTGTCTGCTTGTATGATTGCAATACCTTTCTTGGAATCTCTGTCATCGTCAAAGATTAGATGGCCAATAATTTCCTCCAGGGAAAACCCAGGATTAGCATCATCTATTATATCTTCATAGATGACAGCAGAATGGGTTATCTGTTCTTTGCTGAAGAAAGGTGAATCATTAATGTTGACAACATCAATTCTTGCAAAGACTGAATTACTAAGTAACATTCCATCTGATACCACAAATTCCAAGATTCTTGTTTCGTTTGATGGTTCATCAGCAGTGTTATCATAAATGAGGGTTTTTAGTACTTGTTGGTACTCATACACACTCTCCAATCCTGTGATTGTTAATGTATTTGTGGTACTGTTGTAGCTTTGTACAGGTGAAAACACCCAGACTTCATAGTGACCACTCTCAACGTCTCCATGGAGCTCAGTCACTTCAGTAACTGACAAAACCTCATGTGTACTATCTAAAGGATTGGTTATTGTCACTTCTATGAATGCCAAAGTGTCGTTATCTATGTCTGTAAGGAAGAGGTTAGCATCAACAGCTCGAATTGGGCCTCTTTCCTCAAAGAAGGTGTTGGCAAAGGTAGTGCCTGTACTATCACCATTGACATCCAGGAATGGTCTGTTGTTCACTGCAGTGAATGCAAGGTAGGCATAGGCAGGTATGCTATCGTCTTGTCCATCATTTACAACAAATTTTATTGTTCTTCCACTATCATTGGGGTTACCAGGATTAGAAAGATTGTTACTGTAGGCAACAGTTGACAGCACTTGATAGAAATCATCTACACTAGCAGGACCAAGCAGTTCAAGTGTGCCATTGTCATATGAGAATGTTATATTAGTAGTAGAAGTATTAACATGTAACAATTCGGCTTGCATGTCAGGTGCTGACATGATTTTGACCACAGCATGGCTTAAAACTGGGGAATCGAAATCAATCAGAGAAAAGCTGCTGTTTACAAGTGGAACTGAAGCCTCTCCTTCAACATAGGACACAAATGTGTAGGTGTCAGGTACTAAGAGATTCAAATCAAGTTCAGGTGGATCATTAACCAATTGTATTTCAATAGTTGTGACTGTAGTATCAGTTAATCTACTATTTCCACCTAAACCAGAATCTGTAACAGTAAAAGTTACAGTTCTATTGCCCGGGGAAGGTTCCTCAGCTTCATTTTGGTATTGAATAGTGGTGAGTAAAACCCTGAAATCATCAATGTTTCCAAATTCTGATCCATTTAGTGATATCTCTAGTGTGAATTCATCATCATTTGAGACATTAGTATACATAAGGTCAGTATTAGCAGTATCCAAGGTAAGGTATTCCAATTCATTGTCAAATCTTCTTAAAACTACTCTCAAATTAGAAAGAAGAACATTGTCAGGGTCCACAAGATAGAAGGTATCCATGTTGACAACCTTTACTGGATAAATAGTCCTCTCAGGAGGAACAGGCTCAGTAAAGATTGTAGTGAATGTTTTCATGTCTTGGCCAACAGAAATCACTGGAGGATCATTGACTGGTGTTATAGTGACTGTTGCATAGAAGATATCCTTGCTGAAGGCATTAGTGTGGTCGTCAGGGTCGGATGTGGTGTCTACACCAATCTCCAAAGAAGAGCCTTTTGTACGATCCCATCCCTTGAATGTTATAAAAGGTGTGTCGGAAGGTGGCCGTTGGAACCCATTCAAGTCATATTCAGTATTGAAATGCTCAGAAGGCTGAAATCTGATTCTGCAGGTAGCATCTAGTAAAGTTGCCCTCTGTGGTAGTGGTGTCCTTGGGGCAATTTGACCAAACACGTTATCTCCAATAAATTTATACCACTGTGAGACTCCAATTGGATCACAAGTGTACTCCCAAAATCCAAATCTGAGGTCAATTCCAGTGACAGCTAAGCCTTCTTCAGTGTCTCTATCCACATCCATGAAAACACTATCTAAAATACTGGAAATGAAATCTCCCAAGTTTAAATTGATAGTAGTGTCTTCTGAGAAACTGCTAAGTGAGGTATTGCCTGAAATTACTGGAGAATCGTTAACTGGCTCTACAGTAAGATGAGCAGTAGTTGATTCAGTGCTGTAAGGTCCAACAGTAGCGTCCGTACGAGTATCAATCCCAGCTGTTCCAGATGTAAGGTTATCAGTCAGATCCCAAATTTTAAAACTAAACATTACCTCACCATTGAAGTCTTTATTAGGAAAGAATCTGACACGATTTTGATCAATTGGCAGACTTGTTAAAACTAGTGCATTATCTTCAGCTACAGAGGTAGAAATATTGCTCCAGGTTGCTCCACCATCTATTGAGTATTGCCATATCCCATTAAGTGTCTCAGTATTGATTATGGCAATTCCGAGTTCTTCTGCTGGTGGATCAACGTCCACATCCGTGATCAGAGCAACAAGAAAGAGTGAGACATCATCACCATTAGTTGGCCATTCAGCTACGGAATCTTCCAGTATTGATGTCATTCTCGGTTCAATTGAAGTATTCAGTACGGGAGCATCATTTACAGGACGTACTTCTAAAGTAAGCGTTCTCATCTCAAAGCTAAAAGCATTGGTATCGTTTTCCGATAAGGCCATCCTTTCTGCACCATCTGGCAGACCATCAGAAGCATCCCAAGCCACAAATTTGAGAGTTGTGTTACCATAGAAATCCTGGTTTGGTAAAAATCTGACAAAATTGTCTGCAGTAGCACGTAGCAGTATTCCTCTTTCAATACCTATATCTTCATGCACAGTGTGCCACATGGAACTGTTACCACGAACCTGAAACTGCCATTCACCATTGGAAAGGTCTGCATCAATTATTGCTATACCTCTAATGTCATTGTCAGCAACTTCATCTGTTTCATCATCATCCTCAATCAAATCATAGGCCACATCATAAATAGACACACCATTGTCTGGTTGATCTTCAAACATGAATGGCTGGATGATAGGATGATTGTTGAATCGTGGTGAATCATTTATTGGCGTCATTATGACAGTTGCATAAACTTCTGAACTCTCTAAATCGCCATCATTTAGAATGAATACAACTGTACGATTTAAAAGAGTTGGTTCATCAGCTAGATTGTTGTAGGTAATGGTCTTCAAGATTTCTGCATAATCCATTAGAGAATCTAGTCCCGATATGTTCAGCTGCCCACTTGTGATATTGTAAGACACCATTGGTATTATATTTCTCACTTGGTACAGCTCAGGAGTATTTTGATTATTTCTCTCCAAAACGGAAGAAATTGTAACATTACTGACTTCAAGGAATTCCAAACCAACATCTTCAACAAATAAGATCTCTGCAGTAACGAAGGCCAAGGTTGTGTTGTCTTCATCATGCACTATTACAGACTGGTCTACAAGACGTACTGGTCCCTGCTCCTCCCTAAACTCAACTACGCTGTCTACCCCAGACAGTGCTCCATTAATGTCCAAATAAGGAGCATCATTCACACCAAGAAATGAAATACTTGTGACAGCAACAACACTTTCTTTGCTCCCGTCACTAAGGTAAAATTCAACCAATCGAATTGATTCATCTGGATTACCAGGATTGGAATATTTGTTGTCATAGGTAACAGATGTGAGCACTTCATTATAAACTCCAATAGTGGCATTACCAGAAATGGTGAGAGTGAAATTCTCATAGGTCATCTTAAGTGTAGTACCCGTTAAGTTGGCATTTAAACTCTCATTGCCTCCATCAGGGTGATTGGTCAACTCAATACGAGCATATTGTAGATAGTTATCATCATAATCAATTATTACCAAACCTGTATCATTCACCAAGTGCAGTGGACCGGATCCTTCAGAATAGACTACAAAATTATTTATGTCAGGGACATACTTGTTTAGGTCAAGCATTGGAGCATCATTAATGATTAACACATTAACTGTTGTTCTTGCAGTGATGCTAAGGCCTACCCCATCAGAAACTAAAAATTCAACAATCCTTACACCACCTGCAGGTTCTTCTATTCTGTTCTCGTATTTAAGAGTTCGTAACACCTTTTCAAATTGGGCCTTGTGAATTGTATTCAATCCCAAGCTTTCATTGGGATAAATTTGAATTGAAAATGGGCAGTAAGAGGTCACTTCAAAAGCAAGGTCAGTATCTGTAACATCAATTAACAGCTGTTCTCTTCTTTCAATCTGTCCATCACAGTACATCTCCAAAAAAGTGTTATTAAACACTCGTGGGGGCTTATTAGGGACCATTGTGTCATTAGATTCGGGACCAGATGAGAATTGGCTTGACGATATATTCAAATAACCATCTGATGTACCGTAGCTACCATATAAGGTTATGTTGACATCAATCAGTCTGGCATGATCCTGGTCTATCAACGTTAGTTCATCACCAATAATGCTTACTGGAGCTCCATCCTCAATAAAGGTAACAGCATAGGATGAGAAGGTTGCATTATAGAGATGCAGAACAGGAATATCATTTATTGAGATGACATCAATGTACACTTGTTCTGTTGTATGACTGTATTCGTTGGTGGTGGAATGGGTGGCATATGTTGCATCATTACCATAAGTACCACTCCGTCCCATGGTGGCTCCAGTGTTGTCCCAACCTCTGACCTTTAGGTAAGGCTTATCACCTGATGGTCGAATGTAGCCATCAAGATCATATTCAGTGTTGAAATTTTCATCAGGAAGGAAACGTATCAGACAAGAGTCTAGTAAAAGAGTGGCCTTGTCGGCTGTAGGTAGTTTAGGTAGAGTGACATTGTAGATAATGTCTCCAATAAAATCTCTCCACTGTATAGGATAAGTACTTTCACATGTGTATTGCCAATTACCAAATCTCTCATCCACTGCAATAACAGCCACTCCTTTCATTGCATTGTCGTCAACATCATTGTAGTATCCAGATATTATTTGCCATACCGGAGTTCCATGGTTTAAAATGGGTAGTGTGTCCTCCTGAATGCTGTCGAGTGTCATACCAGATAAAATCACTGGGGAATCATTAACTGGTAAAATTTCTATGACGGCTGTACCATTTTCAAAGCTGTAAGATCTGAAATCCTCCATAAAAAGGGTAGTGTCCACAGAGGATCCTGAGGCAGTGCCATCAGTCATATCCCACGCAAGGTAGGAGAGACTTACAACACCATTAAAATCCTGATGGGGCCTAAACCTGATCCAGTACCTGTTTTCAGGAACTGATGCTATAACTAAGGCTTGGTCAAGTGATGGTTCTCCTACATCACGCCACGTTAGTCCTCCATCATCAGTATACTGCCATGTACCATTAGCTTGATCAGCATCAATAATTGCAATGCCCTGGCTATTATCGGGATCATAATCATAGGCAAATGAGAGAAGAAGAGCAATTGGGTCTCCAGATGAAGACGCATCATCTTCCATTATAGCTGACATATAGATGGTGATGTTATCAATCAGGGGAGCATCATTAACAGGTATAACCTCCAAAGTTACCACAAGCGTTGTATTACTGTAAGGATCGATATCCGATCTACTTTCTGCAGAGCCAAAGTGACCATCCAGTGTTGTGATGAAGGTGTTTGTAAGATTTAAAGCTGTTATGTTTGAGTCTGCCATATCAATATCGAAATCTTCAATAGTCACATTTAGGTGATGTGATATTTCTGCATTGGTGGTATCCCAGGCAATAAAAGATATGGTTGTGTTGCCATAAAAGTGAAGGTTTGGCACAAAACGGAATTTATTTCCAATTGCATTGCTCAAATGAAGTGCAAATTGAGCGGATACATTGGCTGGAATCATTGCCCATTCTCCACCAGAAATGGAATACTGCCAATAGCCATTTAATGTGTCCACGCCTATAATTGCCACACCCCCTTCTGAATCTTCATCATCATCACCAATCAAGCTAATAACATAATCCAACAGAAAGCCATCATTAATTAAATCTTCTTCATCTTCAAACATTTGTGGCTCAAAAGCACCACTAGAACCAGGCTTAAAGTAGGGTGAATCATTAACAGGTTCGATCAAAATGCTAACATAGGCAGCAGGACCATTCACAATTCCATCATTAGCAATAACACGCACCCAACGACTGGTCACTGCTGGCTCATCTGCCAGGTTATTATAAGTGAGGGTCCTAAGGATGGACTCAAAACTTGAAAGGCTGTCATCTCCACTCATCTCTATACGAAGAGTAGCATTTGAAGGATCATATGTAGATCTGTGTAGAATGTGGAACTCCTGCAAAAGTGTAGGTCCATTTTTGATAGTGTATGAAACATTTTTAACCTGAAGGTATTCATCAACTCCATCCAAAGGATTCAAAATGACTATCTCAATAAATGCTAATTTATCATTATCGATGTCAAAAATGGTAGCCCGAGGATTGATTCTAATTGGACCTCCTTCTTCTACAAAGATAACAGAGTTATTCACACCAAGCTCATTTCCATTGAGGTCAACAATTGTTGGGTCATTGATACTGTTGAAGGTTACAATAGCAAAAACCGGCTTGCCTTTGGTGGTACCATCGTCAGGTACAAAGCTGATGTTTCTCGGTCTAGTATCAGGATTACCAGGTGTGTGTTTCAGATTATTGTACCTTATAGTGCTTAAGACTCTAGTATAATTTTCAATGGAGTCCACACCACTCAATAGTAGTGTGTTGGTTGTGGCATTGTAAAATGATACAACACTGGTACCATCAGTTTCAATCAGTAAAGTATCATCTTTTCCATCGTAAGGATTTTGGATATGTATTGACACTGAAACCAGATAATCATGATCGTGATCATATAAAACCAACAAGCTCTCATTAACCAGTGCAACCGGACCTTCACCCTCTATAAAGTTGACAATATTTGAATAAGAATCTGTGTGAATTTCTGAGTTCAGAATTAAAACTGGTGCATCATTGACAAAAACAAAGTCAATCTCAGACCTTGCAGTAAAGCTAACAAAGTAGTCCCCATGGACCAAATCTCTAGCCTGAACCAGGATTGTACGGTTGTCTCCCTCCAACTCTTCAGCAAAATTATAGTACTCAGAAGTTCTTAAAATGGTCTCAAAAGCTTTAATCGGCACTTCTTCTAAAGAGGTCAAGATTAGGAGATAGCTATCATTACTGACATCAACATCAGTTGATATCATACCACCAAACTCTGTTTCATTGAGGTATACTGCTATACCTTCTGATCCAATATTAGCATATCCAAGAATGGTTATGGTTAGCTCATATAGACTAGATGAGTACACAAAGTCCATAAGTACAGCACCTTGGTCAGCAATATTGAGCAATTGTCCCATTTCTGTAAAAGAAGTCTCAAAGTTTGGAAAGTTTGCCATGGAGACATTGCCTGGATCTAGATCTATCTCAATATGGTGAATTCTGATTAATGTGAGAGAGGAAGGTAGGCTTACATTAGCACTAGTAATACCATCAGAAACAGTCATTTCTACCCTTCTTGTGGATCCAAATTTTGGTTTCAGTTCAGAATCTTGATAAATAACACTCTTCAAAACTGTCTGGTAGTTAGAGGATGAGTCCGGTCCATAAAAGGACAATATCTGGCTAGTGCTGTTATACAAGTAATCAATATTTGGTTCACGAGATATCCTGAGAGACCATCCGAGGAGTGTTACTTCTTTGATCTCGGAAGATATTCTCAATGTCCATGCACCATTCACTGTTTTACTGTGTAATTGCGACAGTGGACGTATAGGTACTAGCAAGTCAACAAGGGAAGATTTAGTTGGATAATCAGGCCGTTCTCTAACAGCATCACTTAGGGTTAATCCAAGATCAAACGCCTCTAAAACACTTACTACAGTGTTAACGTCAATTCCCATTATGGTGTCCCCAGATACTAAAGTGGTACCTATTATGGGATTGGTGGTGGTGCTATTGGTTGAATTGGTTCCACTAGGTGGAGGACATGAATCTTGGTATTGCTGCTTCTCCGTTTGGTTGTTCCTGTCATCAAATATCAAATATGTGTAATTACCAAATGCACAGAATGTGTCTTTAGAATTTGAGAGGTGAACTTCAGTGCCATCTGGGTGGATTAACACTAAGGTGGGAGTATGGAGTGTCTCCTGTGTATGTGGATATGCTAACTGGACATGAACAGAAATATCTGAAATCCTTCCATCACTCTCCACCCATTTCTTGTGATGCTCCTGGTTGCCATGCTCACTACCAGTTGTTAATAAAGGGATGACAGGAGGCGTGGTTACTAGGAGGTGTTCCTCCTGTGGCTGAATAACTAAGGCCCAATTTGCTAGTCTCCCATTATCATCTTCTAACACCAGATCAGTAACAATCAGCCTCCACTCACCTGAGATATTCATGCCTGAAAAAGATCTCAAATGTCCCACAGGAGAAAATACACCATCAGATCTGAATTTACACAATCCAGGCAGGTTTCCACTTTTCTCTAGTTGAGAAGACCCAGATGTGTCTTCATCAAAAACTGTGCGATATACATCATCTCGGGCACACCTGCGACCTCCAGGGCTCCGGGAGAGGGCAACAGTTCTACCACCATGTTCCAGTTCAATTTTGATGTCACCAACCCAAGAATGCCTAATATCTACAATCACCTCCACGTCTCCAACCACACCTGACTCATCAGAAATGAATATCACATTTGAAATGGAAGATACCAAGCGATTGTCAAAAAGGCGGCCAAAAGGTTCATTAACATTGGTAGCTTGAGCAATGACAGGTAGGCTAAGGTGTTCAGGACTTCTGTAGGTAACCTCGAGCCATTCACTTAATCCATCTTCAGTGTTGCTTAGCCTCATTTCAGCACTCAGAAGTCTGGGACTATCGTAGTCCTGAATGTAGGATAATTCTGGATTTAAAACCAGAATGGGATCCATGTTTGGAAAATAGGTGGTCTGATAGGTATCATCAGTTCCACTAGTAGAAATGAAAGGTGGCTGATTAGCTATGCTCAAATTCAGAAGAGTATAGCCAAATATGGTGTTACTGCTAGTGATCCCATCAAAGATAGAAAATGTTATGTATCGTACTCCTGGTAAAGGGGATCCTTCTTCATTGGTATAGTACAGGGACCTCAGGGCTGAAGTGTAGGCTGCTGCAGTCCCTCTTCCACGGAAAACAATTGTGGCCGAATAACCTGGCTTTGATACAGTGTCTATGCTGAGTGGAGTGTTGGACAAACTGGAATCTATTGAGAGAACTTCGCTGCCACCATTGACATCCCCAACAATGCTGATTTCCATGTGTTCAATGGAGGGCATAGAATAGAGTCGAATGGTCGCAGTGGGTGGAGCCACAGCAACCCAATCAGTCTTACCTTTGACAAATTCTTGATAAAATATACTTGGGGATTCCCCATTGCCATAGTGATCAACATATGGGGCCTAGCAGAAATACATAATATAATATGTAATAATATTAGTTCTGAACTTCATCTTCAAAAATAAGCCATACTTGTATATACTGGAAGATAAATATCTCAACAGTAATACATTCATTTCCATTGTGGTAAACTTACCTTCACAGTACTTCCAAACACCCTGAGAATAGTACAATGAGGGATGGAGAGTACATCTTGTGACGACATCGCAACACTACAGATAACCATATCACCTATCTGAGTAACATTTGGTTCCCAATACAAGGATGCACTTATTCTGGTTTCCATGGCAACTGTATGTAAAGAAACACATAAGTATATACGTATGTGTACAGCATGGTCACAAAGGTTAAGAAACAGTACATGTTTAGTTAACAAACATACCTTCATCTGGCATGGTTGCATTACTAAAGTCAGTCATATTTGTATCATTGAGCAGGAATACTGATGCATCACTTGTATTAACCCACTCCACTCCAAAAGGGAGGAATTGTGACCCCAGTGGGGGCAGGGTGAGGGGAACTATGGTAGCATCTTCATCAAACACATCAGGAAGAACAGCAGTCAAGTTGAGAGAGAACGGCTCTCCAGCTGTCAAGAGATGTACTTCTGGAGGAAGGACGTTACCATTGGACAAGAATAGTGGAGCAGCTGCGGCCGGATTGACTGCTTTGTGTTGTACTCTAATAAAAAGCTCCATGGAAACCTAAGTATAACAATTACAATAGTACAGACCAATTCACTGATTCACTTAACCACACACATACGTATACTCAACATCAAATTGTTCATAGTATCCACCTACAACAATACATTTCATGTACGTAACTATAGTAAGTATCCCTTTTGAATAACTAACATTGACTCCAGAAAATGTATCTTGAACAATAACTAATGTACTGTAATAACCAGATGTGACAAGTGATGTGTTCCAGGTGACCCTTCCTGTTGAGGGTTCAATCATCATCCCTTGAGGATGGCTTGCATGCACTGAAAGGTAGTCATCTACGTGTATATAGACATACGTAAATCAAAGAGTATATGTGTATACACACACTGTATTTGAAATAGTGGCTGAATCTTGTCTAGAAGCAGAAATAAACTGAGCATTTATCCAAATGGTAGCTGAGGTTTTTAAAAGAGGTTACAGGCATAAATTGAACATTTTAATACAGTCTTGATTCAAAAACTGTGGCAGATTGAACAGAGGCTGGATCTGAAAAGTATGCTAATACTTTCCCTTACAGTTGCTTCAGGTGTGATATGAGGTGTACAAATTAGCTAGCATAGGAACTGACATCTTGTAGAAGCCTAGTTTTAAATAGAGGCTGAATAAAATACACCTTAAAAGATATACGTACACAGTGGCAGAGGCCTATTCAAACAAATATGGTAACACAAACGTACATTATTATACGTATTAAGCTAGCCTCTGCATTATGATAACTCACTTGGTTCCCCGAGAGAAAAGATAAGGGGATTTCCCTTGGAATATGATGGAATGAAAAATGACTGATTCACAGTCTGTGCAACCTGGACATCCACTATGGGTAACCGTGGCAACATAGGGGAGGCTTGATAATTGAGATTTACAAATGCCCAAAGGAGCAATCTAAACAAAAGACAATTGTTCACATTATGTGTGTAAATACATACATATATCATTAACTGAGGAGAAAGAGTATATCATGTAAGACACTTACGTTGTCCCTCTATTATTAATGAGATGCTTTTGTCTACAGCAATATTTGAAATAGGCCTTCCAAGGCCCCACCTTTGACAATGAGTTGGAATATTCATGTGAAAAGGATGTTGCTGCAATGAGGTAGCCCCTATCATTGACTACTTCCTCTACAATGAGTTGTATATTTTCAACAGTTTGTCCATCACCAAAGCTTATATGACCTCCAGAGAGGGAAATGGGATCTCCAGATCTCTTGTTTTGGTAGTATTGATTAGAGAGGGTAAGAACTAGAGAAAATTGTGCAGTTGTCCTTTGTGTAGTAACACTCTTCCAAGTAAATGTTCCTGATAAAACAGCATCATCTAGAAGACACATAGTTTAAGTGATTATCCTGAACAGCACATGTACGTACCAAAGATTCATACACTGAACCATATATTGACTCTGATATGTGTGAATGTGTAAGCATAATAATTACATATACGTATGCACGTATGTGCATATACGTAGATATGCTCAGCAGGTGACATAAGGAAGGAAGAAAATCCCTACATAAACTGTATAGGAATGTCCTGAAAGTCGCATTTACATTTAGCCTCATATGCATACCACTCAAAGACAGGAGAATGGTGTGTTAGATTATTCACGGCATAGAAGAGAATATATACAGAGTTCTTAGTACCAAAACAGTACAGTAAAACCTGTGTAAATGGTCACCTCCAAATTATTGTCAGCTCTTAAAATCCAGCAAAATCATACTGTATATACGTGTATATCATAGACCATTTAAAAGGCTTTCTATATATAATATGGCTACCTCGCAAATACGTTCAGCTGACTGCATTAGACAGGTTTCACTTTAGTAATGTATGCTCATCATTATATCCTTTTATTCATCCAATGATTATTTTACCATCATAGCCTTTGCACGACTCCGTGCAATTAACAATGTATGTACGTATATACGTATATTCGTACCTTCATCATTGTCCTCAATATAGAGAATAAATTCTGGCACTGTAGCATTATGAAACTTTGGGTCAAGGCTGTGAACATCAACCCCTAGATTAGCTTCATAGACATCCTCCCTGTTGACATTATCATCAGTTGCCGTGACTACCAGAACTTGAGACACATTCCAGTTCTCAGGCTCAAAAACCATAAACATCGGAAACACATCGATAAAAGTGGTATCAGCAGGATAGAATATTATAAGAACTGAGTTAGTAGGCTTTAGAGGCAGAGTGACATCAAACACAGTCCATCTAGCTTCAGGAATGTACTCAGGAGATGGGTAAACTTCTGCTGGTCGAATAATAACATCGGCTGTATGAAGGAAATTTAGCATACTCATGTACAGTAGTATGTAATACCATCTGAAGTACCTATGTACATACAGTATATGAAATACGTATAAGGTATAACAACACCGGATAGAGGATACCTACGTACGTATACACAGCACATTCTCAATGTTGAAAAGGATATCAAAAAAGGTGAGCTACGTACGTACATACGTACATACGTATATACTAGTTAGATAGGAAAGATCCATCAGCTCTACAAATAATAGCTGGTCTACCTGGGTGTCATGTATGTTGATGATATGCACTTAACTCACGCTCGTCAGTATCCATAATAATAATTTGAACAAAGTCTTGTGAAACATAAAGAGGATTTTCGCTGGCTGTACTTATCATTAGCATGCTTCCATATATATCATCATGATCAATGACATCATCCACTCCATATATGTACACCTCTTGTGTTTCATTCCAGTTTGTTGAGTTGAAGACAAATCTACTATTGATAACTTCACTGTACTTGTCAGACATAATGTCAAGGTAGACATCAGAGTAAATCTGTCTGTTTAGCCAGATTAGGTAAGGTGATTGCTCTCCTTCATAGATACCAGCAGGTCCAGACTGCTTTAGAATACTGAAAATGGTTGGGTCAACTGCAGATATATGTACAGTACATGAAAGAATTATGTAATAGGATAGAATAATATTCATGTACTTGTATGTACGTACGTACGTAGTTACTAATACTACAGCAATTTTAGCTATTGCATAGAGATGAACATAAACACACCATGAGAGAATATACCTACTGTTGGGTAAATATTAAGGTATGTACGTACCTATGGTGGCATTAAGTACCAAATACGTAGGTTCATTGTAATTCTTGCTTCTTAAGGAAGTGCACACAGAACTTACGGACATCACAAGCTACCCCAATCCAACCATCCGGACACTGACACTGTTTACTGTTAACACACTGACCATTGTGGATACAGGGAGGATTGCAAACTATAGAGAATACATTACAAGTATACATGAGAGAGATATTGGTCAACTGAATACTCAAACGGGAGAGAAGACTACGTATTCAAATATGTTACAAGAAGATACTTACAACATTCTGAAAACCTGAGTCCCATTTCCAATGCCAAACTATCAAGATCTTGGAATGAGTCCACAGCATAGACTCTAGAAGTGTCATTTCTAGTGATATTAATTATTCCATCAACACCAACTCCAATTCCAACAGCATAGAAGGTTACACCATCTTGTATAGCAGTTAGGGCCTCGTTCTCAACATCTCCTGAGGGATTGGTAGTTAGGTAGATTGCCAAGTGAACACTGCTTGACCGAGCACCAAATCCATTCTTGAAGACATCAATAGTGTTCTGAATTACATAGCTAGTATCAGCATCCCCACCCCCCAGAGGTAGCGCCTCAAGTGATGCAGCAAATGTGTGATAGTCAAAACTATCATCTAACTGAATAGGCACAGAGGCCTGGCCGCTGTAAGCAATGGCTCCAACTCTTGTGAGATTTTCACCAAGCTTGAGATAGGTTGTGATGTTCAGTATTAGTTGCTTCATTGCCTCAAAGCCATCAATTCCAGTCATATTAGAGGCATCCAATAAAAACAGGATGTCAGTTGGATTAATGCATGGATCTGTGTTGAAGAAAGTGAAGAAAATACTAGCGCATATGTACGTACACATATAATATAGTTAAAATTTTAAAGTTAAAAGTGGATTGATTTGTTATTACCCATAATAGGGTGGTCATATTTTTTGTGCCATCCCTACTTAGTACATAATCTCTGATAATGTAAGTACTTACATACGTACCTGTCATAACATAGATACTACTGGTAAGTGGCAATTTAACTGGCTCTGAAACCTCTGCTATCACTTTCAAATTATATCCTGTATATCCCCTTAGTCTGTCATAGAAGATGTAAGTTTCATTAGTAAAGAGTTCTCTTTCTGTAGTACCGTTGACAGCCCATGACAATTCAAGTCTGTATCCAGTAGTGACTCTGGTTGGAACCTGCCAATGGATCTCAGTTGTACTTTCATTCACGTGGGAGATGTTTAACATGAACAAATCTTCAGGTACTACAGTTTATATGGATGGAAAAGTTAGTAAGGAAGATCAAACAATAATTAAGCATGATACAATGAAAATGAGTGTTTGGTGCAAATTGCCTGTGTTTAGAGAAGCAACTCACCAAACTGCTCAAGAAAGACTGCAGGTGGATGAGCATATGATGTAATCCCCAGCCCATACACCAACACACCCAGTCTTGCAGCTGGATTCAGATGAAAAAGGGTGGTTGCTAAGTCACCAAGTTCCCTAACAATAGCATACATCTTGACATTATCTTCGTACAATATTGGAATAAATTGGGATGGATCTATAGCTGCACCATCAAGGAATATTTCATCTTGGCCAAGAAACTCTTCTGGAACAAATATCTGAGCCAGGAGATTTTCAGGTAAGTCAGTTTGTAATGGAGCTATAGTATAGGAATTGGAATAATGATTGATAGGAGGCAACAAACTCCCTGCTGGGTCAAATATCCCAGCCCCAAAGTGTTCTCCACTGAAGTATTGGAAAACTTGGATCGGATAGTAAGACTGAAACCAGCAGTACAAGTAGAGACTCTCATTGAATGTGACATCTCTGGTGGCAGTTGGGTCCAAATCAAAGAAAGTTGTGAAAACTACATCTCCAGCTAAATTATTACAGCTTACATTAACAGTGGTACAGTCAAGCCCTGCTACAATATGGTATGTTGTAGCTGCAGTTACATTCATCAGAGGTGCACTTGCATATTGGCTACCCCAGTACTCCACTGGTGGGAGTTGTTGTATATTTGGATCACATCCATCAGAATCACCTATAAACCCACATTCGTGGCCGCTAAAAAAGGTCACTGGGTGGTTAGTCAACACTGTAGTACCAGTTAGTTCTACTGATTCAAGTAACAGCAACGTTTCTAGGTTGTTTAGGGAGATATTGAATGTTGTACCATTTTCAACTATTTCTCCATTAATTGTGGCAGTCTGAGTAGGAGTAATCTGTATAAAGGTATCATTAGATGTAGCTACAATGGCCAATAAGGAGTCGCCAGCACTATTCTGATCGCTCTTAGTTACAGCAATGTATGTGTATGACTCCAGTTCATCACTAAGGGGAGGATAGGCCAGGAAACTGTAGGCTGCAGTGTTGACTAGATTACCAGCATACACAGAGATATTCTTCTCATCCCTAGATAAAATCTGAATGCCTTTATTTCTGTCAGTTTCTGAAGATAGGGCTAGCCTATCTGGAAGGGTAATAGTAGTCACTTCTCCAGCTACTGCTGCTGCAGTCACTTCAAAACCTTCAGCAAAAATGTCAAACAAGACAGGCTGCCTCTCCCTAGTTGTCACATACACCCTGAACTTGGGAGAGGCTGATGTAGAAAAGAGACTAAAATAGAACCTGCTTCCACTACTGTCCAAACCTACAAAAAGAGTTATAAATGGCTGACACACAATTACTATTGATATATTTAAATAGTGGATATTTTTAAGTATAAAGGTCTACTCACCATCAAAGTTGGGTATGACTGGATACACTGCTCCTTCAGATCTCTCTAAGTCGGGAGTGATGGTAAGCCTGATTGTCTGGTTGACACAGAGTCTTTCAAATGGGCTGATTGAGTTATCATCGCAGGCCATTAGCACAAAGGTCAATGGCTGATTAGGAAGAGTATAATAGTTCAGTGGAGATGAATATCTGAGAATACTGGCATAGCTTAATTCTCCATATTCAGGCGGGAAGACTATTGAAAAAGATGCAGCATTAAGCTCATCTTCAGGGTCAACAACTTGGAGGTCATCGGGTAACCTCAACCGGAGTATTGTATCTTCCAAGATTGTGATGTTAACAATTCCAAAGACAGGTGGATCATTGACATATTCCACAAAAATGGAAATGTTAGCCACACTGTATCCACCCTCAGAGTCAGTGGCAGATACAGTGACAGTGTCTTCACCAAAAAAATTGATATCTGGTTGGTATTGGACCTCATATGTATGATTAAAGCCTGTCTCTGAGCTGTAGCCAACAGGATAGGTGGCATTTGTTATAGTTAAGGTGCCATTACTAGAGTTTACCACATTAATGGTGACTGTAGAGTTGTCTTCAATATCCAATATGTTGATGGGGAATGTTATTGCGGTGTCTTCCAATGTAACAAAGCTGGTGGGAGAAATTGTGGGATACTGGTATGAAATAACAGGTGGATCATTCACTGCTTCCACCACAATGGTAAATGTGAGATTGATGCAGGCATTATCGCTATCGCATACGGTAAAGTCAAAGCTATCGTTGTATGCTGTATTTGGCGCTGGAGAATACTGAAAGAAGACGCCACTGCGGTTCCAATTACCGAGGTTCCCTCCGGATAGATTGCTTACTGTAGGGTAGCTGGAATTAGAAACCTCATCATCCTCAATATCGGCAAAAAACCTTCTTAGGTCGACTGCCACTTCATTGTCTTCATCCACTTCAACCAAGAGTGGAGGTACTGGATAAGGAAGATCATTGACCGGATCGATGATTATCGTGAAGTTTACCTCACTACTACAATTGTTTACGGAATTACAGGCTCTAAAAGAGAGGCTCCTAGTGCCGTAGTCATTCGGATTGCTGGTGTAAATAATATTCCCAGTCAGCTGATCAACCAGGGCTTGACCAACCTCCGGAAGACGTACCAACATAATAGAAGAGCCTGTCAATTCCTCGGCATCATCTTCAAAGAGCGACAATGCTAAGATGGTATAATTTTGGTCTTCTTGGATGTTCGCCTCTGTCGTACCATTGGTTGGTATTAAAACTGGAGTAGCAGCACCTAGACCAGTCAAAGCATGTGCTAGAAGGAGGTACGGCAACCACATCTTGTAACGTATTGCTATTTTTGTGTTACGGAATTCAAACGTATATCTCTGTTGAAAAACTAGAGCATTTTCTTGAAATCTGCTATGCTGCCATACGAAGTGGGGCGGAGCTAGGGTCCTACCACGCCTTTTTGTATTGGTGTTTACCTGTTGCGATGGAAACTCGAGCCAATATAAATAATGGAAAAATGTCGGTTTTAAGATTTTCTAAACTTCCATTTGAGCAGCTACCGAACCTTCCGAAAGCTGTTATTCCCAAGTTAGAATTACAGGTCGAGCCAATAGACTGGACCGCAGATACAAAAGCTATATCGGAACAACGCAATGTAGGTAGATATTCGAAAGACGAGAGCTGCCAGACTGACGAAACAGAGCTAGGTGATGTAAAAGAAGTCTCCAACGTTCTTGAAGAACTCACATTGGTAAAGATCTTGAAATATTTATAGCGTAAAAATTTTGATTTCATTTGATTTCTAGCGTTTCACAGAACTCCACATAAATCAATCAATGTTTATAATAACATTAGTGCTATGCGTATCTTATATTATATATTACAACCTGCCTAACCATTTATTGCATCTAACGTTTTACTTCTTGTACAGTACTGTAAAGGTCAAGCCATTAGTTACAATAAAATCAATAATAATTAATACATGTAAAATTGGAACTTGTGCATCACAGTGGTTTCCTGCAAATGGTGTTGTTTTAGAGTGTCTCAAATCTCAGAAAAGACTTAAGCTTTGCACAGAGTGTCCTAAAAGCTGAATATGAAAGCTCATTGGTGAGGAAAGCAACAGAATTGTGAGTAATGGTAGATGAGAAGGCCTGTCTTCAGAGAATCTATAGATCCCATTTTTCTGCCATTTTGCCTTTTTTCTCCCAGACATCATGCAGCAGGGGCTAGAGTGGCAGACCTGGAGAAGGACCACAAAGAGGCAAGCCCATGATGATATATTGCACATATATCTACCTATGATAATACGTAGTTTACATGATATGAATACTATTAGTGATATATACAAGAGACTGATTGTCAAATAGTAGTCAAGTGCTATTAAGGATATTGTAATAACTCAAGCTGAAAACTGTACTGAATATATATAACCTTTTCATATGTGCATGTAATTTGTATATGTATGTCTAATGTGTAAGTATGTCAACTTAAGTGCTCATTTTGTAGAAAATTGAAAAAGTCAGAACAAGTTATCATGTTCTTTTAAATAATGCTATCAAGAGAATTTGTGGGGAATATAAGGTTTGTGTAAATTTAGTGTGTCCTGACATCGTGTATACTATACGTATGTTCTGTATACAAACAACATACGTTTATATGTACTTACATATACGTACGTATATCTACTGTTTAGGCCTATTACGAGGATATCTTGTCTGGCAAAACTGGTCGACATGATCTTATTATTAAAAACCTAAAGGAAAGGTGAGTACATATGTATGTAAGTTTACATTATAGCAAATC